>JAECWU010000256.1:10000000-10508190 GCA_018150985.1 Chymomyza costata
AATATACCACAACTAGTTCCATCTAAAAATATATTTGGAAGTTTAAATGTTTGAATTTGTTTGCTTTTTGATTTAAAATCAATGAGCTTAGTCACGTCCGAACATTTCATGGGCACAGCGTACTATGTTTGCTCTTCAAATGATTCCAAGAAATTAAACAAGTTGCAATGAAAGAAGTTCTTTCTTTCTTTCTTTCCTCCAAACTTCCTACTAACATATTGTGTAGATTTATTATGTCTGGCTATTTATGTTTATTAAAAATTTGCGCACACATGATTCTTGCAATAGGATTCTTTGAAAAGTAAAAATCCATTCAATCCGTTTGGCTGGAAATGCAAGAACTTAATGGACGGTTGCGGCGGCGCTTCTTATTTCCATTTGTTTATTTTTCATTACGGAATTTGTTTATGTACAAAAGGCTTGTTTTTTTTTTTTGATGCCGTCGCCGATGACACATATGTACATGATGTTTACATATGTAAACTTGGTTATGTCTTAGCATAATTGATACGGAAAATTGATTCGTAAGCGCTTGAAAAAATATAAACGTCTAAATGCAGGGAAACTAAGTTCTGACAGCGTACATATTTAGGCTATCTAGAATTTCGAATTATATATGTTTACTTTGTAACTAGAACTATCAGTGTATATTTTTTTAAACGATTATACTTCGATAGATAGCTATATAATGTTAGGCTTTAATCTTATGGATCTTGGACTCAGATTCAAACATATGTATATATATCGAAAAAAAAAAATCGTAGTTCTTTGGGTTCTTGGGGCATCGGATTCAGCCGTCCTGTCACCAGTAAAGTTCCCACCATTCGCTGACTACGAATCCAAGGCCCAAAAAATTTCAGCACTTCAGGGTTCTTTCATAACTTCTAAATCTGGCATTAAACGAGGTATTTTTTGAGATTATTCCAAAAATCTGCTGTGCTAGCTGTTTTTGGATTTGGAACTCAGATGCAACAATAAATTGAAAAAAAAATCTTTGGGTTCTTCAGATTCAGTGGCCCACTCACATGGACTTGGGTTGTCGTTACAATAAGATAACCAAAGAATCCTAATTGTACCACAAGTTCTAAAAAGTATTTAGTAGCGTTATCTTCGAATTCTTCATTTTTTACTAGGGTAAATAATTTAAAGTTTTTTTTTTCTCATTTATCTTTCATTTATTCTTTAAATTGATTAGTGCCCTTGCTTCTTAGTAGAATTCCCACAAATTAATTTGTTGATTTCTTGAGAAAAAGCTTCCAGCAAAATGAGTTGCACATAAATAGATGATGTGGGTGTATTTACCTAAAAGAATCTCTCTCATTAAAATTAAGGCTTTCAAAAAAGTAGAATGCTTGAAATATTATTACCTAATATGTGAATTTTATGTAAAAGAGTCCTCTGCTTTTAGGTGTAGTAAATATAATAAATACTGTACTGCGACCCTCGAGATCCACTTTAATAGTTTTTGATTCCTTAAATTATACAGTAAATAGTAGGGGAAAGGATTGTATGCTATGATGTGAATAGGGTGTAAGGTATTGACTTCCTTCTGCACTGCGATCAGCATGTAGGTCTTTTGTTCACCCGTATATGACTTATCGCCGTTTATTATTTTGGTGAAGGCAGCTATTCCCTTTAGTGATAGGGTTTTTTAGTCCTCTTCATCCAATGTATAGCTGTTTAAGAATTTAGCTCTTCGTCTGGTTAGCGCTGGGCGGTTGGCTAAAATGTGCTACATGGTTTCCTCCTCTTTATTGCAATATCTGCAAGTTACAGTATCCGATAGACTTAGCTTGGCCATGTGATATCTACATGGTTATTCTGATCTGTGGAAAGCGGGAATTTTGAAAATGTCAAATTTTTTCATACTCGATGTATTTTTACAAAGTTATTACATAGTTATTTTTTTTCCACATGTATTTTTTATTTGTCATCGCTTTTCAAAGAAGTGGCTCTTGTTCCGGTCGATTCAAAAAAAGAGCAAATTCTTCGCAACTCATATTAATTTCGTCAGAAGCTCTACCCTCACCAATTCGACTCTCATTCGATTCCTCAAATCGCTCCAAACATTCTTCATTACTGAAAAAACTTTTTCCACGTAGGCATTGCTGATGGGGATCGATAAAACTCTTCCAAGGGCAATTGGACAAATCCGTAAGAACTTTCGAAAATTAACCGCTTCAGCCGCTCGAAGAAATAGTTTTCGGTCTACTATTTCGTCTTCAACGTTCAATACTGAAAAGTGTTGAAATGGAGATTTTTCATAATCGTACCATTTTTCAAAATATGTAAGAGCTCGATGGTAAACTAATAATGCCTCTCTCTCAAATTTCGATCGTTGATGCTATGTCTAATGAGGTAGACTTTTGTTGACTTCAGATCCAAAGTACTTGTCATCCATTCTGGTTCGCAACTCATCTCTCAATTCCTTTTGCCAGATTTTGTCGACTTTTGGTCATATGGTGCATTAAATGATGAACGAAGTATAAATAGCATTCAGGGAACGTTAAATTTTCGTTGAGATCGTCGTTCAGTTCATTCTCTTGATATTTCACAAAGCTCCAAATCGTTTTATCAACTTCATCTTCTCCTTTATTGATAAAATATTGCTTTAAACCCGGCAATTTTTTGATAATCCGCTCTGTACGCGGGAAATTCGAATTTACTTAGTTCATATGGCGGCCCGGCAAAGTTTTCATTGGCCCGGCGGCCCGACGATCACTTCCTGGGCCCGGCATTGCCGGGCGAGGCCCGTGCAGGTGGCAACCCTATAAAGTGAATAGAATTTTTCTGCCATTTTCATATATATTGTTTCAATATTTTCCGTAACATTCATTTTTAGTACGGCGACCAAGAAAAACCGATTACAAAAAAAACACAATTTGGACTTCTCTGGAAAGTTAATTTTTTCTTGTTTTTTTAAATTCAATTTAATGCTCAGTTAAGTTTTAATTCAATAAATTTTCATAAATTTGTATCAAACAAAAACGTATGTTGTTTCAGTTTTCTTCGATTTTCAGGTATGGCAACTTACAAGCCTTTTTTTTGTGGTCGTTTTCAAGCTCTTTTGAAAATTGTCTGTAAAATTCTTATTTTTATTGGACTATAGCTCTTTCCAACGCCAAAAAAGATATGGTATGGCAACTTACAAGCCTTTCCCATAATAGTATAGGGTTGTTTGTTAATAGCATTTTATTCGTATATTTTCCAAATATATGTAAGTAAATACCAAATGAAAATTTGAAACTACACATTTATGTATAAATATAAATATGTAATAATATTGTCCAAATGGCCGCCGCAGCTGGCTCTACAGGCCCGTATGCCAACATCGTAATTTCGATGTCTTTCTTTCTTTTGACGAAAACTTCCGTTCATCTATCCATTGAACGGATAAGCGACACTGAAAATGGTCCGTGGGCTTCAATTATTGCGTCATTTGAATCTCGACGCAAAAATGTCCTAGCAAGATGGACTTCTTGCGAACGATGGCGCGTCGATGTTCCCGGCGACACGTCTACACTGGCCTCAACTATGTTTTTCTTCACAGAACGACCCTTTTTATAGTATGCCTGTACCACTTTTACTCGTGGTTTGGTTTTTAAACGATCCATGACTAAAATTGAGTAGTTTTGAACTTAACATATGTCGAAGAGCATCCACTTTGAACGGGTACGTTCCGAATTATGGGTGTTTAACAACCAAAGCCACAGATGGCCCACCCTATATAACAAGGGAAGACTTCACTGCCATTATAGGGATGTTCTGTGCCTCTTGCTAGCCCTAAACCACCACAGCCACCTTTCCGCATACTTAGTTATTAGGGCTGGTGATCGTGATTCTATGCACACCAAAGATAGATGTTTCTGATCTGGCTGGGGCTTTACACTTATATTGTCTAAAAAACGTAATGCCCAACTTACTCAATATCTGATAAGTAATCCTATCAGCACACTTACACAATTCGTGCCCATGTGAAAGATTTTCTTAAACTTATGTAATTTATAGAAGCCAAGAAGCTGCTTGACCCACCAAACGCCTGTCGCATCGATCTAGCCGACATTCCGTCTGGATATAATTTCTTCTCTTAGAAGATGCTTTCTGGTTTTGGCTCTAAAATTGCTCCCTCACTCCGTTGGCAGTATGGCCTGGGCTGCATCAGACTTTGATTCGTTGCTCTAGATGGTGAAGTTTGACTTTGGTTTCACAAACCAGTTTATTCTAATATCTGTTCATCACGGCATGACTATCTGACCGTCTTGTTAATTTCATTGATGGATTCATATCTAAAATGCTGGTGCGAGCTCAAGGATTTGATCCGGCAGACCCAACGCCGTTGCCTTTCTTTGTAAAGCACTCAGCCATAAAACTCCCAATGCTGTTTCTGCATAGAAGGCATCCTTTTAGTACTTATGGTTAATACCCTTAATACTACTCGGTCATCAATTCAACTCTTTGTAAATTGTAGACTCATGTAAACCTTACAAACAAATGGACCATTACCCAACTGATCTCAATTTCAAATTAAAGGTAGAAGGGGATTTGTGTAATGTATTATAAGCAACCGACAGAGGGAGGCATGGCAGATCCCAAATCCTTTATACTAGAATGCTTATCATAACCTAGGGTAGCAATTGAGCCATGACCATCCGTCTATCCGTCTGTACGAATTTCTAGATTTCCAAGACTACAAGAGCACTCGAAACATTACCAACTGCTGCGCATGGTCCATTAGAAGATCAAGTGTGTTGAATTATATCAATATCTTACCCCGTTACCCCTTAGTCTAATTTCGCGGTTTTCTTCAAAATCGGTAAGAATTTGCGGAATTTATAGATAGGTATAAATATTGTACAGCACCAAAAAAAAAATTCATTTTTCAATTGAAAAGTTCTTAGAAAGAATATGCAGGAATAGATTTTTTTCGAGAAAAAAGTTTCAAGGACTGACAGTCATCGCCTCGACTGCATCACATTTTTGTATACATAGTCGAAAATTTTCTCATTGCTATTTTGCTTACCTAAGCAGATATAAATTAGGAAAAGGATTTTAAGCCATACTGTGCGCTACTTATAAATATTCGATATCAAAACGATAATAAGCAATCGGAAACAAAAGGCATAAAAAAGAAAAACTGAATAAGACTACTGTTGGACTTTATACGTACATAAAAATCCATATCGTGGAACCCCTTAAAACTGCGCCAGAAATCCACTAGAGAAAGTTATGACTTAACCAACAGTAACAAAAGCCTATTTTATCACTGACAATCACTCCCACGACCAATAGCTTACCTTATCTGGAACACAACACAGTACAATTATTTGGACTTTATCAGCAACCTTCAACTCAACCTTGACCAAGGCATAATCTGTGCAATGAACTTGTCCAAAAATCAACAGCTTCATTGGGGCAGTGTAATTCGAAGTCATCTGGGCATCTTTAAACAATGATCTTAGGCAATTCCACTACAAGAGTTTTTAGTATGGAAATGCTAATTAAATTAAGTATGGCTGTTGTTGTTTTTTTTTTATGTATCGTAAATCCAATAAGTTGTAAAAATAAAAGTCAAGTGGATTGTCTGAGGCAACACCATTGCACTGTGGTGCTGCAAGTGTTGAAAGATTTGTTTAAAAACCACATGTTGAAGTAAGCTGCTAGTTGCGCTGCTTTTAAAGGAATAAAAAATATTTTTATAGACGGAACTAGTTCACTAATGTGTTTTCTTTTCTTTTTTTTCTTACAACAGGGCATTAAACAGTATAGCTATGATCTGAATACACATGGACGTCAATACAAGGATCTCAATGTGCTGGCCAAGGAGCAGGCATTTCGCAATGCTACCACAGTCTATCCGGTACAAAAGCCTGAGGATTTCTATCGTCTGCATGCCTATTACTCTAAGGTAAGTCTGTTGGACTAGATGAACTGAATCATGAAACTCTGAACCAGTGAAAAAGATGGCGTACGTTAAAGTCGGGCGCGGACGACTTTGGGAAAGCCTGTACCACTAATTGCAATAAAGTTAGATATATTTTGTTTAAACACTCTAAAAGACAATTGATGGCCAAATTTAGTTAAGATATCTTCACAAACAAACGAAATACAACGAATTTTGAGCAAAAAACGTTTTTTTGACCGATTGGTCCTATGAGAGCTCATCCGATTTTCATCAAATTTTGTACAGTGCTTGGGAACTATAAAAAACTTTGGAACACCAAATTTGGTCACGGTATCTTCAAAAACACACGAAACACAACGAATTTTGTGCAAAAAACGTTTTTTTTGGGAGCTATATGATATAGTCAACCGATTTTGATCAAATTTGGTACAGTGTTTTGGAACTATAACAAACTTGGTTACGATAACTTCAAAAACAAACCAATTATCCATCTAAAACTTTTGGTTTTTTTCGAGGTCCTCTAAAACACTCCTATGGGAGCTATATAATGGAACCCCGATATCAAAAAAATAATTTCTCAAAAACTAAAACTCATCGAAACAAGTCATATAGTGTCCATAAAAGCGATCGGTCAAAAACACGTTTTAAAAGCATACAAAGAAGGAATTCTGACTTCTTTTTATCTTCTTTGTTTGAAATAAACATTTCTTCACCACTAAATCCCATTTCTTCGGTAATCGTTTCAATGACAGCATTATGATAGGTATTCTTTATATATAGCATGGCTTTATTTGATGGACTTAAAGTAGGAGACAGCTTTATGATATGATAGAATGGTCACATTTTATTTATTACTATTATTATTATTAAGCCTTGTTTGGCGTCGATTCCAAACTGACTCTATGTTGGGAATAGGCTATACACAAATAGTCTCCATTGTCTTCTTCCCTGAGCTCGATGATATTAGTATATCGCCTGCTGCCACGTTCCACGCTGGTGTTGATCTCGTTCAGGACAGATCGTCTCCAGGTAATTTTCGGATGGCCTCTTCGTCTATTGCCTTGCGGGTTGTATTGCAAGGACATATATGTGATGTCGTTCGGTGGTTTTCGCAATGTATGGCCGATCCAGCCGAGCTTTCTTCTTCGAATTTCTATATTGACGTCCTACATGCCAGTTCTTGACCACAGTTCATCATTTTGCTTAATAAAATTTGTCGATCTTGCATACATGTTGCAAAGATAACTTTTGCAATGAAAAGTTGTTGCCAAACAAAAAATGCAATCATACAATAACTAAATAGCGCTCTAAACATCTACAACAAAGCGAACAAACCACATACTATCTTAACCATAGAGTTTTTTTGGAATATTTTTACCAGGAAACGAATTTGTAGACAAAACTGCAAAAAACAGTATCAAACAACCTCTGGTCAAGGTATTAAAAATCATATCCATCTTTTGCAGCACAAAATCAAACAAGATTCAATAGAATGTAGCTTAAACGGGTACCAAACTGGTACTCCACCTTGCCTCGACCTTCTGTTGGCTGAACCATTTCGAGGATTCGATAAAAAGAGCCAGGTCCGCTATGGGCAGATTTGCCAGACTGCCCAGGTTTTCAAAGAAGGGCTTGCCCAGGTACTGGGTGCGTTTCCTAAGAAGTGCAGGGCAGTCACACAGCAGGTGTTGGATGCTTTCTATCTTCTCCTCATCCCCGCAGCTCCGAAAGAAATCACTGTGGGGGACATGCATCTTCTCAGCCAGAAGGCCTCTGGTGCAGTGCCCCGTTACGAACCCCGTCACCCTCCTAGTCCTGCTCTTGTGGAATCGCAGGAGTTCGTAAGTTGGCTTTGGGTTGTATCTTGGCCAGAGTGCTCGGGAGATGTGACAGCCGGACACAGTGTCTCATTGTCGTTCCGCCTCGGATCTGACTATCATTGTGATCTCTGAAACCACATCCTGTAGGGGTCTTGCTATATCCGTAACAGATGAGGCAATAGGTAGCGCTGATCCTTTTCTGGCACACTCGTCCGCTCCCTCGTTTCCAGGTATCCCAGAGTGACCAGGTACCCAGCAGAGGGTGATCGTGTGATGCTGGATGCGGTTCAGCGCTGCCATGGTGTTACAAATAAGTTTACTCGACAAAAATAGACACGTTCTTCGGACTGTCATCCAAAGTTTGTATCAGTTTTGCCGCTTGCCAGACCGCGTATATCTCGGCCTGAAATACACTGCCCCAATTCGGAAGACGGAACGAAAGCCGTATTGCAAGCTCTTCCGAGAAGACGCCCGCTCCTGTGCCTTCATGCGTCTTCAAACTATCAGTTAAGATCGTAAGCTCGTTCTCCCTGATGGGAGTTTTAAGCGTCAAATCTTCCGTATAAAAGAAAAATGGTACCAAATTTAACAGGACGACTAAAGATATTGATTTATTCGTGTTCTCAAGAAATAAATAAGTTGGAAACATAAAGTTGTGATTCATTTAAAGCCACCATAACACAGGACATTGCTCAAAATCAGATGCATCTACCATTTATAAAAAAACCATAGCGGGCAGTTGAAATACTCGATATAAACACTCCTACAAGCAAGCCCACATGGAAGAACTCTTAAAAGCGCTAAAAATTGAAAAAGTTTAACATTAAACTAAAAATAATTTAAATTTTAGCAATCTGCGATATTTACCTGGAACAATACTTTTTCTTGGTCCATTCTTGTTTACAACGGATTTTAAGATCTTCTTTCAGTTATACTCTTTTAAAAAATTAAGGAATCCATGCTCATCGCTAGTTTTATTATGTATGTTGACCATTGGGAAGAAAGAAAAGTTTTACGATTTTAGAATTAGTAAGTGTTATGAAAAAATACTTTTGACTGCTTATGTGTATTCAGTGTTTGAGAATAAACTGAAAGCTTGAGAGTAAACCGAAAGCATACTTTAATCGTTAGAAAATTTCATAAAGTGCTTTAATACCCTGTACCCCAAGTTAAAATGGGTATGTTGAGTTTATGCAAGCAGAAAATGTATGTAACATACACAAGCAGTAGTCGGAGTCCGCCAAAGTTACCCAAATTATGATCAGGATGACTAAAGAAGTCGATATACCCATGTCCGCCTGTATAAATGCCTAGATCTCAGAAATGGCAAGAGCTGGAACAACCAAACTTTTAAATTAGTTTCCTTACGTCACGGGAAATAAGTTTATTTTATTTGTTCGATATCGTGGTTATATGTTATTATGTAGCTCCCATAGATGCCTCAAAAAAGATTCAAAAGTTTTAGATGAATAGTTCATTCAGTTCGGCTCTGGCCTTAATTTGTCATGAAATCATGCCTGAATTTTCAGTACCAGCCATGAATCTACGCATTTATTTGTACAATTGCCTTTTCTTAATTCTCTTTGCTTATTCTTTTTTGCTTTGCTTGTCTGTCAGAAGAAAGAGATAGACAGAACAATTTTTGTATTTGCCCTTGTTTCTCTTACAAAGCCATGACCGTTCGCTTCCTTTCCATGCCAGAATTCAGGGCTGAATTTTTCAGGCCTGAGCGACCGAACATTCGGTTTTAGAGTTCCCAAATTTGATCAAAATCTGTTGACTATATTATATAGCACATAGGAACGATCGGTTTAAAAAAACGTTTTCATTTAGAGCTGCATTTCTAAAAGCAGCTTGCAGTAGCATACCACCCATTTAGGGATTGATACAGGCCTCGCGAGCTGCGGCATCTTGGCATCCAAAGAGTGTATATCAGTTGTTCCACTATCTTGCTTAAAGATTTAGTGACTGTTACGCAAAGGATTCGATGCTCCATCAACTGACAAATCGTCAACGCTCAACTGTCGCAGGGCATAAAAAGAGGGCATTAAACCCACTCCTTAGCACTTAATAGAGTTTGTTTCAACTTTGTTTATATTTGTTTCAGCGCACACAATATCGGCTACTGTTCCTGTTTTTTTTTTCGAGTTCGTCGCTGTGCGCTTGGAAGCATAACCCATAAAACATCTATATTTACTTAAGCACTTATTTCGACACGCTCTTTACGAGTCGTTGCCAGATCTTTGGCTTTTATGATTGTGCAGTTCATAAAACTTTAAAATAGTTTTAGATCTCATTTCGAATATTTTTCTGCAAAAAATTAATTTTAACTATTTACTTCTTACTCACAGCATCATCTGGAGCTGGTGCAACAGCAAGGCTATGCACTGGAGCAAAAATCCTATCACATTGCCAACGGCAGCATCTCCAATAACATACTCGAAATACGTTGGCCTCTGGGTGTACCACCGGCTAGTGCACCCGAGACGCGCCACGATATACTCACCTGGCAGCTAGTTAATGGCACGCACAGTTTTTTGCCCAATGCAGAACATGTAGTAGCGCCACTTAGTCGCATTGATGCTCTGGACTTTGCCAAGGTTTTAGAGATAGCCTTGCAGTATGCGGCACAGAAGCATCCCAAGCTGCGTTATCACGGCTTGCACACGGCCTATCGCAAGTTCGATGCCACACGCGGCATGGACTATCAGCTGCATTTAAATTTTGAGTCTCCAACGACGGCAAATGATATGCTTATAAAAAGCTTTGAGGTAGTGAAACCACTGGGTCGTGTCGAGGTCGTACCATCGCCATATGTGACGGAGAGCACACGTATTGCAGTGCTGGTGCCCACATTTGAGCATCAGGTAGCCGATGCACTAGAATTTGTAGCACAATACGAAAGAATTTGCATGCACAATCAGGACAATACGTTTTTGCTGTTGGTAAGTAAAGTTCTTGGAATCATTGCCAGCTTGTGTCAGTCATTATTATATTGTTTCGTCTTTTTTTTTTGCAGATATTTCTATATCGCCTGGATTCGCCCAGCAAGGGTGATGAGGATCCCTTCAAGTCACTGAAAACGCTTGCGCTGGATCTTTCATCCAAATACAAGACAGATGGTTCACGCATTGCCTGGGTATCCATACGCTTGCCCGAGAGACTTAGTGCAGCAGTGCGCATAGAGGATTGGCTTTTTTATAACACCATATATGGTCCCCAGCAGCTGCTAAGCTTGGCCGTAGCAGATCTGGCTTTGCCCAAACTTGGTCTAGACTCACTGGTGCTGCTGGCCACGCCAGGCATTAATTTTAAGACGGACTTTCTCAATCGTGTGCGCATGAATACAATAGAAGGCTTTCAGGTTTATGCGCCAATTGGTTTTCAAATGTATCCCTGTCGTTGGGCCAACTTTTGCAAGGAGTGCGAGACGTGCGATGTGAGCCAAGGCAGCGGTTACTTTGATCGCTACAACCACGATGTTATTGCTTTTTATAGTCGCGACTATGTGCAGGGTAAGCTTTAACATAATGAAACAAAGTAGATACATAATACTTTTGGTATTTTACAGCGCGTAAATTGTTGGACCCACTGGGACTGCCCATAATACGTAGTGATCTGGATATTGAACTATTACTGAGCGCACCACAGCGACCCACAGCTGTCAATAGCATACTGGACATGTTTGTAGCCGCACAGCATACGGTGCATATATTGCGTGGTGTAGAGCCAAATCTGCGTTTTGGTCTCTCCGTGCGCAATTTTTTGGCGCGTGGTGGAGCGCTGCCCGAGCATATGCCAGTGGAGTGCACAGCAATGGAGCAGAGTCAGAGACGTAGTCAGTGCATACATTTGGCATCGCGCAAACAAATTGGCGATGCTATAATACGTTACGAGGATAAAAGCATACTTCATAAATAGCCACAGATGCAGTGAAAGCTGAAGCACTTGGCGGATTCTTAAAGCTGCTGTCTGTTTTAACATCAGTTCCTTTTCAATATATTTCCACGTGTTTGTTAGTATTTAGATGGGTGTAAACGAGTGTATGGATGTGTGTGTGTGTGGTATATGGTTTAGTTTAGGCAATTATTGTTGTTAAATATTGTAAATGCCTTTGCTTTATAGTGAAACTTGTAATGCTCATAAGTAAAGGAATGAAAATTGTTGTATAATAGTTTTATAGGTATAGGTATGAAATAGCAACATATTATGCATATGTAAAACTTTTAGCCTGCCAATGCTTGCTTTTTGTTAATTAAGCAATAGCAGTATAGTAGCGTATAACAGATGTGTATACCAAGTCATAAGCATATGCAATAATTGTGGTTTATATCATAACATGTGCACATACATATGTGTATATGAAAAAAAAAACTATATATGTATGTATTTGCATACAGCATAATAATAACGCTAAACAAGTCAATGAATATGCAGGTGAAAATTTGCTGCTATTATATTTATGTACTATGTATTAAGTAAACATAGCTTGCCGCATACAAGAATGCAAACAAAGCATAAATTCCTATAATTTTTAGCACTTTAAGTTGTCTCCTAATTAGCTAAGTGTTATAACTAGTAACATTAGTTGACTGTACATAAAAATACCTAAGTTAAGACATAATAATTAACTAAAGTGGCTGTACAGGTTATACAAGCTAAACCAACTCAAATCGAAATTGCAAAAAAAAAACAAACAAATATTTTAAAATGTTATTATTCTTGCAATTGTGGTTCAGCCCTCTTAGCTATTAGAGTGACCTACCTCTTGCTTGTAAGATGTTATAATAACATAATGCCCATGTGTTTGCCAAATAAAAGTAAAACAATAATAATAATATGCTCTCTGCCAAGACTGTTAAACGTGGAGAGCAGCTCTTAAAAATGTGTTATAACAACAAGAACAGTACTTGCATAAACAAGCATTATCACATTACCAAGCATCGAATAATCTTTGTCATATGTACATATGTAACTGTCTACAATACATATATAAGAAATCTGCCATTTGTTTTTTTTTTTTTATTTTTATTTTACTTTTACAAAGTTTGGCTTGAGCAACTCGCACAATTATTTGACATATTTTATTATTTATATTAAGTAATTATTTGTATATAGCCATTATGTTGTATCCGAAAGAATTAAAATGTTTATGACTGGAAATGCAATTTTATAAATGTTATAAAGCTTGTTTTTTTTCTGTTTTGTGCAAAATTGTGCAGTAGCTGCAGCCTGGTGCTGGACATCTGTTTATACGCTAGGTTCATTCTCTAACAAAAAGCTTAGATCGGACTGCGGCTCATACTCCAAGGTAGTACCATCGCTGTGCAACAGAAAAGAGATAGATCGAGTATGTAAAGGCATATAATATGAACTAATAACACAAACTTACGGTTTAAATAGTTTGGCACTGCGTAAGCCCAGTAGCACAGCCTTATTACCCTGCACCCGCAAGCTGGTGCCTTCCCGCAAACCCAGCACTGGTTGTTGATGATACGCTACAAATTCCTGCAAACGCTCATCGCGCGTTTCACCCTTGTGTTCAGCATTCTCGTCCATTTCCAGATAATGTGGATTAATATTAAAAGGCACCAATGCGAGTGCATCAAAGCTGGGCGGATGTGCAACAGGCATGTCATTGGTGGTATGTATAGAACGTGTAGCTACATTAGTGCCAGCACTACTGCCCACATAGATCAGTCCACGTTGCAGCACCTGCTCTCTTATAGGTTGCAGTAACTTCAACTCGTAGAGCGTGCGCAGCAGTACAAAAGTATTGCCGCCACCTACAAAGAGCGCTTGTGCCTCTTCTATAGCCTTCTGGCGATCACTCTTGGTGTGCAGTCCCTCGACCTCATAGCCCCAGGGCTGTAGCGCAGCGCGCACGGTTGCTGTGTACTTGTCATGGTCCTTCAGCGCGTAGGGTACAAAGAGCACTTTCTGCACGTTCTTGCTGTAAGTAGTAGACACAGCTACCATATAGTACAGCCTGATTTATAAAGCATACCAGTTTAGACTTACGCCTTGAAAAGCTCGTCCAGCTGCGAGCGAGCATGTTCCAGATAGCCGTAGCCATGCAGGCGTGACGATGAAAGCAGTAATATATTTCTTGCGCTCATTTTGTATAGCACACTGGATGTGCGCTGTGCGACTGCAATCTTATCGGATGTGGTGCCAAGTGTATGGAATACAGCGTTGTAAATTGCTTGCAGATTAGCTATGTCTTTGACAACAACTTTTTGTACCACAATACAAAAGAGCTGTGTATGGTTGTTTAGCAGGGTTGTCGCTCTCATAAGTTATAAGATTTATATGTTTCTTGCAATTTATTATTAATAAGATAATTTGTTTTTATTTGCAACTTGCACAGCTAAATATACAATGAAAATAGAAAATACTTTAAAATTACTTTTTAAATGCTTTGCATTATAAGCGGCGCGCGCTAGTGTTGAAAAGTTGCAAAAACAGCTAAACTGGCAACTCTTTAGCCGTTGTGTATGCAACATGTAAATACACTTTCCCCATACATTTTGAGTGCAAATCATTGTAATGCATGAGCATTTTTAAAGGCGCCACTTCCAGCAAAGCTATGTCTGAACAAAATATCACCAAATGAGCAGCTTGGCTGTGAATAAATAAAATTGATGTGGCAGAAAGGAAAAATGTACAGCGACCAGTGTCTGCATATGTTCATCAGTATAGGCTTTCTTATAAAAAACACTGTTGAATCAGTGGCAAGTAAAGTTAATTTAGCAGTATTTTATGCAAAACTAATAAAACTGGACTGCGCTGCGGCAGTGCTTCAGACTGGCGCTTAACAGCCAATGTAAGCTTTGTCAAGCTAGATAAACCAAATGCTTCTCAACGCTTCCTATATACTTAGTTGGCATTAATCATGTTCAACTTCAACTGGATAAGACGCTACAGAATATGATATGGGAACCATATAGTCAGCAAGGATGTCTTCAGCTGAATTGCAATATTGTCTGCACCACGCCAGAAATGAACGCTCCAACGTTCCAAGAGCTTCAGCCCGAACAGTTCTAAGAAGAATAACGTGGGTCATGTACTGTATGTCTGTAATGATGTTGCCGACCTTGAGGAACCCACCACAATACGAACATTAAACTTGCAGCTCCACTTTGTATGTAGAATAGACATAAAAACTCATCAACATAATAACAAAACGATGAATACATTTATCACTACCAAGCAATAAATCCCACCCAATAAATATTAACAGACATCATGCAATCCGTGTGAGAAACCCTCAACATGGATCATCGCGTCGTAAACCTGTGTCATTTTAAGCTCAACCTAAGAACCCCTTTAACATTTCCAATCCTATAGAAATGCTATCGGAGGCAAAGACTACATTATAGCTGTAACAGCACACTTTTTTATTTTGAATTATGCATTTCCATTTATGCTAAAAACAAAGCTTCTTTCCTTCACCGAAAAACCCGTTGTTGCTGCTACACATTTTTTGGCCAGTGGGACCTTGTCAAGTTTCCCAAGTGAGTAGTTTCTCCAGTAGAGGTCGCCAAAAAAACTTCTGACCGACCGCTTGGTCGTTTGGCACGACTCTTGCTGGAATAAGTGTAATGTTGGATGCGATGTTTTTTAGAAAGCTCTCCTTCAACCCAGCAAATGATACAAACATGAATATTAATAGTTTTGCGTCGGCGCTTGTCGAGAAAACCTTTATGAAGTTTGAATCTTTGAAATTTAAATGTAATGGATAGACTTAGATGTCTTTGAAAGCTGCCTGGAGCACGCAACTATAAATTAATTGTGGGTTTTTCCTACGATAAAATCTTAACAAATTCTAAGTTTTTGAAAAAGTGATATACATGTTTTTTTTAATTCTTAGCCAAGCTTTTACGGCGTCAACTTCAAAATTATTAAAAATTCTCACACACTTATAGTTTAAGGCTTTTTATTTTTGTTGTTATACAACGTTTAATATTTGTTCTTTTTTTAATTTTTAAATTTTTTTGTTTTTTTTTTTTAAACTTTTCTTTCAATACGTTATAATGTTCTGCGCTTAGAATTATGTACCGTCTCGATAAAGCATTTCATACTGGTTCAATATTTGTTATTGCTAAGTGTTTTGCGATATAATTATTATCTTTCTTCACACTATTATTATTATTATTATGTATGTAACAACGCACAGCTCCTCATTGAGACAGTGGGAAGGCGGGGCTAGTTTAATTTTCTTTTAATATAGTATATATATATGTAGGTTAAATTATTAACAAAGATAAATTTAGCAGAAACTAAAATTGTATGCTTAAAACTTTTAATTAACTATTTCAGGCGCATTTTATATGATAAATAAAAAAATATAATTATTATTACAATTTGCTTGACTATGTTTTGGGCTTTCAATATATTTTTGTTGTTTAATTTTAAACATTTTAAAGCAACTGGCAATGTTGCATGCTGAGGCACAGTTTGGTTTTTCTTATTCATTTTTCTTAGCTTTTCACATTTTAATTTATCTTTTTTTTTGTATAATTTGAGCTTTAAATTAAGGCAAAATTTGCAGTAACTAACGGCACGTTTTTTTTTTCATATGTTTCTTTAGTTTTGGTTTTAACTTAAACTAGAAATTAATATTTTCGTTGTAGTTGTTTGTATCTATGTGTGTATCAATGGGCGTAAATATGCGTATGCGGTGTGTGTGTGTGGGTGTGTATTGTTGATTACAGTTAGGCGGCAGGGCAGTTTTTGCTTTTACTGCGGCGGTTGTTCATCGGGCAGATCCAGTATTCTGGCCACAAACTCCGATATATCCGTATTGCGCTGTAAATGCTCTACTATGAAATTGTGTCGCAGCAGTTGCTCATAATTGGGCCGCGCTGTATACTCCTTTTGCAGACACGTGGCAATGAAGTCTTCAAATTCTGGCGAAAATTTACCAGCTGGCAAGCGTGGCGGACTGTCTTCCACAACCTATAAAAAAAGGTATAAAGTAAGTAAGCAGAATATTTGCATATAAACAATTCAGAAGGCCGTCGTCGTTCCAGCAGTTGTAAGGCTAATTTGGCTTTAGCTCATTGAATCCTACTAAGGGCACGGTTTTCTTTTGACCTCCCAGCATGTAAAGGGTGTTTTTTTAACAGCGTCCGGATTTCCGAAAGGGATATCTCTGAAACCAGTTGTTACTTTTGACAAATTTAAATTTCATTTTATTTAGTAAGGACTAAAAATTCATCATGGTAAGATTTACACCACAACAACATCTTCAAATTTTCGAGATTCACATTCAAAATCAGTGTTCTGTTGTAAAAACTTAGAGAGCTCTTTGTACAATATATGGACCGAATAATCGTGCATCAGAAAGTTACCGTCAATGGTGATCGATACAGAGCGATGATCAACGAATATTTGTTTCCAAATTTACGAGACATCGATGTCGAAGAGTTCTGGTTTCAACAGGATAGCGCTGCGTGCCATACGGCGACCGCAACCCTTGATTTACTGAAAACTCAATTCGGTGAGAAAGTTTTTTCAAGAAATGCGCCCACCAACTGCCCACCGCGGTCGTGTGATTTGAACCCTGTAGATTATTTTCTTTGGGGACACGTCAAGTCGTTGGCTTATGTAGACAAGCCAGCAACAATTGACGACTTGGAAACCAACATTAAACGTGTCATTGCTGAAATACGGCCCCAAATGCTCGAAAGTGTGGTCAAAAATTGGACCCACAGGATGCGCTTCGTAACACGTAGTCGTGGTGGTCTCATTCCAGAGTTCTTTTTAAAATATTAAGTGATACAAAATTATCTATCTAACAAAACTATATTTGGAGTCATTACATTAATTTTTTATGTTTTATTTAAGTTTGAAATCCGGACGCGCTTAAAAAAACACCCTTTTTATATATATATCAAAATAGCTTATATTCATTGAAATTTAAGCTGGACACAAGCTAGGGTATTGTTGCCTATTTTAATAAGAGACTACACTTTTATACAGAATATATAAAGCACGCTAGGAATTACTCAAACTATTAAGCAAGTGTTGTATTAAAATACAAAACCAAAGCCTGTATGCTTCCTATATTTTATGTACAAACTGCCTTACCTGACGCAATTGCTCAAACGGCGTTTTCCACTTGTTATAGGGATAATGACCCGTCGAAATTTCAATCATGCTGATGCCAAATGACCAGACATCCGAGCGTATGTCATACTGTGCAGGATTTCCTTGTGGATCGATGCGTTCAGGTGCCATATAGGGCTTACAGCCCGCATCGATAGTTTTGGCAATGGAGTCGACGAGGTAGCCTACAAAAAAATCACATTAGTTGTATCACATTGCAGTAAGGCAATTATTTAAGGAAACTTACCAGAAATGCCAAAGTCACATATTTTAACTTGACCACTGCGGTTGATCAATATGTTTGATGGCTTTACATCACGATGTATAACACGCAGTTGGGCATGCAAATAATGCAGAGCACTGACAACACTCATGGCAATCTACAAATATAATCCATATATTAGATATATTTTTGCGATTTGCATAACAAGCATTATAAAATTTAAAATGTATTTCCTTGCAGGATCAAGCCTTGGCAGATTCTTTTGTTAGATGACGAATGTAAAGGAAAAATATATTTGTTTTTTTTTCTTTCTTCGAGTAACAAAGCTCTCAGATTGTGTTTGAAAACTATACTATTGATGCTGGTATATCGGCATCATCTTCAGAATATACCAAAAGAGCAACTTGAAGATTAAGCGGCTAATGTTACTTTAGTTTGGTCGCTCGGCGAATTTTACTTTGCCAAACCATGTTTACCTACAAGATCGATACTATACTAACAGTTTAGCTTTATGTTGCTAAAGCTTGGGTAATGTATCAGTGCATACGCTTTTTGCGTATATGAGAGGTAAGCATCTTTAGACCCATATCAATGAAATGACCATGAAGTGGGCGCACTAGCTTGCTTTGGAATGACTTGTTCGGGGAGAAACTTTTTCAAAGTTAAGTTAGTTTCTAAAAGTGAGTTAAGAAGTACATTATAAATCTTGGCACAATACAGTTTAAAAATACTTTTTTCTGCTTAAAAAGGAATGCGCAAAATGTGTTAAGTGACCAATTCTCAAAATCAAGTTTTTATATAAAACTCAAAAGTCTTTAACACATTTTTATACCCTGTACCATTGGTACAAAGGGTATATTAAGTTTGTGCAAGCCGAAAATGTATGCAACATACAGAAGGAAACGTCGGAGACCAAACTTTCAGGTTAGATTCCTTATTTTTCTATGGGAAACAAGTTTATCTTATTTTTTCGATATCGGGGTTACATTACATAGCGCCCACAGGGGTGTTTCAGAGGACCTCGAAAAAAACCAAAAGTTTTATATGGATAATTCGTTTGTTTATGAAAATATCGTAACCAAATTTGGCAAATAAGATCTTTTGGAGTTCTTAAGCAAAATACCGGATTTGATTGATGTGGTGGAGCAGGGTATCCCAAAATCGTCCGCGCCCGACTTTAACGTATGCCATCTTCTTTTGTAGGTAGCTACCCGAATGGTTACAGCAGTGTATAAAAACGCGCTTCATCTTACCTTGCCCAATACGCTCTCCTCCATGGCCAAATCATTCTTGAACACTTTGGGATAGAACTTGTCCAGACTGGTATTCATCACTTCCATGCATATCCAGACATCACCCTCGCGATACATGGCGCCATAAAAATGAACCGTATAGGGACAATCGCTGGAACGCATGGATATATCCAAATCCATTATAAGACGTTGCTGTTCCCGATGATTTACAGTCATGGGTATGCGCTTAACAGCCAGCACTGTGCCTGTTTGCCTGTGTCGCATTTTTTCCACAATGCCATAGGCACCGCGACCCAAATCGGAAATCTTTTCCAAACTATCCGCATCAATGTCAAAGGTTTGATCACCTATTTGTATGGTGGCGCGCGAGTCCAAGTTACGCGGCGGTACACTATATGGAACAAATGGACGTAAATATGTATTAGTTGGCGTGTATAGGTAGTGATGTGGTATTGTGTTGCACACTTACAGAGCCGGTTCCGGCTCGGTTTCAAGGCGTAGGGGTAGACGCGGTGGCCGCTGTCGTGACATCTTAGCGTTGTTTTTGTGTTTTTATTTTTTAATATTTGTGCGTGGCTCGATGCACGTTTCGTTTGGCGGCCCCGTTCGAATGTATACGCGGTTTTTTTTTTGCAATGGTAGCCGTTCGTATGTATGTATATAGTATATGTGTATATATATATTAATTTTTTTTTTATGTAGTGTTTTTCTTATTGAGAGTGGGCTGCGGGCAGACGTTGGTGTCCACAATAACAACAACAATAACGACTGCTGCGGCTATTTTTACCACATTTGGTTAAACATGCGGTTTCGTTGTAGCGCGCAGAGAAAAAAAGCTGCCAAAATGCCGCGTTCACGTTACGCTATTTTTTACGTTTTGCCTTTTCTGCTACTTTTCCGATTAATCGCGCCCCCACGCACACGCGCAGACAAATTTGCAAAGTTAATTTGTTGCTGCAGTTTAGCGCGCACACAGGCACACGTACACATGCAATTGTTAAATATTTCAACTTTAAACACTCAGTTAACGCTGTAAGCGTGTAAGTTATTTGAAATAAAAAAACGAAACTTCTATTACATTGAGCTTAAAATTGCGCTCCTTCTTGCCAAATGCCATTCGCAAAAAAATTGCAAGTGGCAGCTGCTATGGTGATGTTTGCCATTTATCGGCAATTATCGATGTTATTTTTTTTTTGCCATCATTTTATTTTAAGACGTTTTTGTTAAAACAAATGTTTTTTTTTCTATTTTTTATGCATGTATATAAAGGTTACCATTTTTAGCCTGCGCTTTGCTCAAAGCTGCCGCTGCTTGATTGTACTTTTAAAGCAACTTTAGACATCGCCACTTATCGGCTGCATTGTATCGATAACAAAATCCATCAAGTTTTGTGTTAAATTTTCGATTACTCTATTTACACTTGCGCTTGGATTCTTGCTCATATCTTTACAAATTTTAGTTGCAAACAAATTGTAATACGCCTAAAAACCAAAACGCGTGTGCAAGCAGCTAACTAATGCTGCACCTGTAATTTAAAGAATTGTTTTGTTAAAACGCTTTCCTGCCTTCCTGCGTGCGTGCGTTCTGTCTTTACGCGTGTGTGTGCCTGTGTGTTTGTGTGTTTTTTGTTGTTTTAAATAAATTATTTGTGCAAGTGGAAAGTTCAAGCGTTTACACACACACACACGCATACAAGCAAATAAACAAATAAATGATAGCAACGCCACAAATCCGCGTCGTCTGTAACTCCGTGCTCCGTGGTGTGGCGCCGTATACGTTGGTCTTACGGCCCGACTTTAATGTAGTACCAAAAAATAAAAACAACAAAAAGAACTGCAGCAGCAGCCACAAATAGTTACGAAAAATCGAAATCGTCTTGTGCGAGTAGCGTGCTATATTCTCTTCTTTTTTGTTGTGTTTGCAGCCAAACACTATATGCTATGAACCAACAACAACAACAAACACAATAATAATGTCTAGTACAATTGAGTTCGAGACAATTGGCAGCCGCTTGCAATCACTAGAGGCTGCTCTGCAGGCACAAAACGAATCACATGAGCAAATCTTATCGAATACGCGCGGAGCGGTTGCGCGTGCCAGACCCACAACAACAACAATAGCAACAACTTCAGCAGCAGCGTTGCCCGCCTCCTCGAGCACATTGGTCGGCTCCGCGGGCTCGCCTTCCTCACCAACAGCAACAGCAGCAGCTACACATCCAACAATGACACAACCCGCAGCAGTTCCAGGCATATTTGCTGGCAACTTTGCGCAGCCGACAAGAAGTCCGCGTCCAAGTTTGCCCATATGTAAGTGTAAACTTATTTGTGCATACGAGGGCAGGTTAACAAGTATTCGGTGTAGCAAAGAGGCGATTATTTTGTAATTTTTTTTTCTTAAAAACTCATTCTATTTTTAAACATAATCATTATTAGAAACACACTTAATACACAGGCCAGCATTTCTATACTCTTTACACAAAGGTTCTGTTGTGTTAAAGATTTGTGCAGAATCAATTTTCTTAAATCAAACCATTTTCCTTTGTCCATACAAGAGCTAAAGACATCAGCTGAAGCCGATTCATGTCGAGAACTTGCCTCGCTTACCCGTGGCAGATTTTGCTCTTCTTAATCAATTCTCCCGCCAAACCTATATAGGATGATACAAATATGGCTTAAACGACATGGTTGCTAGTTCCTTAGATAGGTTCATTACTTTTCAGCCTACCCTCATTGTTACCAATTAGTCGTTGTCCAAATGTGCGTGAATTTGTTTCTGATAAGACATTTTACTTTTTACCTTATACATATACACTAAAAAAAAGGGCCTACGTCAGTACAGATAGTTGGAGAGGGATGTAGTTGGGATAGGAGGCCATACACGTTTTGAATAGTTGTGCCAAGATTGCATAGATAAGCCTAAGCCAAACTAAAGCAAACTTGTTTTTGTAGCTTATGCTATGTTTACACTAGTGCTCATCACAACGTTGCATTTAGAGGTGGCTTCAGGACTGCAATTCCACAGGTCTCACAAAAACCTTCGGAATGGGCAGGAAGGCTAATGATTTTTAAATTTCCGGGATGGCCGGGATCCCTCGCTAACGTGAGTTCCACGACAACCACTTTTTTTCTTTTGCTTTTCATTTCCAACAATTGTATTTGGAATGTGAATTTGATTGGCATGGAGTCGGGTGATTACATTGTAACTGCATCTGACAGAGCACACATTTATGAGTAGAATAGTTGAGGGTGATTTGCTTCTCTGCCTTATGTTTGCCGGTCATGAGCAGCAGAAAACAGCAGCTTAGAGTTATGGCACATGCATCAATGGTCATGACAGCACCCATCCTTGATAGCTCATTGAATGTCCGTGCTTTTAAAACGGATGCGACAACCTATGCAACACCCAGCCTAGCTAGCACTGAAAGACTCGTCTCGTTTTGCATTGCCTAAATTGGATGAGGCCAAACGTTCACAAACCACATCTAACAGGGAACTGCATGCTTTAATTTCCTATAATGATATGGTTAAGCCTTAAAAAAGTTTTTTTTTTGACTCATCGATACAATAATTTTGTAAAATTTGGTATAGTGCCAAAAACTTCCCAATGCAAAATTTGGTTCGGATATCTCTATCTCTATAAAACTGAATCATGCACCAAAACATGTTTATACCGATCGTTCCCTTGAGGGCTATATAAATATGTAGTAAACCGATTTTTATAAAATTTGGTAGAGTAATTGGAAAATTTCCCAAAGGAAAATTTGGCTCTTCATGGACAAACGGATTATGCTTCTTAAACTTATTTTTTTCTTTCAGGGCACCTCCTGAAACACTCCTATGGAGCCATACATTAAAACGCTGATATCAAAACAAAAAATAAAATAAACTTATCTCCCGTAACATAACAAGGGATCTAAACTGAAAGTTTGGTTGCTCTAGCTCCCATCATCTCTGAGATCAAGGAGTTCATATAGACGGGCATGTCTATACTAGGGAAGTCGGTCATCCTGATCAGACTTTAGGTAACTATGGATGGGCTCTGACGTTTCCATCTGTATGTTACATACATTTTTGGTCTTCACAAACTTAATATACCCTTTGCACCATAAGGTTTTGGGTCTAAAAATGTAAAATTCTCAAGATGGCTTAGTAGGGGCGCGAATAGATGGTCTGCCGTCTAAGTAATAAACGGGAAACGCTTATTACAGTGGGTCTTAAGGCTTCTGCGTAATCTTAGTTAGTACCGAGCAGCATATTTTACCTAAGGTTCTTTGTGAAAAGTTATTTCCATGTTGCATCGTATCAAGGGGCAAAATTCTTGTAACTGGGTTTTTCTGTGAAGGGTTTTCGTACGTGTTGTTAACGCTTTTGGGACGTTCGTCCGGATTTATTGATTCACTCACGCTGCGTTTCGTTGCGGAAACCTAATCCATGAGTTACAGTACCCAAATTTTCTTGTGAAAGGTAACCGTATGTGTTGTTTCCAGTTTATTTGGGAGTATTAGTCCAGGTTGACAGACCCACTCAGGCACCGAGTGTTGGGCCTAAATCAAGGTTTCAACACCCAATTTTCCTTTTGAAAGGTTACGGTATGCGTTGTTTTCACCTCGTTACATGATCAATTCCAGGAGTTGCTAGGTTTACAATGCAATGAAGGTATGCGGTGAAAAAACCCAGCTAGTGATAAGAATAAATTATTGTTGCGTGGAACACTACAGACTGGCTATCCTATATGGCTGCAACAATTTAAATATTTAAGGTTTAGAATCCTACTAGAGAGCAGCAATGAGGACAAACTATGCTATAACTAAGATGTCCCTAGCTCTTGTTTTCGCCGAGTACTAGGAGTTAAAGCAGACAAGTGGAACCTTTTTTTTTTTTGCTTTTTATATACAGTGCACAAAACTATAATATAATACCCTTGACCCTTGGGTGGGTTGGGTACAGGGTATAAAAATTATTGGTAAACATGCAAAACACAAGATAAAAACGACGACGCCAACGTCGCTGTCGACGTTAATGGCAATTGGAGCACA
The DNA here is from genome assembly GCA_018150985.1 of Chymomyza costata. Classification (NCBI taxonomy): domain Eukaryota; kingdom Metazoa; phylum Arthropoda; class Insecta; order Diptera; family Drosophilidae; genus Chymomyza; species Chymomyza costata. The sequence goes on from JAECWU010000256.1 coordinate 10,024,350, forward strand.
TAGTGTAAAAGCATTATGCGTATGTTTGTGTTGGTTTGAGGGATGAGGAGTGCCAAAAGCAACAAAAAAAAAAAAAAAAAAGAAACCATAAGCAAATATAAAAACAAACAAAAATGTGAGAGCATATCAAAACATTGCTCCGGAAATGCCAAAAACTCGGCAGAAATACCAAACAAAAGCAAAGATGTTGGCGGTGGCGGTGGAGTGGCAGCAATGGAGCAGAGGGCAGTTGCTAACACACATACATTTGTGAGAGAGAGCGCGCGAGCGCGTGTTTTCATGTATGCATGTGTGTGTGTGTGTTTGTGTGAAAATGCAAAGCGCTATCCAAAAGGAGAGCGTCACATACTGGGTTTACACCACGGTTATCACAATTGTGCCCATATATGATTAATCTTTTTATTCCATCGCCGTATAAATAACTTGATCTTAGAGTCTATAAGAACAAGAAATAGCCAATTTAAAGCAATAGTTGCGCATAAACATAGGGCTCCGTAAGTCACGGTAAAAGACTAATGCCCTTAGTTTCAAAACGACCAAACCCTTGGGTTCAATGAACCACCAAAAAGATGCGAATTTTCGGTGCAAAGGTAATAATTGTCGATTTATGTAGACGTTTGCACTATAAAGTTTTCCAAAGGGCGCGTAAATTAAAAAAAAACATTCAACATTTTAATTCTTCGGGAAGAAAGAGTGCCCGTAATCTGTGGGTCGGGCCTGAGTTTTTACCGTGATCGGGCGGTAAGTCGTCAATCATCTCTGAGGGAGGGTCGATTTTAAAGGCAACCATAGTCAAGATGTGCTGTCATAGTCCGCGTTACCATAATTTTCGGATATATCTTGTACACCGTAATTCCGTATTAACCATGGGGCAGCATTAGTTCAGTTTTAGTTACTCCAATTTAAAGCTTTTAGTGATAATGTTCATGTCATGGAAGTCTGCAACAACTCTCGTTATTTGGTTTAGTTTTAGCACTTTAAATTAAAAAGTCTTTTAGAAATCTCTACCAGCATTTTACCACTATGTACTTTGTATGTAGTTCTATATACATTTTTTTATTTTATCTTTTATCTATTTACAAGTTTTATATATGTTTCTAATTTTATATATTTTTTTTTTTTGCTTACAGCTGAACCTGGTTCTCATCGCCGCCGCATGATGTTGTCGTTGCCCACACAACATCATCCCTCCGAAACGGAGACAGATAGAAAACTTAAGATGATTATGGGTCAAACGGGTAAACTTAATATAAATGGTCGTCAATATCCAACCGATATTAGTGATCTGCGGCATTTGGGTGATTTGGGCAATGGAACCAGTGGTAATGTCGTTAAAATGCTGCATTTATGCAGTGATACGATCATTGCGGTGAAACAAATGCGTCGCACTGGCAATGCGGAGGAGAATAAACGCATTTTAATGGATTTGGATGTGGTGCTAAAGTCACATGACTGTAAATATATTGTCAAATGCTTGGGCTGCTTTGTGCGTGATCCAGATGTTTGGATATGCATGGAACTGATGTCGATGTGCTTCGACAAGCTGCTTAAATTGTCTAAAAAGCCCGTGCCGGAGCCCATATTGGGTAAGGTTACTGTGGCGGTAAGTTGGAAGAGTATTAAATTTTATAAATTATTCGCTAATGCTGTTTTTAATTTTCTTGTAGACGGTCAATGCCTTGTCATATCTTAAGGACAAACATGGCGTCATACATCGCGATGTGAAGCCCTCCAATATACTGATAGACGAGCGTGGCAATATTAAGCTCTGCGATTTTGGAATTAGCGGACGTTTGGTGGACTCCAAAGCAAACACACGTTCGGCTGGCTGTGCAGCATATATGGCGGTATGTTTGATACTCTGTACGGTGCGAGGGTATTGTAGACTTGTGCAGAAGGACCGTAGCAGACTCATCAAAATTGTCCGTTCGTCAGTCTGTTCCTAGATTTTAGTGACCCTATGAGCTGCGCTTTATCCGCACGCAGTTTCTAGTTTTGGTTGATTTATGCTATGCTCCGTTTCCAGGTAGAAGTATTTCGCAGCTTACAAGGAAAAATGTTTTATTTCAGATTCAATGTTTTATACTCTGCAACAATATTCCACTTCAGCAAATTCGGTTTGTTGTCCGATGTGAACTTAAGCATACAATATTCTCCTATACCATTTTCCCTGCATACGTCTCAATCCTAAGGTATTAAAACGAATAATAACTTTTTTAGGGAAAAGTGGGTGCAGTGTATCCCACTGTCGCGTCGACTGATTCACATTATTTTTGTTTTTGGCTGTTGTTTATGGCTTATTATTTAACAAACTGACTAATGGATACCAATAATTTATATATTTTGATTTTTTGTTTTTCTTTTAACGCTGGGTGCAGCCCGAACGCATTGACCCGAAAAAACCAAAGTATGATATACGCGCCGATGTATGGTCATTGGGCATAACGCTTGTTGAATTGGCCACGGCGCGTTCACCCTATGAAGGCTGTAATACGGACTTTGAAGTGCTGACCAAGGTGCTGGACTCGGAGCCGCCCTGTTTACCGCGCGGCGGGGGCTTTAATTTTAGTCGAGAGTTTCATGAATTCGTTGTCAAGTGGTAAGTGGATGCATAATTTTAAAGTGCCATTAACTTGACATATTTTGTGTTTGTTTACAGCCTCACAAAAAACCATCAGGATCGTCCCAAATATCCCGAACTCTTAGAACAGCCATTTATAAAAATCTATGAAAAACGCGAAGTTGATGTACCTCAGTGGTTTCAGAGTGTTGTTGCAACAGATGCAAACAATCGTTTGCGGGCCAATGGTGAAACGGCGCTGCCAAGGTGAGAATGATAGATCTAAGTGGAAACCTGCAGCAGATCGATATAGTTATTTGAAGGATATCACAGTCTTTTGTGTAGTCCCACAGCTTTGTGCAGCTGAATGTGTGTGTGCGTGCGTGTGTGACAGAGTGTGTGTTTGTGTGTGTAGATGTTTGCAAGGTCGTAGCCAACAATTCACAAAGAGGCGGAGGCAGCCAAATCAAATTTTTGGTAAAAATATCAAAACGGCAATCAGTGATGCCCTTCCCCTGGCTATGCCCTTGTTTGTATGACTTGCGCTATAACAATGGTAAACAAAATAATTAACATTTTAGTGTTTTGGTCTTAAAGCGCTTTGATTTTGTATTATTTTTTTATTGTAAAATTTAGTTTCTAATTCAACTAAATAGTTCTTGTTAGCAGCTAGTTTGGCTTAAAAGCTTAGCTACCCGTAGTTGTAGGGTGTTTGCTAGTTATTTTTTATTTTTAAAATTATCTCCTTTTTTTTACGTTATGTATTTCGAAATGCCTATTAACATTATAATTAGACAGTTCTGCAGCATTAGGTAACTTGGCATGTTATTTTTTTACCTACTATATATTATATAAGCAAACTCTTTTGTTTTGTTTTTTTGTTAAATTTTATTTTTTTTTTGTTGTAGTATGCAACCATGCTAGCAAAACTTTATTTTTAACTTTTAACTTTTTTAACACATTAAAATTGAAAAACACTTGTACAATATGAATATTTAAAATTGTACAATTTATTTAAATTCTTGTATGCACTTTCCCATGGGTTGGTACGATATTGTTTGGCTTTTGACCCGCTCTCTCCTCATGCACATACATATGATTAAGTTTCTTTTTATGCAAATTAAATCCTAATATTACGTTTGCTATCTTGATTACTTAGAGATGTGCGTCACTTGAACTGAACTCGATGGAGTTTAGCATACTTAACAATCTGGACTATGCCGGATTGAATTTACTTGATTTTGAGTTTTGAAACAACTCATTTTTGAAATACCCTTTTGAAAGACGCAGCGGAAACAGGCATTATAGTAAAGCTTGCGATAAAAACACAAAGATGGGAGGATATTCTACGTTGGAAAATGTTTTAAGCGCATTTGGTGAACACAAAACGCAACAAATTAGTAGTAGGCTTCTGGTAAAAAAATAAACATATATCAAACAAAAAGAAAGCCACATTAGATAGTGTGGAAAGGTAAGAAAACGCTAGGATCCCAACTCAGCACACGAAGATTTGGCTCAATTGCTGAGCCAAACATGCAAACTCTATAGCTACGAGTGTAATGTTGGAAATTTGCTCTAATAAGTTTATGGATACAAATTTCCTTTGGGTTTTATCTTGCTTCACCTTAAAGAATATACAATTGTTTCAAGAATCTTGAAAGTCTTTATTCAATTTTCATAGATGCCAGATTCTGTTTTCTCTTTTATCTCAGAACATCTCACATATAATGCGTTTGTTTGAAAAGATATACTGGGTTGCCAGAGAAATCTCTAGAGATTTTGTGTACGGTTTGAAACCAAATCTCTAGTAACATATCGCACTTTGGCGTCTTATATGCAAATGAGTAGCAACATTTATTTTTTTAATTGTGCACTAGGTTAGGTTAGGCTAAAGTGGTTGCCTGTCTTGGAACAGCCCGGACACACTTAGGCACAATGAGGCCTTTTATGATGCCACAGGTAACGCTGTTCGAGAACAGGCATTCATGGTCAGCACACGATCAGCTCTGAAGAGGAACAGGCACGACTATTCAACTGTATCCATACTATTGCTGAACCAGCCTGAAAGTTCAATAAACCTGGCAATATCCCTGGGACAGAGATTGGAAAGGTCAGTAAGGCCGTTCAAACCAGGGGACCCTAATGTCCTTAATCCTCTTCTTGAGAAGGTGTTAAACGGTTTCCTCCTGCTCTTCGGACCCACAGCCACGGCAGAAGTCGTTGAAGGGGCGCGCATTCTTTCGGCATGCCTGCCAATTGTGCACTAAATTCGTCATAATTTCATATAAGTTAACCTAAATTATTATTTTTTAACTTTAATTTAACACCAAAAACAGCTATTAATAAATTAAATACTCCGAAATGTTAATATTTAGTTCTACAATCAGCTCGAGATGGCACAGAATGCCACATTTCCTAGAGATTTTGTAAAAACTAAAATCATAAATTAAAATACATTCGATTTATTAAATTATAGAGAGAAACAGATAGCTCAGAAATTGCATAATCTTTTTAAATAAGTTACAGTTTTTTTGAATAAATTTAGCAAATTTAGTAGAGATTTTAAAATTGTAGAGAAATTTAAAAAAAATTAATAATGATAGTAAACAAATTTGGCATTCAAACGTTTTTTCAAAGTTCTCACGTACTCTACAATATGTTATTAAAAGCGATTGACTATATCCTATAGCCCCCATAGGACTTATCGATCAAAAAATCGTTTTTAGGTTATAATTTCTTTGTTTCTCGTTTTTTTTTTATAAAGATAGCGTAACCAAATTCGGCTTCGGTAGTTTTTTCGAGTTCCCAATCGATCTTGGGATCGGTTTACTACATTATTTAGTCCTCAAAGTACCGATGCTCAAAAAAAAAAACAAAACGCTTTTAGGGCATAATACTTTGTTTATTATAATTACTATTGTGATGGTACATGGTATCTCAAAGTCGTCCGCGCGCGACATTTCCATTTACATGCAGCATGTAATAGTTATTTTATGTACCGCATTGATAAAATTTGGATGTGGATTTGTTTATTAGAGCCACATGAATCAGCTTACCAAAATTGGTGGCTCTAGGTCATTTGTTACTATAATTACGTAGAGTCAAATATTGACGCAGTTTATTGGCAAGGGGAGGTGAAATTTGTACATTTTTGACTATAACTTTTGCTGTATTTGTCCGATTTTGTTCAGAATTAAGCGGTATAGCTAAAAACCGCGAAACTCTGCTACGAGGGAACGGGGAAAGATATTCACATGATTCAACAAACTTCATTTTCTGAGAAAATATGCGCAGCAGCTGGTAAAGTTTCGTCTCGCTAGCTCTTATAGTCTCCGAGATCTAGGTGTTCATACAGACGGACATGGCTCAATCGCTACCCGAGGTTATAACAAGCATTTTGGTATAAAGGACTTGGGATCTGCCACGCTTCCTTCTGTCCGTTACATACATTGCACAAATCTAGTATACCCTTTGTACCTATAGGTACAGGGTATAAAAATGATTAGGATATTTTTATACCCTGTACCGTATGGTACAAAGGGTATATTGTGTTTGTGCAAGCCGAAAATGTATGTAACGTACAGAACGGACGTCGGAGACCCCCCAAAGTTACCGAAAGTATGATCAAAGTGACTAGAAAAGTCGATATACCCATGTCCGTCTGTCCGTATGAACGCCTAAATCTCAGAGATGGTAAGAGCTAGAGCAACCAAACTTTCAGATTAGATCCCTTATTAATCCATAGGAGACAAGTTTATTTTATTTTTTTGATATCGGGATTACATTATATAGCTCCCATAGGGGTGTTTCAGAGGACCTCGAAAAAAAGCCAAAAGTTTTAGATGGATAATTCGTTTGTTTATGAAGATATCATAACCAAATTTGGCAATCGGAAGTTTTTTGGAGACCCCCAGCACTGTATCAAATTTTATCAAAATCGGTTGACTATATCATATAGCTCCCATAGGATCGATCGGTCGAAAAAATGTTTTTTGTACAAAATTCGTTGTGTTTCGTTTGTTTGTGAAGACACCGTAACCAAATTTGTCATTAAAAAGGTTTTTAGAGTTCCCAAGCACTGTACCAAATTTGATCAAAATCGGTTGACTATATCATATAGCTCCCATAGGCCCAATCGGTCAAAAAAACGTTTTTTGTACAAAATTCGTTGTGTTTCGTTTGTTTATGAAGTTATCGTTACCAAATTTGGCACACGAAAGTTTTTTAAAGTTCCCAAGCACTGTACCAAATGTGATCAAAATCGGTTGACTATATCATATAGTCCCCATAGGACCGATCGGTCAAAAAAATTGTTTGGTGCAAAATTCGACTGATTTCTGTTTGTTTATGAAAATATCGTAGCCAAATTTGCCGAATAAAATATCTTTTGGAGGTCTTAGCAATATGTCGGGCTTAATTGCAATATGGTGGTACAGGGTATCCCAAAGTCGTCTGCGCCCGACTTTAACGTACGCCATCTTTTAGTGTGAACAAATGTAACGTAAATGAATTGTTTATAATATGAAAGAAAATGCATTTTACATGAGACATCCGTTGGCATAGTTCGTTAAATCTCAGAGTGTAAGGCAGTGTAAACATAGCATTATTAACATTGCCCTAAAGAGAGGCGCATTGAAAGCTGCTCAGACAATATGCTTAAATAAAGCTTAAGATGGGTTTTGTGGCTGCTATGCGCTAGCATAACCCTGTTTAAAGTCCAAGGATCTTTGCTGCGCGTCACCTTGGTCACACCAGAGTGAGATATCACAACTGGTAAGCCAGGCCATACCAAAACTTTGGGTCTGCTTTTTCAAAATCTACTGATCAAGCTTTATCAATTTTCTTAGCGTTTTCTCATTGCTTTGGGCCATTTTGCTTATCAAACTAATTTGCTTACCGTTTTTAAAGATAAAAAAATAAAATTTTAAAAATGTTGCTTAATTGTTTTGTTGTTTAGTTTTAGTGTACCTTCTAGCCTTGAATATATATTAATGAAAAAAAAAGAAGAAAATTTACGATTTTGTAAAATATTTGTTAAATTGTCTTATTTTCTTACAGAAAAAACTTTAAGATTCAAAGCAATAATAATACCTATAAGACTGAACATATTTAGTTACTCAAAGTATGAATGAACTGATACGTTAAATAAAAGTTATGGGCCTAAAATAAATCAAAGCGAAAAAAGTGTTGCACCATGTATCATATTTTTGCAAGGAATATTAAAAAAAAAATATATAAATTTTTATTTTTTATTTATTAAAAAAAATAAAATCTTAACTCTTATTTTTTTAACTAAAATAATAATTTAATATTAATAATTATTTTAAATATAATAAAGCTTATTTTTTAATTTTTATAATACAAATTGATAATAAAATTTGTCATTTTTATTTTACAAATTGAAACTAAAAGTTAAACCGCAATTTTTATTTAAAAAAAGACTTATTTTTGAGTCATAATAAAAAAAGCAATAAAGCATAGTTAATTAATTTACTTTAAAAATTATAAGAGTTAAACAATAGGCACTACAATTATTTTTTGTTTTGAAATGATGAACCCTTAAAAAATTGCTTAAGTATATATAATTTGCAGCGTGTGTACAGTTGATACCCGAATCGCTTAGTAAAAAAACCAGTCAATTTATTATACAATTATATTAAATAGTAAATAATTAAATTTGTTTACGTTTTATTGACAATTTAATTTGTGTGTTTTTTGATATTTTTGTTTTTTTCATCTTTTTTTTATTACCATTTTTTGTAGGTTACATAATTCCTAATATAGCTATATTGTAAAATGAAGATTACAAAAAAAAAAAAAACTAAAACATAAAAAAAACAAAAAAAAAGAGAAAAGGAAAAACCAGAAAATTGAAACAAACATTTATATATACATACATATATGTATACAAATAAGAACATAATGACTACAGTATAACAAAAGTAAAATAAATAAGAAAAAAGAACAATATACCATTATATACAAAATATATAAAAATAAACATAAACATAACAGACAAACCAGATATATCAAAACCATATATGTAACTCCTCCCAATTCCAAAGTCAAATTCCGTAAGTACGACGACTTTATAATTGTTATTATGCATCATTATAATTATTCTTATTGTTATTAATATTTTTTATTTTTTTATATTTTGATTATTGTTTGCTTATTAATGTGTACTAATTTTTCATTAACCATTTAACTTTCATTTTATGTTTATAACTTTTGTTTCTTGAAATGCATGTTCCTAACAAATTCAAAACTTTCCTAAGTGGAGTGTTCTTAATAACTTGTGTCTGGATCTTTGTCAAACCTAAACTTTAAACTTTACCCTGCTTTAATTACAGCTTAAGATCAATGTTTATTTAAATTTGGCAGTTGAACCAGTGTTGTGTCTTGGAATTTTCAAAAAAATAGCAAAAGCACTTTCAATAGAAATAAGCTTAAGCTAATCGATAAATTTCGATTGTATCAACAAAATAAATAAATTACAATTTTTAATTATTTTTTTTACAACAGTTCTAGAACTAAGAAAAAAGCGTAAATTACGCAATTATTGTTTTCGTTTTATTTAAGGTCTTTTATGAAAACAGTGAAACAAAATCGAAATAAAAAATTTTCCGTCAAAACATTTAAACAATTTTCGGAATTATTTCGTCTTAACGAGATCTATAAAAAATATTTTTTTTTTTAAGTCGTTTAATTTTACGGGATAACAGCTTCAAAATCGCGGCGCCACAAAATTAAAAATTTCTACTAAAAATAAAAAAAAATTTATAAACTTTTTTTAAAATGCTAAACTTGCCCTTTCTTTTGCATTTTGTTTGCTTGGTATTTGCAAAATTGTTTTTATTTTTTATTTGAATGTTGTAATACTCAAAAAAAAAAGTTCACACTTCAAAAAGGTAATTTCATTTGGCTGATATATGTATGTTCTAGGAATATTATTTTGAATTTTTATTTTTATTATTATAATTTTTGTTTTTGCATAGTTTAAATGTCGTGTTTTAGAATAAGATTCTTAGATGTCGTCTCTTCATGCACCAAAACAACGTAAACCGTATATAAGACTTTATATAAGTGTAGTTTATATGTTAACTTTTAAAAAGCCATACATACATGCATATATAAATTCAGCCTCTTTTACTGCAGCTTCATCTATTCAAAAACAAATACAAAATAAAAAAATAAAAACTTTATGTACATACATTGAAGTTTTGGAAATAGAGCTGGCAGCTCTTATGCACCATACACCCACCCCTCACAACTCTCTGTTCTGCCTATACATATATACTTTTATAAACATTAAATAAAACATTTATAAACTATAGCCACAAATCGCTTATGCCGCTCACTTTCCATCAAGTCATACCTTCATCTCGCTCTCTTTCGCTGTTCTCATATATATATTTATATATGTTTCTCTCTGTCTCTTTGCCACGCGCAAAAAAAAAGAAGAACTACATTTGAATGTGCCTTATTGCTGCAACAAAGCTCAGTTTATATTAAACGTATTTGTGTTTAATTTTTCAGACCCATAACCATTACGAGTACAGCTACGTTTCCCACAAAGGATGCAGTCAGCAAATATGGCATGAACATTGGTAATACAAGAAGCTTCGGCGCTCTAAGCCCCACAAATCCAATGGCCACAACGACTAGCACTAATGTGGCAGCAAGGACAATAAAACCTACGCAAATACCAAGCTATCAACAACAACAACTACAACAGCAGCAGCCTACGGCTCTGACTCAGCCTCAACAGCCGCTACACTTGATGCAATCAGCAGCCAGTCAACTACCTCAAAAAAAAACCAATCCAACAAATTTCTTTAGCAGCATTGGATCCAGCAATACCAATAGTAGCAGCATTACCAGCCCATTATCGCCCGTAGCAGCGAGCAGTGGCGGCGCCAGTGATAATAGCAACAAATTGTACCGCAGATCCCCGTTCATGCAACGCAAACTTAGTAATGGAGCGCATCATCTACAACAAACAGCGTACTATAATGATGAGAGCCCAAGAAAGGAATCTATGTTTACCAGCATAGGTAAGTTTTGCCGTGCTTTGTCTTATGTAATAATTCTCGTTATTCACATCTTGTTTTGCTTTATAGGTCACTCCATATTACGCAATTTGACGACATCGCCCTTTAGCCAAAAGAAACACAACAGCACCACACTGCCTCCCAATCAGCCAACACATACGCAAGTCCAAAGCCAAACGCAGATGAAAACGCCAATGCAGGCTCAACCGGTCATGTGGCGTCAGACACTAGATATGTCTTTACCCTATGACAGCTGTGATAATAGTAGTAATGCGGCTTCGAGTTCGCCAGCCTTTGTGCGCAAGGAGCAAGCTATGGAACCGGTGCTACAACTCAGTAATCAACAGCAGCAGCAGCAGCAACGCGTGCAGCCTGGAAATCAAAGTCCCTTAGGTGAATGTTGCATAAAAATTTGCGTCATTACGATTCACCTTTTGTATAAAACTTTGACTTTGGAAAATTTATTTCTTTTGTGTATATGATACTTTCATGTTCATGTCATGTTCACTTGGAAACTACGTGTTCCTTGAGTTAGACATCTTCTGTAATTTTGTTTTTATTAACGAACTGCAGTCGTTAATGAATTTCTTATATGCAGGCAAATTTAAATCATTGCAATTCATTTGTATTTGTATTGCTATTTATAAAAGTATTAGAAACTTAAGGAATTAGCGTAAAAGTTATAGTTATAAAACATAAACCTAACCTAACTAATCTTTGTATTTTTGTTTGCAGTTTTGCAGCGCTTTTATCATCAGCAAAATCAACTACGTGAAAAGGAACAGGCAGAGCGGCAACAACAACGTCAGCCAATTACAACTAGCACAAATCCATTTCATAGCAATTATGCTGCACCAGTTGCATCCATATCCAATAATGCAACCGGGCCCTCCTCCTCACACTCCACGTCTAGTCATTCATCCACACAGTCGACAAGCTCACAAATTGCAGCTGCGCCACCATCGCCGGCTGCCGGTCATTTTGGAGTAGGCGAAGCGGCCCAATTGCAGTATCAGCCGTTGCCAACAACAACTATGGCAAATGCAACTTCACCTGTAACTAATGCTATGCGTGTCACACCGCCCACATCGCCGGAACAGCAGGCTGTGGATTACGGAACTCATGGTTCGCATGCGAATAGTAAATTAAGCAAATTTTATGCACGGCGTCAGCTCTTGGGTCAGAGTTCAAGCAATGCGTCTAGCAGCTGTAGCTTAGATGGCAGCGGCAACTATGGCGCTGTCAAGGAACAGGTCTATACGGGACCAGATGCAGGTAGGTTAATTGCTCAGTAAAGCATTGTTGCAAATTATGAATAAATCTATGGCAAAATAGCTATTTAAACTACATAAACCTATAACTTCTAGCACATAAACTTGAACAGCTCTTAATATACATATAGTATATGCTTAAGCAACTTTCATGTAATTGAAATTGGAAAATTTTATGAATATATTTACTTTTAATTTAAATATTAAGTACATTTTAGTCTCCTTTTGTTTCACAAGCTTATTTGAGGGGCACGTCTTAGTTAGTTAGTTAGTTTAAGTTAAAGTGTTTATCTGGGTGAATTTTTCTTAGTTTCATGAACAGCATCTTATTCTGAGCATTTGTTAAGAACTATATAAACGTTTTCAGCCTTATATTCATTCTCATATACATGTATGCATATTTTGCTCACGCTTTGCTATTTATGTATGTATTATATTTTTGCTCGACTTATTTGTCGTTTGCTTTTTTATCTGCTTGTTCACTGTTTTTACTTTATGTTTTGTTTTTTCTCTTTGTTTACTCCGCAATACGCACACTCACACATTCACTTGTGCACAATCTTACATCAATCACGTTCATCAATCAAACACGATCAACAAACAGGCTGGTTCAATACACTCGCTGGTGCCATGAAGCGACAATTTGCGACTTATGTTAAAACCCAATTGAATAATTCCACAGTAACGTCGCCAGTAGCAACAACGACCACAACAATACCAGCAGCATCAGCTAGCTCCAATCACAATGCCAATGTCAACACCAATGGTAAGGATCTTAATATGGATTCAACTGGTATACCAACTGCAGCACATCAGTTACCAGCCTACAGAAGCATCATCAATAATGGCAACAAATCATATTACTATCGTACGCTCTCAGCGGCCAGCAGCAGCAGCAATACCAGCCAGAGTACCTCCCCAACCACAGATCCACTGCCACGCAGTGATATTAATCCCAATGCTGCTACAGGCAGTTTTTTGCGTCGTTATGCTAGCGGCGGTGGCAGCAGCAGTACTCCACCTAGTCCCCATATACTTGCTGGGCTGGATCGTAGACATCGTAGTCCGGATCCGCCACCACGCTATAATCGCGGACAGTCGCCGCTTTTGTTGCGCAAGAATTTGCTGGAGTTAGGCAATCAGCCGCCAGGCTCACCCATGCTGCAAAGACGGTGAGTAGCGCGTACTTTTAACCAGCTTCAGCTCCAATAATTAACCATTTCAAATTTCTAGTTACGTTTCGGCGTCGCCACCTTTGCCACCACCGCGTCGCGGCTCGGAAAGTGTGCCTGGATCGCCGCAACACTTTCGCACACGCATACACTATACACCCGAGCCACAGCGGCGAATTTATCGTACTATAGATCAATGAGTAGCGCTGCAAATAATGGTCATGTGATGTTGGTATGGCTTCGATGATGATACCGATGACATGGCTGTGTCCAGCGATATGGCAGCGTCAGTGCCGCCACCAAATGCTGGAGTCAATATCGGTGCCATATCGATGCCAGCACGAACATATGGCATAGCCTTGGGTGCTGGCAGACCGCTTAGTTCACGCGCCTGTTCCGTGCCCGGCTCCTATGCGGATTTGTTTGAAGACAACATGTGGCCATTAAGCAGTGCTAGTAGCAGCGGCAGCACCTACGCTGTGTCTGCCACAGCTACAACACCAACAAGACCAACAACAAAAACAACAACTAGTCGAACGCCAACAATGCGCTATATACGTCGCTAATTTTGGTACTGTCGAAAAGACAGAATAATAGCAATAGAGTGGAGTTTCTAACTTGTAACAATCAATAAACCAAGAGACAACCAGACAACCAACAGCAGACAGCAAACGAAAGTGTTCAAAAGTCTTTTTAGATATAAGTTAAGGTCTTGTACCTATTAAGTAGCATTGCCTCATCTAATTAAACATACATATGTCTTGAGCACAAACAAATAAGCAATTGTAAATATGTGGACGCAAAGCCTAGTTAACAAAAATATTAAAAAAAGTAATCAAAAACTACTGTACAAGCGCAATAATTAGGGGAGAAACAATATAAACTCCAAGCAAAATGTGCCCTATAAAATTTAAATATATAGTTCATATATCAATACCATTTAACTATAATACAAGTTTCATGTAATTCTTATATAAACATGTTCTCAAACAAAAAACGCATACACAAACATTATCAATAGTGCAATATTTCAAGACAATTTGTTTAAACTTTCAATATGTTTGCTCTGTTTAAAAGTTTATTATATAACTACATAATCAAAACTAATATAGTATCTGCTAGCTCTTATTAAAGGCCTGCACAAGTGGAAACAAGAGTTTTGCACACAAACAATTCAAAATCCCAGCTATCCGGAGTTCAGCATATGCATTAAAACGATTTTCAGCCATTCAAAGCTATAGCTGATTTGGTTGAGAAGGGGTTTTAAATAAAACTGTAACTTAACTAGCTGCTTTTGTAATAAAACTTATTTCTAATATAAAAACAATAAATTATTTACATTGCGTTTCCACATTGATTCCCGAAATAACATGCGTAGGAGTTTTATATGTATAACAGCTCTACTTGTGCAGTACTTTAGTTCTTAAATATTTACTTATATTTGTATGTATGCTTGCTTGTAAGTGTTTATGTATACGTATGTATAGCAAATAGTAACGTTTTAGGCAAAGTTCAAACGTTTAATTTATATACATTTACATATATGCGTACATATACATAGATATAACGCGATATATAAGCAGTTAAACTAAACTTTCAAAATCTATGCAAGTAATTAGTGGTCCAAGCAATATATATTTACATACATATGTATATATGTATATGTATGTACATATATATATGCGTGTATGTATGTATAAAATCAACGATATTGAAGAAATTTCGTTCCAAAATGTTCCTTACAACGATCCGAGTTATAGCCCATTAAAACAATGTACTCGTATGTATAAGCAAAAACTATGTATATGCAATATACAAGTATGTAAGAAATAAAAATAAAATCCAAAATGTATAGGAATTGGAAAATGAAAATCATATAAAGTTTTTCAGAAGGACAACCAATTAATCAATAATTTTGTATATAAAATAATATTGCATTTGCTGTGTGCAAGCAGAAAAAAATCTTTTTTTTTATTTAATTTATTTTTGTTTTCGGTTAAAAACAATAAAATAAAACAAATACTTAATTAGCCCATTGAATGAAAATATATGCATACAAAAAAATATATTCATATAATAATTTAATACTTTTACTTTAAAAACAAAAATGAAAAATAAGAAAAAAAAAAAAAATTTATAAATTATGCGTTTGACTGATTTATGTGTTAAAAGTTTAAGAATGCTAAATATGTAACTTACGTATATATATATATATATACTTATGTATGTTTATAAGCATGTATGTATGTATGCGCGGCAGTCTACATGTGAATGTTTTACCTAGTTTAAAGGCATTGTAAACAAACTAAATTGACAACTGGAATGTAAGCTCTTATAAATACCAATAAAAAAATTAAACAACAAAAATTAAAAAATAGGCTCAACAAGTTTTTCAATTCCAGTCAAAAGTTAAAGCGTAGGCGCATATCCCATTGGCAAGCTTCTGCTGTTGATTTCGTGCTCGTTTGATTGGACCGACGTTAAAAGTTAATCTCGCTCCTGCACTTAATTTATTATTAATGCTTTAGATGTCACAAAGATTGGATTTATGAGTCAGCTTTGTGCTCTTGGGAACGGATACAAATAATCTCAAGAGCTTCATAGCACCTCTTCACCTATGCCCAAATGGGATACTATTTTTATATGAGGTTTTGTCATTCCGCGCGAAATTTTTTGAACTGCGTATAGGCCCTTAAGACCTTCATATAAAAAAAAATCCCAAAAGGGACATCCCAAATGGGATTTTTTTTTTATATGAAGTTTTGTCATTTCGCGCGAAATTTTTCGAACTGCGTAGACCCCTTAAGGCTGTAAACTTTGAAGTAATTTGCATTCTACTTTGAATTTGTAACAACACACACAAGAAAAAGTCCCGGAAAAAGGCCTTGGAAAAAGTAGCTGTCTTGCAATCGATTGCAACACTGAGTTATCGGCCAGCGAATTTTTTGTCACTGTTGAAAACAGAAAGCGAAAGTACTCCGGCGCATGAATATTTTCGTTTTTAAATTGTTAAAATCAACTCGGTAAGTCAATTTATTGCTCAATAAAAGACACTAATAAAACAGTGCCCACACTTATGCAGATGGAGCAGCAAAATTCAGTTTTCAAAAGTCCCGCCGATGCGGCTGCCATCAATGAGAGAGTGCAGCCGGTGTCACAATACGACAGCGTCAACAAAAATGTAAATTCCGTGAAGAACCCAAATCTTTTATCAAATATGTGCATTAGGGTGATTGAAGAATACTGCAAGGGTGTAGTTACCTACAAGCCGCAAAAGGTGTCCGCCGAACAAACTGCAGCAGCAAATCTATCTGCCACTTTGTCGCCGCGGTCATCAGCAACCCATGTAACCAGTCCTCAAAAAAGTCTACATAGCACTAATGCTAAGGCCGAAGATACCGCATCTTTTGTTGGCCCGAGACTACTCCATAAACCTATTTAAAGCCAGAGACATGGATGTACAGCTTCTTTTGAAAAGGACATAGTGGAGTAATTCGCACATAATTATATAAAAATCATTATGCTCTTGACTGAATATGTAAACAAAATTAAGCACGTTATATAATTATATAATATAATTCATATACAATATATATAGTTGTATAATATTGTACAAGTGTCCCAACTTATTAAAATTATTTTAAGCCAATACCGTATACTTCCACAACTGCAGGGTTTTATTTGAAACACTAAACATTGATTAATGCGGCAGTTACATAGGCAGACGCAGGCTCATCATCCCAAGCTAAGTTTTAATATTTACAAGTTATAAATTTTTTAAATGCTTTTATTACTATTTCAATTTTTTTAGTTTGTACCCATATTTATAAGCGCCATAACGTCGTTGTATTGCAATCGATTGCAGCACTGAGTTATCGGCGTGAAAATTGATTGTCACTGTTGAAAACAGAAATTGAAAGCACGCCGCGCAATAAGAATTTTGGCTTGAAAATTGTGCAGATCATTTCGGTAAGCCAATTTATTGTTTAATAAATAAAAGACACTAATAAAACAGTACTCACGAACATGCAGATGGATCTTCAACATTCAATTTCCAAAAGTGCCGCCGATGCGGCTTCTAAGAATCAGAGCGAACTGACGGAGTCCCAATGCAAAAGCGTCAACAAAAATGGCAATTTTGTAAGGAATCCAAAACTATTAGCAACTATGTGCACTAGGGTGATTGAAGAGCACTGCAAGGGTGCAGGTAATAAGTCGCAAAAGGTGCACACTGCGCAAGCTGCAGCAGTGAATCCATCTATTACGTTGTCACCATCACCGGAGTCATCACCAACTCATGCAATTAGTCCTCAAAATCATCTAAATATCTGTGTTGCCAAGGTCGAAGAATCCGCATCTTTTGTTGGCCCAGGAACTACTCCGTAAAGTACACACAGTTGAGTTAAAAACAAAATGCTCAAGGCTAAATATGTAAACGAAAATAAGCAAGTAAGGAGACTTACAATTGTAGACTGTATGATATTGGAGAACGGTCCCAACTTATTAAAATTATTATTAAATTGAGTCAAAACAAAAGCCAAATGTGATGTATTTTAAGGTAATACGTGTACTCCCTCGACTGCAGCGTTTTACACGAAACTCTTAACATAGCAGTCACAGCTTTAAAGAGTGCCCACGATGCGGCTGCTACCAACGAGAGAGAACAGCCGGTGTCCCAATGCAACAGCGTCGCCAAAAATATCAATTCAGTGATGAAACTAGAGCTATTATCAACTCTGTGCATTATGGTGATTAAAGAACATTGTAGGCCGCAAAAGGTGCAGCACCGAGTCCAGCTACCACGTTATCATCGCCAAAGACACAAAAAACGCTTGCTAGCGGTGCTCAATATCATGCATATATTGCTTCGGCTAAGATATAGGATTCAGCATCTCGTGTCTACTACATTAGCCTATTTATTATTGCCTTCTTTTGAATAGGCCACACAATTTAGCCATGTCAGTTGGCGGCCGGTTTCTCGAAGACCAAAAAAGCTACGAGCATGCAATTTTGCCACAAGTCTGGTCTAATTGTTCACTTGCATTCAGTTTTTGTTTTATTCACTTTTTATTCCCGCGTTTTCTAACCAAAAATATTGCAGTTCGTCACAGGCCTTTGTTTGAAAACACAACGCTGCAGGTGCCATTTGTTTTACAAGTAGAATTTATTTTTCTCCAATAAAAAGCTGCTTGCTATAAGTTAAAAAAAAGTAACTAAAAGTATACTACAAAAAATGTTCAATTAGAAATTGAAGGCATACGAAGCTAACAAAAAGTGTTGCATACTTTTAGTTGTTTTTTTTTAAATGACATTTGCCGATGATGTTTCTAGATGGGTTTTAAGTTAGGCAACAATTAATATGCCATAGAAGTTCTATAAAACCGCGCATTAATCAACATACTGTTCACTTTGTGCTCGTCGAAAAATCTGTAATATAAAAATATCTACTTTGAAAAGTTTTCGTTAAAAATGTTCGTTTTTCAAATTCAATTTTATTTTCAATTTAGGTATATACTTACAAGTATATACACATGTATATAGTACATATACATATAAGTAGTATGTATATAGCTGGTTACATACGCACACACATACACATAGATAAATTACATTTACATGTTGCTTATTGTAAATACACATATATATGTATATATAATATAACTGTCTTTATATATATATATATATGTATATATATGTATATAGTTCTTAATTGTGAGTTCTTAAAGGTTCATAGACAACAATTCGTCTTGAACTGTAGCATTATATTATTTAAAAAAAAAATATCTAATGACATTGCGATTAAAGTCCTTTGCCTAAAACATTAATTATGCTATATATATAACTATAAAGTACATACACACATATGTATGCACATATGTACAAATATATAGATGCAAAAATGTTTGGGCTTAGCTTTGGCAATTACAGTACATAAAACATTGACTCATATACATAAGTATGAATAATCGGCATCAACATTTAGTTTTTATTATTGCATTGTATTACATTATGTACTATGCATTGAACTTTTTTGTTGTACATTTATATATTGTGGGTATATGTATGTAGTTGGCTATGTAACTATTTAAGTTAAGCGCAAGAGCACCCAAATACTCGTACAGCTGCGTTTTTATTTATCTACGAAATTCTTTTGGATTTAGTTTTGAAAAAAAAGTCCTGAGGGACTTTTTAAAGTTGGGAAAATTGACCCTGACTAATTGTTATAGCTGTGTGGGAAATTCGATAGAGTCCAAACTTTTGCTGGTATAAGAGTACTTGGCGACTACTGGAGCACATGGCAAAAACATTTATTTTTTATATTTATTATTTACTTGGGTACTAAGGACTCTGTCTTTACTTATATCTTATCGTACTTTACTCTATTGTTTGCGAGGCACAAACGCACTAGTCACTCGATTATTATTCGATAAAAGAGTGATTTATGTAAGCAATATAAGTTGCAGCAGTGCGTACATGCCAAAGGTATTTTGGAATGCCCTTTTCCTTTGGGTTTTTTTTTCTAGACTTAGCTTTTATATGCAGTTCACCAAAGTTTTTCATTTTCCGTATTCTGTAAATGAGGTTTGAATGCATCCGTTAGGTTTTATGTTCATTACTTGAGCCTTAAGCCATAATATAACAACTTTGGGACTACTTTTTCTAAACTGATTTTTAAATGTCCAGAACTTTATTCTTTTAATTTCTGTTAGAATTGTACTCAAAAGAAAAAAAGCCCCACTGTTTTTTCGATAACTCTTTGAAAAAATACTTGACGTAGAACATTTTTTCAAAGTATTCATTGATATGCCCCCCAAAAATCGCTTTCAGCCGAATTTCAACAAATCAGCCATTCTTAATATTACTACTGCTAAAATACTTTTCCAAAAAGAGGCTTTGGAGGATGCCAAAAAAATATTTTTTTTCGAAAAAATTTTGTAATTTTAAATAATTGTCGAAAACTTTGTACCAATAAAAATTCACATTATAAAAATAATTTGCTATACTCAAAACAAAGTCAACTTGAATGTATTTAAGCATTTAAAATATAAAATTTTTGAAAAAAGCGATTTTCGAAAAACTTGTTCAAGCAAATAAAATATGATTAAAAATTTTTACATTATAGCAACATTTTTCTAAAATAAAATCAAGATTTGAACCTTTAACATTATATTTATATTTAACATTTTTTTTAATATAAAAAACTGAAAAAAAAAATTGTAAAAGTTGAACAATCAGATTTTGATTTAAAAATTTCTCAATCTAAACAAATTTTTTTTAGAATTAAATCACAATTAATTAAAAAAATTAAAATTTTTTAAGCTTTTAATTTTATTTAAAAAAAAACAATAAGTAAAATATTTTGGTAAAACTTGTTCAAACAAATAAAATTTAATTAACAAAATTTTGCATTGTAGCTGCATTTTAAATCAAAATTAGCTTTAATAATTCCCCGGGCCCGGAGTTTTCTCAAGGGCTCGGTACAATTACTGTCGTACTGTCATGATTCAAGCTAAAGGTGTAATCGAGGAGCCGGTACATTTTCTCCCCGGGCCCGGATTTTCTCTCTACGCCCTGCACATGGCTATAGCTAGTTCTTCTTTAAGGGGTCTACGCAGTTCGAAAAATTTCGCGCGGAATGACAAAACTTCATAAAAAAAAAGTCCTAAATGGGATATCCCAAATGGGAACTGCGTATAGGCCTTTAATTTGAAAAGTTTCTTTTAAAAATTTTAAATAAAGAATATTAATAATAGAATCTTAAAAGCGTTTTTACTTTTTTAAATGCCTTACAGCCCTTTGTTCCTTGTATGTCAATTTCAAACTAAAGGCCCATACACAGCATGCAAAAATTCCACACGAAATGTCAAAACTTCATATAAAAAAAAAAATCCTTTTTTTTGGATATTTTTTTTTATATGAAGTTTTGACATTTCGTGCAGAATTTTTGCATGCGATTTCGGATTTTATAAAAATATTTTTACTAAGCAAGTTCAGTAAATTTTTAAATATTATATACAATACTTTTAAAAATATGTAGTTTCAAAAGCTTATAGATATTTTGTTTAACTAAAAAAATTATATAATAAGGATTTTCTACAGGCTGCTTTCATTATTACAGGCCCATACGCAGCATGCAAAAATTTCGCACGAAATGTCAAAACTTCATATAAAAAAAAATATCCCACCATTTGGGATTTTTTTGGGCCTTAAAGCTGAATTATTATCAAAAAAAGGAACTAGTTCTTTTGAAAATTCTAGGCTGGTAAGGCTTTGTAACTGACATTCCCGAATCGAGAGTCGTTACAAAAAAAAGGAAATTTCATGGGGGCTTCTAAAACTTAATGTTTTGGACATCTTGAAAATTCCTCGTGTATGTCGCACAATAGATTGCCAACTCTATTAAAAATATTTCCAGTTCAACGACAGACTGCTTGTGGTTTACAAGTTGATTGAAAATTTGCTTAAAAGAGATTTTCGGCACAACACCGTGTACTCAAAAAAAAAAAGAAGAAAATTTCAGAAAAAGTAGTCCCAAAATATGAGCTTAAGGCAAGTTTTAAATTTTTTGTTTGTTTTTTTTTTTTTTGCATATGTACGTGTATGTACTTATGTACAAACAGTTTATTTTTATCTATTTAAACCTGACTTAGCTGTCTTATATAAATATTTATATATTTGTTTTAGTAGTTCCCAACAGTTTTCGGCTCTATGTACATACATATATAAACGTTATTTTTCGATTTAGTAATTTTAGTATACGTATTTAATTTTGATATATGACTCTTTTATTTTTGAACAATAAGTGAAACCCTTTTAAAAATGCTGCCGTTTACATTTCTTATAGACATTTTAAGTTTTTTTTTGATTTTTTTTTTTGGGTTTAGTACAAGTACAAGTCCATACATACATACTTAATTTAAGTTAAGTACTAATCCATGTGAAACTGTTTATTTTCTGGTTATTCTCTGTTTGTTGTAAATATTAAATTTCAACTTTGAACATTTACGGTAGTATTAAATACTTATGTAGCACATAAGTATCATATAATAAGTATTTAATTTAGAATTCCAACTAATGACGGCAAAAAAAAAAAAATTATTTCAATACGGCTGGGTTGCTGCATAGCCTTAATTACTGTGAAAGACGGGGATTTTTTTAATTGTATATTTTGTAATCGGGTAAGGGCTAAACCATCTGATATATATATTTTTTTTTCTAAAAATCTGCAAATTTTTTCTTCAAGTTTTGAAAAAACTTTGAGCTAAGGGGCTTCAATAATTTTTGCGTTTTGCATGCCTATGCCTAGCCTTGGGGCTTCGCCACCTGCTAACTTTGCTCGTGTAGTCTGTGCTGAAGCTTATTCTATTATTTATTTAAAAATCTATCAGCTAGCTTTCAGTAGTAAGCCAAGGCCTTAAGCTAGCGCTGTGCTAAAGCTTTTACAGAATTTTTCGAGAAATCTACAAAATTGGGCTAAAGGGCTTCGCCATCTGCCAATTGTGTGGTAAAGTTTTTGAAGAAATCTGCATATTAGGCTATAAGGCTTCGCCATTCTTGCATATTTGTAAATTGTGTTTTGTTTGCACTTTAAGAAGCTTTTAAAAGTTTTATAGAAAACATATGCACGAGGGGGCTTCGCCGCCTGCTAACTTTACCCGCATAGTCTTCGCTAAAGTTTATTTTATTTATTTATATAAAAATCTTACAGCTAGCTTGAAATAGTAAGCTATGGCTGCCAGGGCTTTAAGCTAGAACTGCGTTAAAGTTTTTATAGAATTTTTAAAGAAATCAACAAACTGGGCTTATAGGCTTCGCCACCTGCTAACTTGTGCAAAAATTTTAAAGAAATTTTTGCAGAATTACAAATTGCATATTGTTTACACTTGAGGGAGCTTTTAAAATAAGTATAGGGGCTTTGCCACCTGCTAAATTGTTGCCAAAGTTTTTAAAGAAATGTATAAGGCTTCGCCACCTGCTAACTTGGATTAAGAAGAAATCTGGCAGGCTTGTAATTTGTGCTTTTTTTGCACTTCAAGAAGCTTTTTATAATTTTATCGATATCATAAGAAAAGCTACCTGCTAATTTGATTTGCGAAGAAATTCTTGCAAAATAAAATTTTGTAGAAATCATATGCAAAGCTATGGGGCTTCGCCACCTGCTTACTCTGTTGGTGTAGCTTATAAAGAATTTTTTGCAGAATTACAAGTTGTATCTAGTTCAAATTTGAGTAAGCTTTTTAATTAAATACATACTGTACTAGAGAGCTTTGCCACCTGCTAATTTGTTGCAAAAGTTTTTAAAGAAATGTATAAGGCTTCGCCACCTTGTAAATTGGATTAAGAAGAAATCTGGCTGGCTTGAATTTGTGCTTTTTTTGCAATTCAAGAAGCTTTTTAAATTTTTATTGATATCATAAGTAAAGCTATGGGGCTGTGCTACCTGCTTACTCTACACTCGTGGTTTATGAAGTAAATTAAAAAAAAATTTGCAGAACTACAAATTGTATCTACTAGTTTCAATTTGAGGAAGCTTTTAAAATAAATATATGCTGTACTAGGGGGTTTGGCCACTTGCTAGCTTTGTTAGGCAAATTTGTCTATGACTTTCTAGCAAGAAAACAAATTTTGAGATATATGCTGCTAGGAAAGTTTTTCAAAGATGTATGCTGTGACTACTCTATGGTGATATAGATAAACAGCCATAGGGGCTTTGCCTCCTGCTAACTTTGGCAGTTGGGTAGACAATTTTGCATACAGCAAGCAGTTTTTTTTTTGGCGTTTTGAATGTTTTAAAAATAAAAAAAATATTTTTGAGTTTTTCACAAATCAAATTTTTGACAAAATTGGCAACAAATTTTTTTTGCCTTTAGCCTAAAGGCTTATGTTGCTCTGGCTACAAACCTTTTATAATTTAGAATTATTTTCAACTTTATAATTATATCAATAAAATAAATAAATTGCATTTGCCAGCTAGCTTAGCAAGCAGGGCGCTCAGCCCACTAGTTTTAGTCTATATTGTTTTAGAGGATATGTATGTGTGTGTTTCATGGTTTATGTCAACGCCATTTTTTTATGTATAAGTACAATTTTTTTATTTTTGGTTTTTTTGCTCTTGTATATGTTTAGTATTTTAACATTTTCAGTTGATTTAGCTATATTTTGGTTTTGAACTAAAACGCACACATAGAAAATTAGTATAGCCTTCATATATATATATGTATATGTATAGTATGTATATCGTATTGTATATAGTTTTATATATTTTTTTTGTTTCGAACATAACTTTTTAGTTGTATTTCTTTTTATTTCAGATGTTTGGAGTTGACATATACAAAAAATAATATATATATATATAACATTTGCTGTTTTGCAATTTCATAAACGTTTGTTTTTTTTTTGTATTTCATAACATATGTTTGCATTTCAAGTGTATATGTATAGTTAGTATATATAGTAGTTATTTTGTACATACATTTTATTTATTAAAAAAAAATATTTTTTTTTGTATTTTTTAGCGCAGCGTTGCTTTTAAAACTTTTTGCTTTGCGTTTCGTGTAGTGCTCTTTGGTTTACTCTTGTGTACAGCTGGGTTGGGTTTTGGAGAAAATTTAGCTCTTCATTGAATTTTTCAGGTCTTATAGGATACTCTGTTTTAGCTAGGATTTGGTACACATATACACACACTAGGACAGCTTACATGTTCATTAGTAGCGTTTAATAAAAAAATTTTTTTTTTTGTTTTTTCTTTTTTTACTTTTAGTCTTTGTTTTACATCAGTAAGCGTTTTTAGTTGGGGTTTTGTCTTGTCCAGGATTTTCACTCTCGACATTTCTTGCCAGCAGATTTTTTTTTTATAAATTTTTTAGTGCGCAGTTCCAAAAACTATTTAGTTTAGAAATTGTAGTCGAAAGAGGCATTAACTCTCTCTAACGCTCGAAAAATGCGAAAATTTAAGAAACTTTTTTGACAACTCTGTTTTCCAAAAATATTTTATCTATTTTTCTTTGGAACTGCGCAATTTTTTTTTTTTTTTGGCAACAGCAAAATTTTTTTTTAATTGGGTATCAAAAATTGAATGCCAACTATAGACACATTTTTTATGCATTTTTTTTAGATTTTTTTTTTACATTTTATGTATATCGTACAAGTATATGCAAGCACATATATGTGGTGTGTGTGTGTACACTTGTACATATATGTACTGCCATACTCTTCTATATAGTAGTGTATAAGTAGTTCAATAGGTAATACTTTTAGAAAATGCTTCTCGGTTGGGTTGGCGTTCTAGCACTTGCGCTCTCTCCTCTCTCACTCTCTCTCTACATGTGTCTCTCGCTTTTGCTCTTGGTGCCTTGCGGGGTGAATGTAAGAGCTAAAAATGTCAGTTTCGATTTGGATGGCTTGGGCGGTGGGTTCGATTCATGCACAATCAACACACACTTTAAGCTATGCACACACACACAAACACACACAGTTGCACACACACACACACACGCACGCTCCACAAATCTGCTCCTTTTAACCTTTTTTTTTTGTGTTTTGGTTATTTGTTTTATTTATTATTTAATAGTTATGCCAAGACGTTTTAATAACGCCGCCCGCTGCCGCTGCTGCCGCTGGCGCAGCCGCCATCGCTGCTGCCACTAGCGCCATCTCCCTGCCAACGTTTGCGTCGTGCCTCCTTTGCTGCTTGCATCTGTGCCGCCACACGACTTGTACTGGGCGCTGTGTCGAAGCTGGCATAGAGCTCTACCTCATCATCGGTGGCATCACGTTGTTGCTGCTGTTGTAGTTGTTGTTGCTCTTGGAGTTGCTGTTGCTCCAGTGCAGCTGCCAATGACGCAATGGCATAGGCACGTGCATCTGCCGGTGCCATGTTGGTAATATGCGGATTGTGTGGTGGTATTGTTGTGGGCGTGAGCGCGCTGTGCGATGTCTCTGTGGTGGCTGTGGCAGTCAGCGGCTGCTGATCCAAATCGAAACTCACATTCTTACTATCTCATCCACCCCGGTGCACTTGTACGGTCGCTTCGGCAGACTCTTGCTGTCGCAACTGCTGACGATACGCATCCAGCTCGGGCATACGATATGTGCCGAGATTTACCTGTACCATGAGCGTCTCCATGATGCGTTCGTTCTTCATCGATTTGGAGGGCAGCACGACAGTAAGCAGCTCGCTGGGCGAGATGCGGCACAGGTTTAGATCGCGCGTCAGACGCTCCATGATGCATTCGAACTCAAACTGTGTGTCCTTGTTTGGATGGTTTTTCAGTTTGGCCACCTTGTGCTGTGCCCAGGCGAGCATGGCCTCAAATTTGCGTATCTCTGGTGTTTGAAGCTCGCGGCACATTATCATTTGTACCATGGATTCGGAGAGATTGAGAAACTCGGGGCATTTGAATAGTGCATGTGCCTTGCTCTCCACGAACGAGAGTATCATGTTGACCAGCTCGGAGGCGGATGTGTAACGCCAGTAGTAGTTCTCCAGCGAGATTAGCATCGGGCAGACAACCTCGATGCGTAAAAATTGCTTGCAATGATGAAAGCATGCCTGCAACAGTTCCGGCAAATCGTAGTGCTCCGCAGCACATAGCAGACCTGGAGAATATGGATTAGATGTTACAGTGTAAGGCAATCAAAAAGGAACTTAGAGAGTTAACTTATAACTAAAGTGCTATAAGTACAAGTAGCTGCTATTGAGACTGAGGTAAGTAAAAGATTGCGGAGTCTGCTTTGCCCACAAAAATGACTATAAAACTTTGCCATAGATGCTTTGGGTAACAACCAAACACCAACATCTTTCGTGATCAGAGAGCTTGGTTGACGCAAGTGCTTTGATAGTTTCCTACTTCCTAGTTTGGAAGTGCCAAACCAATGTTAGAAAGAGTTCAGTGTTGCTGATACCCCAGGAGCAAGTAGACGGGCCCTCAGACGATGGGATTGAGAGGGGTCTCTACGAGATGGTCGTGTGACAAACTACCTCAGGGCTAAGTTGTCAACCCCTTAGACGTAGCATGACCCTGTCGGATGATGAGGCTATCTTTAGTTTGAAGTTTGGTAAAACTCCAAAGGAAACCTAGCTATCGTACCTATCGTATCAAACTGACACGGAAGCCATAGACGATATAGAAAGAAAAGTGAAACCCAGAGCTCATGACGGAAGGGGCTACAAAGAAAATTCTCCATTTTTGATTGCCAGCGACTACAAAAGTGTTCAAATTTGGCTAAAGCGATCGATATCAGTAAAACCCATACTGGATCTCATAAACACAAGAGACAGTCACTAGCCTTTTCCCCATATAAAGGGTCATCAATATTGAGGTTTTTTTGGATTGACCACCAAGATCGTGTGATATCACACCGTTAGACTTTTTCCTTTGGGGCTACGTGAAGTCTACAGTGTTTGTGGATAAGCCAGCTACGATTGAAGCATTAGAGGCCAACATTACTCGTGTTATTCGCGAGATACCGCCGTTTATGCTCGAACGCGTCATCGAAAATTGGAACCTTCGCATGAAAGAGCTACGGCGCAGTTACGGCCAACATTTCAAAGGGATTATCTTTAAAAAGTGAATGGCAAGAATGGTTCTTTCTATTGATAATAAAGATTTTCCGATTCATTTGAAATTTTTGTTTTTTTGCATTTAACAAAAAAAACTTCAAGATTGATGACCCGTTAACAAGGGTGTCCAATTCCTAGAGAATGAGTCCAGCAAAGGTATATCCCACTTATACAAGATGTATAAGATGTGATAACTGAAGCAGTACTTTCACCAGTCATCGACTTTCTGGTTGGGTAAGGGAGAACAAAGATTCAGTACAGGGTCACTATTCTGAACAACCAAATCAAAGAAGTTCGCTTTCTAAGAAATTTAAACAGTTGATAGTCTTTTCTCGGGTTATCCTTTTTTTATCGTTTGTTTTCTTCTAGCATTTCCCTCTTCCTTCCTATTACCTGTGTCGGATATGGGACAATTGTCATAAGAATGGTCTCTGTCACACTCTAAAAACTGCAAACCAATTGGATTCTCGTTGATGACTCAACAAGAGTCGTTAAGCCTGCGTTAATGCGATTAGTAGTCTCTTGACCTACCCTTTTTATCCTTTTTAGCCTGCTGACGCTTCCCTTGCAATTTTCTTTTATCGGATGTGAAGTAATCTCTTCTATGATCAGTCCCACTCTCTACAAACTTAATTTAAAATCGGTAAGACTGTGTCGAAATAGCTAGTTGCACCTTTTTGGCTTACTTATTTGAACTTTTTCTTCTTCCGACTTTCTGTGATTGGGATCGACGAACTCTCATCGTTTATAAGTCTCAAGCGCTTAAGGAGTCGGTAAGTCTGTGCTAAAGCAGCTAGTAATCCTTTCACAGTTTAGCAATATTTTTCTTTGTCTTTTTTTGACCTTCTCCTCTCCCGACGCATTACCTGTTGGGCGATAGATACTCTCTTGATAATCCGTCTCACGCGCCACAAATTCAATCTAATAGGATTCTCATAGATGACTAGAGACCTGGAAGAGCTCGATTCGACACAACACTTTCTGCGTCACTATCTGAATTAGTTACTTCCAGGACTTCTTATGAGAGGTGGAAACTACCAGGCCAGCCCCCCTTACCATTTTTCCTATCTGTATATAAAAGTTTTTAACCCATATGGTTAGAAATTGCATGGAGCTTTGTGAAATTCTACCCAAAATGGCGGCTCAAAGTTTCAATGAATAGAATCGGCTTCCAATTTGGCAAATGTGCTTTATTTTGAGCTTCAAGAAAATGGAGCCTGCTAATCGCCTATAAGACGGTAGGCAAAGTTCTTACGTTCTTAACTCATCATCTCTAACACAAATCGAATTTCATCTCGGCAGCAAAAAAAAAATACTTTTTCGGTAAGACACTGTGGAAACCAGGGCGCACCAACTATTACTTTACGCTATTCCGAAAAGAAGCACGTTTAAGCTGTACTGAGTTTGGTATCGATGGGTTTTAACTCACCAGGTATGGAAACACAGGTCAACGGACAGGTGCCTGTGTGCAGATAGTCCAGCAGCACTCGAAACGTATCCGGATCAAATTCGATGATGTTGAATTCCGTTTGTGCTAGCTTGGCCCGGTCCACTTTCTGCGCATCGGCACAGACGGAGAGGCGTGGCACGCCCAGCTGATTGTTGCCCGGCTTGTCCTTGTCTTTGTCCTTACTATCTCTGTCTGTGGTTTTTAAAGTTTGGAGTTGGTTTCGAGTTGTTTTTTTTTTTTGGAATTTGTTTTTGTGGAAGTGGTTTGGTTAAGTTGAAATAAGTAAAAAAAAAATTAAAAAAAAAAACAAAAATAATCCGAATTTCGGATTGTACGTTTTAGTATTCGAAAATAAAAGTAAAATAAAGTTTTAATATTTTGTGGGATTAAAAGGCGTTGGTCAATGGGCGTCAGATGAGGCGGGTGAGAGACGTTGGCGCGTAAGATGAGAATTTAAGAGATGTGTTTTTTTGTTAATTAAGTTGATGGTTTTAGCATTTATTATAATAATTGAAAATAAATAGTTAAAAGAAAGCAAAGTACAGAGAGTAAGAGTTATTAAAGAGAGTTTTGTTACGGTAGACAGCAAGAAGAGAAAGGCGCAGAGAGATAGAAAGAAAGAGAGAGACAAGGCATGTTCAATATTTTTGAAGGGTTTTACGAATTTTTTTGTTTAAATTTTGACATGCAAGAAATTCCAATTAGGTTTTGTGATAAGTGACAGTGTTTGATATAAAATAAAATTAAAAAAAAAGTAAGGTGCATGGAATTAAATAGACAATATTTTATATTTTTAACGTTTAGCCAATTAGTTTGATGCAGTAAATAATTTAAAAAATGTATTATTATATAGGGTGAGTTTATGCATAAGTCAAGTTAATGCATTTGAGGTGAGTTTCAGTTTGGGGTGAGTTTTTTAAAAAATAAGTTTATGTATTTTTTTATTTTGTTGTTTTTGGCAAACGCCGTCCACGGCATTTGAGACAATGAATGTTAGATAATAACATATTTTAAAAGTATATATATACATATTTTTAAGTTAAGATATAACAACGAGCTCGGCATAGGAACAATAGGATAGGCGTAGAGGATGTTGTAGACAACAGCAGTTTAAAGACGACGACGACGACGGTTTCAAAGACAAAAAGGTATTAAAGTTTATGTCATATTATACATAGCATATTAAGTATACGTAGTTGGTGTGGTAGTAGTTGTATTTAATCAAGTTTTTTAAGGTTATACGTGGAGTTGAGCGTGCGTTTTGAGCGTGCGATTTGAGGATACAATATATTTGGTATTGGTTGTGGTTGTTAGCGTTGTAGACCAAGTCATATTTCATATCAAATGTTTCAAAGTTTAACAAAATTGAGGCAGAAAACAGACCAAGACGTAGACGTAGGATGCGGATGCGTAGACGAAACAAACGCAAAAGGTTAGAAGAGAACGGAAAAAAAGAGAGAGAAAAAAAAAATACGCACATCGATATATTTGCATTGCACGAAATTAAAACTCTTACTCGAACAATCTGTCGATGATATCCATTTCTTTTTATCATCCGGATTAAGTTGATTGGTATTCTTGTTGCGTATGGAACGACCCCAGCCGGCTGTAATCGTGCCTAGGCGTGAGAAAGCGCGCTTAACCATTGGCGATGAGGGCACACTTTTGGGCCTAATCGAATCCGAATCCGGTACAGTCAAATAGTTGTTGCTTTTGGGCTTTTGATTTTGCGGTGAGACCAAAGACGGCGCCGGACGTGCAAAGATCTCAGCCACTGGTATTTGTGGTGATCCAAAGCCAGTCTGTATGCCATAGAGCATTTCCTGCGCAGCCACACACACACACACACACATAAATAGTCAGTTTTGGAGTACTGCTCATCATTGGCCTAAGCTTACCTGAAAAACGCGACTACGCACACCTAGTATGGCGCGTACGCCAATAAAACGCGCCTTTTGC
This sequence comes from Chymomyza costata, assembly GCA_018150985.1. Taxonomy (NCBI): domain Eukaryota; kingdom Metazoa; phylum Arthropoda; class Insecta; order Diptera; family Drosophilidae; genus Chymomyza; species Chymomyza costata. The sequence goes on from JAECWU010000256.1 coordinate 10,055,379, forward strand.
TTGGACTGTCCCACCAGAAAGACCACATCAAAGAGATGCGCATTTGTGAGGCACGATGGTTCTTCGTTTAGAAATACACGCGTAAAGTCTTTGGCCAGCTGATCATAGTCCTCAAATTGATCACGCACCGAGTCCAGCAACGGTGATGAGGGTCGCATGTGACCTAAATAAAAAAGTTTCAAAAAAAAAAAATGGTATTATGTTTTCTTTATATGTTTTAATTGCTAGGCATGCAGGCGGTGCTAGGACTTACATATTTATGTAGCATATATAATCACATTTACATAGTTTTCCAAGCAGTATTAAAAAGATTTTCATATAATTTATGCATGCTGCAGGCAACAGCGCTCACAAAATAGTTTATCATTATAGTATAATGGGAGTTTATATTAAAAAGTGGCACGAAGTCTGGTGAAAGGAACCGAACTTAGCTGCGTGCATTGGAAAAGCGTTCCATTGCATTGAGAGGTCATGCCAAAATTAATATTGTTTTATGCTGCCTGTTTTATGAGGATCAAGGAACATCAAGGCCTAAATCCAATCGTTTTTTTTTCTTATTGCTTATAGAGTAAATGTATATATTCGACCGTGCTTCGGAAAATGAAAAACGAAAACGAATAAATTTGGTTCGTTTTCGTTTTTGCGTTCTTCCAATTTCACATTTTTTGCTATCGCTATCTACTCACATATTCCTTACTCTTTGTTAGCACAGCACTATACCTTTATATTGAAATTAACTACGACAATGCTTATTAAAAGTGAAATTTTTTTATGCAAGACATGAACCATTTTTATGCAAGACATGCACCATTTTTGTACTTATATGTGAATGTATGCTAAAAATTTATTTTGAGTTGTGCATGCTATTTTCTGGGTTGATTCCGAATGAAAATAATTAAAAATAATTATTAATATTGTAATTGGCAATCAAAGAATATCCAAGAATATTTAAAAAACTTATTTCACTTGAAAATGCGTAAACTTTTAAACAAATTTTGTCAATTCGTTTTAATTCCTCTTGCAATAAAATAGTCGGACTCAAATCACGCAAAAAATTTGCGAACATTGCGAGTTCCAAACATGTGGTTCCAAAACGACTTCTAATGAAAAGTTGATTAGGATAAAAGCGAAGTTGACAATAGACTTGTCCGTCTGCCTATGTGAGTGTAGAGTTCGTGAAGAAGATTAAAGCTAGGGACCTAAAATCTATCAAAATATCTAAAAAGCTTTGAAATGCTCTAGGCTAGACTTAAGGCCAACTTGTGCACTTTCTTTATAAAGAAAAAGCTTAAAAATCATACTTTTGTATATGAGCTGCCATTAATATGGACATTTCCACGAAAAGTTCAATAAAAATATGTCCTATCTTGTATTATTGAAATACAAGCAAAATATAGAAAAGAGAAAGGCAATAAAAGAAAATGCAACAACTGGATGGGTATCTCTTTAATACTAGCCATTTTCCAAATCTTCAATAAGATAATTCTAGAAAGAATAGCCGGCACACTTAACGCGCTTATACGAAAAACTCAGGCTGGTTTTCGCCCAGGACATTCGTGTATCCACCGGATCAACACCATCAAGAAAATTATTGAACAAGCCTCCGAATTGAATGCTACCTTATACCTAGCTTTCAAAGATTTTGAAAAAGCGTTTGGCTAGCGCTGAGTGCTTATGGAATTCCCAATAAAATTGTTATTATCATTCAAAAGAGCTACGAAGGAGCTACGAGCAAAGTACTACATGAGGGTACTCTTCAACTGCAACAGTGGAGTTCGACAGGGGTGCGCCCACTCACCGCTACTGTTTATAACAGTCCCCGTTGCCGTTCTCGAGGCAGAGGAAGAAAACCCAATAGGCATCAGCTGGAAAATTAATCAAAAGCTTGGTCATCTCGAATACGCCGATGACATGGTACTAATGGCTGGCCGACACTCTGACATGCAAGATCTTGTTGACAACGTATCTGGGCAAGCAGCTTAAGTGGGTCTTAAGATCAACGCTTCAAAAACGAAAACAATGAGAGTTAAAGCAAATAACCAGTCACCCTTTCTACTGAATGAGCGCACAACATCGAAGATGTGCAGCAATTTGAGTACCTAGGAAGTATAGTAAGCAGCGATGGTGGCACGTCAATGGATATTGATAGCAGACTGAGAAAAGCGAAAGGCTCTTTTGCGGTGCAAAACAAAGTTTGGAATGCCATCAACATCGATACAAGAACGAGAATATTCAACGCCTGTGTAAAATCGACTGCGAAACCTGGTCGCTTACGAGATCGTTGGTTCAAAAGATCCAGACTTTCGTCAACAGAAGTTTGCGATGTTATTTTAGGCATCTGGTGGCCCGCGAGAATATCAAATGAAGAGCTTTGGCGCCGTACCAAACAAAAACCAATAGAGAAGGAAATCTTGCTTCGTAAATATGGCTGGCTCGGCCACGCACTAAGGAAGCCTACAGTCGCGATTGTCCACGCAGTCATGGAATGGAACGCGCAAGGAGCAAGAAGACGCGGTCGACCGAAAACAACCTGGCGGAGAACGGTGACAAATGAAACAGGGAAGACATGTAATCAGCTAAGTTTTGTTGCAAGAAACAGAGACGAATGGAAAAATTTCGTAAAACTTATTTGTGAATAGACTAAGTTCAAATTTATATATTTTTATATATTTTGTAAATAGTGAACATGTCATAATAATAATCTTGTATAGGGTTTTCCAATAAGAGGTGTTATTTTGGTATTCAAAAAAAAAAGTAATTTTTTGAGATAAATGATCAGATGTTTATTTAATAATAAAGAATAAGGTATGCCGTTAATAATCAAAAACAACATCAGCCAAATGCCCACCACGTCCACGCTTACAGGACCATATCCTTTTCATGCAATTTTCCATAACTAAATCGCAAAGTGGCTGCCCTATGTCCTCGATAGGTCCAATGACCCCGCCGGACCATAAACCGCACCAAACAGTCACACGTTGAGGATGGAGAGGCTTCTCAACAATAGCTCTTGGGTTTTCCGAGCCCCAGATGCGTCAATTTTGCTTGTTGACGTAGCCACCGAGGTGGAAATGGGTCGATGGAAGATTTTCACCATTTTTATAGTGAATTTTAATAATTTCAATAGGTTGTTGAAGCGTGTATCGTTCCATTTTTAGTAATGGCGTAGTTTCTACTTGTCAAATGTCAAAGAATAAAAGCTTCAAAAGTGGCACCTACCGAAATACCGGGTGATTCAAAATAACACCTCTTGTTGGAAAACCCTATATTATTAAAAAAAATATATTCTAAAGTTATTAAATTAAGAAGTTTGATGCTTTCCTAACATTAAGGTTGCAAGATAAAAAGCAATTTTAATATTATATTAATAAATCATAAGTTTTAGCAAAATAAATATTCATTTATTTCATTAAAGTTAATAATATTGAAGCCAAAATTGATATTTTTCTTGAGTTCTATACCAGTAACGCCACGCCGAAATAATATCGAAATTCAAAAGTTGATATTTTTCTTCATGCCTACAAAAAATTTTGAAGCCAAAATTTATATTTTTCTTGATTTCTAAAAAAAAATGTTCAATGAAAATTTGACTAACGTCACGCCAAAAAAAAAAAACGTTTGATTGAACGATGAAACCGTTTGAAGTAACTTTTTAGCTAAAAAAAGTCTTACATAAGTATAAATTTTAAAAATTTAGCCTTTCCTTTTTCTTGTCATATTTTGTAGTACCTACACATGTAACATCACGCCACAATCATAATGCCCTTAGGCATTTTTTTATACATAGCTCCAAGCCGCAGGAAACCGATGCAACGGGAGTAGCATGCGGATCAGCAGCTAGTTGACATGGTTTACGCCTGATTCGAACCTAAACTTTTGACTCCCATAAAAGTTACTTAAACTAAACCTTCAGCTACAAAGGGTATATAAGGTTTATGCAAGCCGAAACAAATAGAAGTAGACGTCGGAGACGCCACCAAAGTTCTGATCGAAGTAGAGAAGTCAATATACCCATGCCCGTCTGTGCGGCAGCCTCATCTGCTTCACATACGTTACTTCTACATATGGCCCATGCAAATTACATACATAGCTTAATAACATTGTTGTGTATATAATATAAAGCAAGTTAATTGTTTTTGCTGTTATATTGTATCTTATACGCCATATGGAGGAAATGCAGTCAGGATACGACTTCCCTTGCAACTTAACGAAGTTGTTTAGATTGCAAGTCCAATATGCTGTGTAACATCTTCCTGCTTTGCATCCTTGGGCCACACATGCACCTAAATACACACACACACACAAACAAACAAAGAGTACAAGCTTTGCTTCCTTATTGGATTTAAAATTGAACTAGAAAGTTAATAGATTGCTTGGCATAAAGGAGTTTGATGCCAATGAAAAGGCGTTGCTTTTCGTGTGGCAACATGATTTTCCTCAGGTATTAACACATAGATATAACGATACACATGAACACCCAGTTATATTATGTACTAGTTGCGAATTTCTAAATAGCAATAACAATTTCTGCGAACCAATAAATAAATCTAGTGCCTAACAAGCTGCATACTACATATATGCTAAATATTAAACTCATATATTATTTAACATTTGCATTTGGAAGATACTTTAAGTTTACTTTAAATAGTTTTTTTTTCTTCTATAAAAATGGCGGCTAATAGTTGTTGGTATTCGAGGCTTTCACTTATGGAACACATGGCTTAAAAATTGAGGAGACATTGTAGATTTTTTATTTTTGTAGTTATCGTAACTCAAGTTTGACCCAAAGGGTCTAGCTGTCTGAGGTACCGAAAACTGAAACGAAGTACATATATTTTAAAACTTATGATGCAGTTAAAAATAATACTTTTTTTTTCCCAAATTTCAGTTTTTGAGCTTGAGGCGGCTTATTTATCAGGACTTATTTAAAAAATAAAGTATTTTTAATTTTTATGTAATTGTAACTAAACTACTGCATATTTTTTAAACAAATACTTCTTTAATAAAAGTTGTTAATGGGACTATTGTAATAAAAATATTATAAAATTTTTCAAAAAATATGTGAATCTCAATTGGTGTTAAAAAAAAATTTATGTATTTTTGATTATTTGCATTATAGCACAAAAAAAACGACTCAAATCTGCAACAATGTTAAAAAATAAAATGCAATTTATTTATAAAAAATTATTAATTTTTTATTTAATTGTATGACAAAAACTCATTTTTTTGTCAAAATACGCCAAAAATTAAATTAAAAAAAAACTTCATTTGTTGCTTAAAAAAAATATTAAGTGTTCTTATTTTTTTTTTAAATTATGTTTTTTAAAAATGTCACGTCTTTTTATATATTATTTATTTGAATCAAGTCGAATCTATTTTGTGTCACAATGTTAAAAATATAAAATGCAATTTATTTATAAAAAATAATTTTTTTTTTAAATTGTATGACAAAAATTAGTTTTTTGTCAAAAGACGCCAAAAATTAAATTAAAAAAAAACTCCTTTAAAAAATGAAAAAAATATGAAATGTTCTTATTTTTTTAAATTATTTTTCTTAAATATGGCAATCAACATTTTTTTTAAGTTCGTCTTTTCATCTGTTCTTTATTTGAATCAAGTCGAACTAATTTGGTGCAACAATGTTAAAAAAAAAATAAAATGGACAATTATTTATAAAAATTAAGTAGTTTTTTTTATTTTAATTGCATGATAAAAATTAATTTTTTTTCAAAAGACGTCAAAAATTAAATTAAAAAAAAACAAACTTTTTATTTGTTGCTTAAAAAAAATATTAAATCTTTTTATTTTTTTTTAATTATGTTATTTACATATCTCACGCCTTTTTAATTATTCTTTATTTTAAATCAAGTCGAATCGATTTGGTGCAACAATGTTAAAAAAATAAAATTCAATTTAGTTATTAAAAATTATACATTTTTATTTTTTAAATTGCATGACAAAAATTAATTTTTTGTCAAAAGACGCCAAAAATTAAAATAAAAACAAAACAAACTTTTTAAGTGTTGCTTTTAAAAATCTACATCTTTTTTTCAAATTATGTTATTTTAAAATGTCACGTCTTTTTATTCATTCTTTATTTGAATCAAGTCGAATCGATTTGGTGCAACAATAAAATAAAAAATAAAACAAAAATTATTTAAGAAATAAACACATTTGATTTTTTTTTTTTGAGTGTTTTCTTTAAATATGTCAATCATAATTTTTTTAAAAGTAAGCCTTTTTATCTCTGCATTATTAAATAAAATCAAATCGATAAGGTTTAAAAATTTAAAAAAAAAATAAAACAAAAATTATTAAAAAAAAAAAAAAACATTAAAAATTGTGTTTTTTAAGTATGTTCCTTAAATATGTCAATCATAATATTTTTAAGCAAGTCTTTTTATCTCTACATTATTAACTAAAATCGAATCGATTAGGCTTAAAAATAAAAAAAAAAAATTGAACGAAAATTTATTTAAAAAAATTGTTAGCATATTTTTTGTTAAAAGTTGTATGAAAAAACCTTTTTTTTTTGTCAAAAGACGGCAAAAATTCAAATAATTTCGAATGGCTTTTAAAACATAGGAACATGATTTGAAAAAGTTGTCGCATAATATGCCACTTTTATCAAACTTTGAACCTATTGTGTCCAAAATATAGGTGATGAAAGGAACTATATAAACTACTTCTGCTTTTTACATACATGCTACGACTTTATTGTACTCTTGGCCTTATAGGTATAAAAAATGCTAAAAAAAATAGTTTTCTCTAATCTAAATTTGTATCGAATAGCAGCAAATTATAAACATTTCAGTATTTAATAGTTTACATATTGCCTTTGAAAACCCCAATCGATTGCATTAACTAATTAGTTAACTGGTCAAAGTTTAATCTCCAATCAGCCAAACGTAATTAAGTGTTTAATTAAAGCAACTAAGTAGTTTATACAACCATTAGGTCGGCATTTAATCGGCTATTTGTGTATGCGCTGCGGGTTTTGGGCGAAACTCCAAACCAAGTTGTACGTCCTAAAACAAAGTTTATTAAAATAGTTAAAAGGATTCTAAAAAAAGAACTTAATTTAGGCCGCATTTTGTTGCACAGTAGCTTATAAACAATAATGACTCAAAGCTGTTTGGTAAACAATAAATTCAATTCAGGCATAAATGCAAAATGGTAAAAGGGCAATGTGTCCAATAATGTACACCTAAACAAAATTGGGCATTTATGCCACACACAGGCGCTTGACTATGAAAAGTAGGGCAGTGTTGTAAAGAGCGACAATATCTGCAAGGGTGGCCATATTGCTAAAATGCTTTTGGTATTATAAAGTGCTTCCAGTGTGTTAGAAAGAGCTGTCTGTAAACAATCGCCAAAAGTATGTTTTTTTTTTTTTAAATATTAAAGTTGCAATTTCATTGTATTTGAAAATCAGCAAATATATATTTTTTACTTTTAAATTACATTTTCGTCACAAAATATATTTTTAACAAATCCAAACTTAGCCTGAAGGTTTATCGTGCTCTGTCTTACAAATCTTTTATAATTTAAAACTAATTTCTTCTTGGTAATTATATAAATAAACTAGAATAATAAAATGAAAAGAATAATAAAATGAATGAAATACTCAATACGAGATTGACTTTGATAAGAAAAAATTAATTATATGGCCACAGAAATATTGAATCATGAAATAGATAGCATTTTCGTAATCTACACATCAAATTTCCCTAAAACAGACCTTTTTTGAATTTTTTTATTTTCAATTTTGGCCCTAACATATTCCAAAAACTTTTAAATGCCCCAAGAGCAACTACCAGAATTGGAAAATGGTGGAACAAAGCAGGAAAAGCCTCACCACCATAAGCGAAAGGCATAACGTTACTCTAATCTGGGTCCCGGGACACAGGAATATAGAGGGAAACGAAAGAGCCGACGAACTGGCAAGAAATGGATCTGCCATGAGTGAAACTCTTGCGGAAACGGCGTTCACACCACTTAACGTGGTCAAGAGAAACATCAACACTTAATACCTGCAGATAGCGGATCGTAGATGGAATAGTCTTGCTACATGCAGGACTAGTAGATCCCTATGGCCTAAATACAACCTCAAACAAACAACATCACTTACAAACAGGAATAGGAAAGACACTTCTAGACTGGTGGCAGTCATCACTGGCTTCTGGCGAACAGTCGGCCAAAATGAGGCTACCCCACAATATTCACTGTCACAGTTGCAACCAGCCAGAAGAAAAAGAAACTGTCCTTCATTTTCTTTGTAAATGCCATGCTCTTTGGAAGCAGAGAATGGACACCCTAGGAAAGCCGCTCTTCAATGGACTGGGAGAGCTGGCGGAAATAAACATCAACGACCTCCAGAGGTTCCTAAACCGCACGAACTGGATCTAACCGAGCTGTCTACACAAACAACCAACTAACGAGTTGGAAACGAGGAAGTGGCAACAAAATGGTGCGAAAGCGCTAGTTGGGCTCATGAACTGAGCCAACACTTCAACCAACCAACCAACCAACCGGAATTTAACAAAACTATGCTAAGAACCTTACACACATCATATGCAACACGCACACAAAAATTTAGTTCGTGAGTCTATAAAGGACACACGAGCATCATTTCATTTTTATATATAATATATAAATAGAAGATACACAAAACCAAACGAAACAATATGAGACATGTAAACAGCTGATTGTTGTTGTGCACGTTGTTTGTCCGACAAATCCTTACATTATTAGGAATATACTCTCGCTGCCTTTTTGGATATAGAAAGCGCTTTCAACAACATCGTCCCCAATGCAATAACCGATGCACTGCGGCACCTAGGGGTAGATGACCGGCTAGTGAGATCTATAAGCCACTGTGCAAAATGGTGACACATTCACTTGCTACATCTACTCTCTGTAGGTACGTGAGCAGAGGTACTCCACAAGAGGGGGTACTATCACCTCTTCTATGGAATGCTATGTCGCATAGAAGGAAGGGGTTGCAAAGTTGTTGCATATGCGGACGATGTGGTCTTTATGCTGAACGGAAAATTTCCACAGATCCTCTGTGTCCGTACGACAGTAAAACTCAAAGAACTGTCACTGTGGGCACTTGAAAGTGGGTTAAGTGTTAAGCCAGACAAGACTGGGCTTATTATCTTTTCGAAGAGATACAAGCTACCAAATCTTTCTACTTCGAGACTAAACGATTCCATCCTGTCCTTCAGTGATACTGCAAGATACTTGGGGCTTGTACTGGACAAGAAACTTAGCTGGAATCAAAATATTTCAAAAAGAGTTGGGGCGGGGTTTTCTCAGAAAAACTAAATATCCGGCAGTCCTTCCGGCTTCCGGATCACTGTAGTGTTTTCCAGGCAGAAGTCCTTGCTATAAACGAGGCTTTCATCTGCTTACGCAACGCTAGCCCAGACAATACGGTAATAAACATTTACTCAGACAGTCAGGCAACTGATCACTTCGTTCGCTATCCTCAAATGCGACGACAGTCAACAACTGCAGCAAATCTATTCAAGAGATGGCACAGCAGTTTGTTATTAGCCTCATCTGGGTGGCAGGGCACCAAGATATAAAAGGTAATGAAATAGCAGACGAACTGGCCAGACACGGCACGAGCACTACCCTCCTTTCTGATAAGAAGGATATACGCAAGCCGATGGCCACTTTTAAGCTTCATACTAGGGAAAAGTATAGCTTTCTTTCTCAAAGAATGTCGAACAACACACCTCACTGTAGGATCACCCGCCAATTGTAGCCAACTATTGACGCAAAACGCTCCAGCATGCTTTGCAGTCTTAACCGTTCACAGTGTTCGGCAGTTGTTAGAGCGATTACTGGCTTGTTGGAGCACACGATGCCAGACTAAATGCTCAGATAAATGACTTTTGCAGAAGCTGCAGAGACGAGGAAGAGTTAGAAACAGTAGATTCCTTCAGAATCTAGCGGAGCTGGAGTTCATTTGTCCGAGAAAGATTGCGAGCTACATTGCTGCAACAGGGTGGGACCCTTTTTAAGAATACCATATAGGAGAAGGGTAAAAATGCAATTGAAAAGCATAGAGACTCGTGCGGTGTCACAACGGGCCAGCCCAGGCCTAAGTGTGCTGGTTTTAAGCCAGCAGCCGCCCTTACCTAACCTAACCTAACCTAGCCCGACTAACATCTAGTAGTCAACTAGTATGGAAAGTAACCAGTGCTTTCACTCTGTTTACTTTTCTACTCGCTGGTCGGGCACTTTTGCCTTCATGCCTGGCTATTTAGCGTTGCTCAATGTAGAAAAATGTAACAATTTTTCTTATCAGGAAAATACAATAGTATGTATGTTTTATTACATGTAAAGTGGAAAAAATGCCTTAGCCTTATTTAAAAATTTATTTTGAAAATTAAAAACATTAGGAAAAAATATTACAGGCGAAAAAGTCTTTTACTTATCTGCAAAATATTGTTTGTAAGTATTTACTTTTTTCGAAAAAATTAGGAGCTTTGATGTTTTATTTTTAACTACAAGGTTATTTTTCACAATGTTCTAAGAGCAACATATATGCTTTTAATATTTTGAAACATTTTTGCAAAAGTGCGATTTTTGTTACCATTTTGTATTTTGACGGAGAAAAAAAGTAAGTAAAAGTAAGTAAGGAGAAAGTAAGGAATGCTTGTCTTACCCTCGGATGCAAGCCGAACTATAGGTCTTGGTAGATCGGACCTAAGGTTCCTGGTAGCCTACTTATATGGGCACCATACTGTAAGTTATCACTTGCAAAAAATTAGCCTATCCGATATCTTAGAGTGCAGGCTTTGTTTTGAAGACGACGAGACGACCAAACACATCTTGTGTGATTGTCCAGCAATAGTGTGGGACAGAGTCAAACATCTGGGAGCTGAACGGATAACCCTAACCCCGTTCCAGCTACGCCGAATCCCAACGAAAGACTTACTGCTCTTCAAAAGGAAGGCAGATGGTCTATTGTCCTAAAAGAATGGGTAAGGTGCAATAGATCTTCAGGTTGCAGTGCCCACCCTCTTTTGTGAGAGAACCTAACAATATATATGTTTTTACCAAAATTTTCAAAAAATGTCGAATAAATTGCGATTGAAGCGTTGGATTTGCTTGAGAAACTTTTTGATGCGATTTCTACGTCTAAATCGTTAATAACAAAATTTGCATGTTTTACGAATTTTAAAAAATTTTGCACTAAAATAAATTGCAAGCAATGTATTTAGAATTATAGTTGAACGGTTTTAAACATTTTTTTGAAGTTCTTTTAATTCTTCAAAACGGAAAAGTGTGAAGATCGTAAGAAACCAAATTTTCATACTTTCAGCATTTTCAAAAAAGTTTTACACGTAAGCAATGTAGAATTTAAGGTAAATGGTTCAAGAAAAAGTTTGCATTTTTTTTAAGTCTCCAAACTTGTTTCTCGTTTTCAAAACTGCTAAAGTGTTAGTCTTTTAAAGAAATCAATAATGCAATAATCAAGGTTATGCTTTAAATATGATTCAATTCAATTGGATTTTAAGCTAATTTGGGTGAATTGCTGCAATTCATCATTGACAGTATGAGCTTTGGGAGATTCCGTTTAGGTTGCTACCGCTGAAATTTTTAACCTTTACAATCGGACTCGCCCTTTAGGAATTTTGGAAATACAAACATCTTTTTCGAGTCTGTTTTATATATACAGAAGATTCGAAAATCAAAAGGTTTTATAGCTATAAACGTTTGACTAAAACCGCAAATAACGATCAAGCCTACGTTCAGGAAGGAGTACGTCGGCAGGGTTCCTTAGTACTTGCATATATTGCTTGATAAAAAGCTTTAGTTCCTACAAACTATAACTTCAACTCGTAGAATATTCAAGGCAGTGCCTTTCTGCTTGACGTAGATGACAATCCTCGAGTTCCCAAAGATCCACAAATCTGGGTAGAAATTCGAGCTAAAAAAAAATTACACAAGTAACGTTGAAAGTTTATGGTTTGCTTTATTTGTGTACGTATTGGAAACTGGAAAGTGTTTCATAGACTTGTGGTTTTGGTTTGATTTGTTATTGGCTGCATCTGCACTGAAGATTCGTTGAAGTAAGGCTGGACATTCCCATGGGCAAGCAAATTAGTGTAAACAACAAGTAAATAATGATCCTTAAATTATAGTAGCAAAAATGTTTGCATGCATTTTTCGTATCTATAAGTCGCTGAACTCGTCGTCTTTTATTATCATGCGTGAGAAACGCTTGGTAATTAGCAGCGAAGTGTCTATGAAACGATCTACACAATTGCCCAAACATGTCTCTGTGGCACCGTCCATTTTGTGGCTGGGCTTCCCAATGCATTTCTCCCAGCAGATTTCGTTGAATTCATGAATTTGTGCATTGAGCTCTGCCTTCTGTTTCTCAATCATGAGGAACTCCTGCATTTCCTCGTCGTTATCAGTTAAATTCTTTAAATCAGACATATTTGCTATGCAGCTTTTATAATGGCTAAATGATAAGAGCTTTATTACTTTTTTTTCGTAAAAAAATGTCGGCCAAAAGCTTAAAATAATTTCAATTTTATTATGTTTTCAATATTTTACAGAGAGATTGTGACCAGCGACAACTAGGGCCAGGGTTGCTATGACTATGAGAAATAAATTTGTATTCTTAAAACAAAGTTGGGTATGTTGTTTGTAATTTTATAACTCGAGAATGGAGCGTGGATTCAGTTTGAGTTGAATCAGAATTTTTTTGTTTGTACTTTTTTGTCTATGCCCTTCTAAAGGGTGTTTTTTTTAAATAAAACATAGAAAAATTAATGTAATGACCCCAAATATGGTTTTATTAGATAGATAATATTGTATCATTTAATATTTAAAAAAGTTCTCTGGCATGTGAACACCACGACTATGAGTTACGAAGCGCATCCTATGAGTCCAATTTTCGACCACACTTTCGAGCATTTGGGGTCGTATTTCAGTAATGACACGTTTAATGTTGGTTACCAAGCCGTCAACTGTTGCTGGCTTGTCTACATAAACCAACGACTTGACGTGTCCCAAACGAAAATAATCTAAAAGGGTCAAACCACACGACCGCAGCGGCCAGTTGGTGCTTTCTCACCGAATTGAGTTTTCAGTAAATCAATGGTTGCGGTCGACGTATAACACGTAGCGCCATCCTTTTGAAACTAGAACACTTCGACATCGATGTCACGTAAATTTGGAAACAAATATTTATTGATCATAGCTCTGTATCGATCACCATTGACGGTAACACGTTGCGAAGTAAACCAATCTTGATCAAACTTCACACATGCAAAACACAAAAATATATATTAGAATATTTTTTATTTTTTAAAATAACGTGACCAAATTTATGTCAGTTCTATTTGGCTTTAAGCTCAACATTTGTGTAAAGTTTAATTGAAATTGGTTCACTATTTTATATAGCTGTCATACAAAATTGAACCAGTTTTCTAGCCAGCCAAACTCGCGCACTTCTTTGTGTCACCTTGTAAAGTGCATTACACCATGCATGTACTTAAGCTTCCCAGACCACTTTTGGTGGCTACAACAAGTCAAAAATATTTTATCCACAGTGCTCTGGAAAACTAAAACAAGTAAATCTTGTTGGGCTCAATTTTTTTGCAGCAACGGCTGTACTTCTTTTTATATAATTCTCTGCAGTTTTTTACCCCCTGCGAGTGTTTACTGTACGTATGTTGTATATGCAGTTCCATAATCAATACTTGTGCCTACAATTTTCTGAATTTGTGAGCATTGGTTAAACGATACGAGTAGCAACAGCAGTGGCCAATACAATAGATACAAGTAGCCAAAGAAGATGATATAAATACAACAGTATAGTATATATGTACATATGTTCAATACTTATGTATGTATATAAGAAATGTATGTGGTGGGTGTGCAAATGATGAATAAATCAAATTAGATTTGTGTTTTCTTATCACACAAATAGCAACAAATAAATAACAGGAAATCTAAACAAATTGCAACAACAATAACAACAACATCAACTGGATAAGAGTACAATATGTAGGTGTTGTTTGGAGTTGGGGGCGGTCAGTCAGACGACAACTTTAGCCATGTAGAGATAAAACGTAACATAAAATATATGTATACAAAATATATGTACATATTGTACATACAATATTTCTTAGCCTTGGGGGACTTTAGCTCGGTCCTGTGAGAGGGCATAAGACAATGATTCGCTGCTGGACAACATAAGACATGTACGGACATGAATGAACATGCGACAAGTCCCCAGCATATTGTCTATGCCAGAAAGCGGCACGGTTTTTTTTTTTTTTTTGATCTGACTTTTGGTCTGGGACGTGTGTCTTGTAGGATTTGTCAAGGCCTGGGTCGTAAGCGTGAGGGCTTGGGTAGGTGCCTTTATAATCTTAGTCCGTATGCGTGTGTTTAAGTGAGTGCTGAGTTCAAGTTCCGGTGGGTGCAAACGCAGGCGGATGTGTTAATGGCGGAAGTTAATGCGGAAGTTGAAGATTGTAGCGTATGTGTGTATCAGTGTGTGCGAGCGGAAGCAAGCAGTGCAACAACAAAACTATTAATCATATACACTTGCAGACACACACACAACAAAAGCGACTAAAGTATCGAAAGAGTATCGAAATGGCATTACATGACATGCATTTAAATATATACAGTGCATCGAAAAAGTCTTGGCACTGATAAGTTTCTTTGTCAAAAGTGACTTAAAAAAAACTTCATACAGCTTCAAAAATGATGCAGAAAATATATATATCTATAGAGAGGCTTTATAGTCACAAAATTGTGTTAATCTTCTAGAGCACGAAAGGTTTTCTAGACGCCTGAAAGCGATAGGTTTTAAGTACTCGATATGTGACTATTTATTGTAATACCTTAAATTTAGTTTTATATTGGTTTAGTTTGTTGAAACTCAATCAATGCTGTTCAGAACCTTTTATCATTTATAAACTAAAAAAAAAATTATAAATTTCTGATATTTTTCTTCCACAAATTGTATGGCATAAGTTCCCAGTGTTGAAAAGTTGGGTCTAGCCGAAAAACCATATTTATTTAAAAATGTCAACTACGCCCAACAATTTATCGCATCTTTTACAGAAATAGATTTATACAATGTCTTCAGAAACGCTAGATATGAATACTGTTCAATTTATTTTGGCATTTTTTGAAATCATCTCATACAATAAAAGTCACTGTGTATGTTAATAGCTAATATTGTGGCTGAAAGATTTAAATTTTGGGTAATAGTGCTGAGGTCTTCTAAAAGAGTTTTGCATTCTAAGGTCGAACTTTTTTTCAACTTTTTTAAAGTTTTTTTTTAATCTGTAGCAAAATATGCCATAATTTTGATAAAAAAAATAAAAACTTGTATAGGTGTACGTAAGATTTATCTAAAAATTATTCAAAAGCAACTTTAGCTTAATTTAATTCTTTCGACAACGATATTTTTTTCATTAATAGCGGATAGGTATGACCAAAGTTATTTACAAAAATTGGATATAAAATAAAGTATGGTTCTGCAAAGCAAAATCTTTTTAAGGCTCCCAGAAAGTGTTTTAAGACCAAAACTGCAATAAAGGTATGCATAGATAATTGGTAGCCACTGTGCAGGCTAATGTAGGACCAACAAAATATAAGTTGCATGAAAATTTGTTTTCCAGTTGTGCCTAAATACTTAATAAAATGGCTTAAAATAATTTAACGCTCACAAATTGGTTAGATTTTGCAACGCTATTGTTATTGCCGGAATGCGGAACCAAAAAATTTGATTTTTAGAATGCGTCATAAAGGTTCCAGTCAAAATAGTAACTATTTAATAAGACCAATTTTTTATTGAAACTGCTTTATCTCATTATTATTCTACAACTTAAAAATTATAAAAACAAAATTATTTCCTCATTATTATTTTATTATTATGCTACACCTTATAAAAAAGGCACCCTATATAAGGCCTTAAACTAACAACTTTTTTGTGCAAATGTTTATTAAAATATTGACCTTAAAAAATACTATTTTAAGTTTGATAAAATGTTATCTCATTATTATTTATACTCTACACTATAAAAAAACACCCTTTACACCCCTCAAATAAAAAAAAAGTACTTTTAAAGATGTAAATTTTATATTTTCTTCGAACAGTTATTAATAAAGATCCCCATGCTCCAACTAGGGGTGAATGAAAAAATAGTCAGTCAGGGAAATTATAATTATTATTATTAGGTCATTATTCTGCACCTATAAAAAACACCCTTTATAGCTTAAATTTTGTTAAGAAATTTAAGAAGATTAGATTAGATTAAAAACATTTTGGAGTAAAAAACTACATTTTTCTCAGCTAAGTGAAAAAGACATTATTTACAGATAAACTTTGAAAACCTCACTGTGCCAAGACTTTTCTAATACACTGTATGCATGCATTAGATTTAACAACAAAAAAACGTCAGGTTGCTTTAGGTGCGCTCTGGTGCTGGGAAAGTGGTTCAACGGGGGCTCCAACAGGGGTCCATAACACATACTATGCCTCACACAAAGATGCATCACACAGCATACATCAAGGCCCAACAAAGCGCCCGACGCTGACGTTGACGCTGGCGTTGTTGGTGACGTTTGTTGATTGTTTTTGTTTGTGAGTAGTGCGTGTGTGTGTGTTGCTGTTGTTGTTGTTATTGTTGTTGCATCACCGCCACCAAAGTGGCAAACACCATTGGCACCACCATTTGCACCACCACCTGCACCACCACCACCATCACCATTATTACCACCACTAGCACCACCAGCATGACAATAGCAATAGTAGCAATTGATTTTAATATTTGTTGTGTTTGTGTTCGTGTTCATAATGTTGTTGTAGTTTTGATTGTGTGATTTGTTGTTGTCAAGTACTCTGGCATGCAACATTTTGAAATATTCATCCTCACCAATCGGTCGCCAAGAGCCGCGTCTATACGGTTTCGGTATTTGACCAGTTTCCGCATGATTCGATAGATTCATCACCAGATCTTCCAACATTTGTGATCTCGTGCGTTCTTGCATGCGTGCAAATTTTGGTGCCGAATACGAGGCGCGTTCACCATTCACAATTTTTGTAAGTAGCCATTCACTTTTGTTGGAAAAGATAAAAAGTTGTATGTTATATAATGGGTTAAAAAAATTCAAAAAAGTTTTGAACAACAAATTGGATATGTCTTTGACTGTCGATGTTAACGCTACAAAAAAAAATCCAGTTCGGTTTGTTATATGAAATATACAAAATATTCGGAAATCTTGGCTAGAAACGAGTCCCTAAGCGCCTAGGTTAGGATGGGTGAAGTTAGTTAGGCTGCTCGGTACAAGGCCTACATCATCCTAAGAACTTAGCTTTCATTGTGATGCCTATTCAACGGGCAAGTATTGAGAAAGGTATGGTCGGGGAGGAGAATATGAGCGCTGGGGGGCCAGTGTGCGCCCTCAATTCCGCCTAATTTCCCAGCTTGCTATACAATTTCGTGCATTCGATAAAAAGAGCCAGATCCGTAACGGCCATTTTGGGGATTCGATAAATTCATTTGGGTTCTATTTTGGCCAGAGCGCTTGGGAGATGTTACAACTGGACATACTGTCCCTCTGTCGGTCCACTGCAGAGGTCTTTCTATATCCGTAACTGCGAGAGCCGCTGGTAGCGCTGGCCCTTTCCTAGCGCACTCTTCAGCCCCTCGTTACCAGGACTGCCATAGTGAGCAGCTGCCCAGCAGAGGGTGATCAAGTGATCATGAGTGCGGTTCAGCGCCAACACCGTTTTACGAATAAGTCTGCTCTTCATAGTGTGCGATGAGGCAGCCTTGATAGCAACTAGGCTGTCAACAAGTATAAATACGTTCTTTGGGCTGACGTCCAAAGTTTGTATCAATTTTCCCACTTGTCAGACCTATATGCGGCCTGAAATACGCTGCACCGATTAGGAAGACGGAATGAAAACCGAGTCACGAGCTTCTCGTTAAAGGCGTTCGCTCCTGAAGAAGACGACCGAATCTGAATAGATCGTTAGCTCGTTCTCCTTGGTAGGAGTTCCTTGCTTCCAATCTTCTCTCTCAGGTAATACCGCGACAAACTTGTCGTTCCAGTATCTTCGGTCCCAGTGAGTATGCTTTGCCCAGGTAGGATACTGCTGTGACCTGAAGTACTAGTGGCATTAGAAGATTCAGTACCCGAAGTTTTGCTGTGCTTTTGACTGCCGAAAGCTTCAGGAAGCTTCCCTCTGGATCAAGGTTCAGGGCTGAGTAAGCAGTGTGTCGCAGGGATGCAGTAAAGCCCAGGCAGAGGCTTGGGCCCCTTGGACCGCATTAAGGTTGCTTAGTTGGGGTTTGGTATTAACCGCCCTCCACCAGACCAACACTCCATAGGTCAGAATAGGTCAGATGACTGCTGTGTATAAACAGTGAATGATATACGGTTGCAGTCCCCATTTCCTACCGAAAGTTGAAAGTTCCTCTCTTCGCTCCTTTCTCCGAGTTTCTAACTAACCTGGCTATTTCTTAAAAAAAGAACAGCCAAACGACATATCCATATACATAAGGTTAGGAAAATTATTTACCGAAACATGGGACCCTTCTCAAATACCGATTGCTCCCAAAGATATGGCTTATATGCGCCAACCTCATCACGTGTAACCACCGATACCTCATAGCGGGTGGGTTTATGCTTAATGCGCGCCGAGACGCGTACCTAAGAGAAATACACAATAGGATTAAGACTAAAACTAAGATTCCTGTAACTTACCAGTATAAAAGTGTGCAGAAAATGGCTCTTAATGCAGGCGGGACTAAAGCGTGTATTATCTGCCTCCAGGAAGACCACACAGACAATATCATTGCCTATATGGCGCTTTCGTTGCAGCTTTTGTGGATCATGTTTTTCATAGGGCAATAATGTGGATACATGGAACATGATCTCAATGTTGCGCCAGTGTGTGTAAACGGAAAAGAGACCTACGCAACAATTGCATATAAGCGACATATTGAAGTGGTGTAAGGACTTGCAAGACTTACCGGTTAGGTCATGTACCGTATCAAGGCCACCTTTATATTTATCGAAACCGCGCAGACGTACGCGATCACCCAAAAGCGTTAGAAACTCATCAAAGAGCGGTGAATTTTCATTATTGTCTAAAATTTGCTCCTCAGTATATTGTTCCTCTTTGACAAAGATAACGCCAACTTTTAATTCTGATTTTATAAAAACCTGCATTGGGAGAAAAAAAAGATGGGTAAAAAGTTGAATGCACTGCGTGCGCGCAGATTGTACCTGATCTAATTTTAATAATTCCTCCGGCGTGTCGGGTAATTGTCCTAATGTTAAAGGTGGATTTAAATTAACTTCTTTACCTAAAGATCTAACTACCTCCTCGCGATTATATCTGCAATAATAGTTGGCATTTTTAAGGCCTTAAGCTTTGTTAGACGTGGATTTATGAGTGCTTACCTATCGGCAAACACGCAGGACGCCGGTATCAGTCCATGCACTGTATAGGAGCCAGCACGCACTAAGATGCGAAACTGATCGCGTCCATTAAGTGTCTCCTGTTTGATGGATAATATAACTGGACCAAGATCTTCATCGCTTGTAAAATAATTCCAGTGCTCTGTGCCATAGAAATACTTCTCATACGTTTCCTGCTCAACGGAAATGAGCTCGAATGCGCCCTGTTGATCCCATTGCTCTTCAATTGTGGTCTTCTTTCTGGGACTGTTTGCATCACAGTTATAATAGCCTAAGACAACTATATGAGTTTAGAATTGAACTACTAACCTGGGTGTCGCCTCGGAATCCTCATCATCCTCATAGAGATCACTGCATTCGCGCTCCAAATAGGCATCACTAGCACTACCAGCGCGTATATCCTCATGCTCCGAATCACTTTCATCCCAAATTGTATGGGGTGTTGGCAGCGTTATTTTCTGACGTGAACACTCAATCCAATAACCAGGTGTTGGCATTAAATTATGTGGATACTCCTCGCAAAATTCATCTGCAAATAGCAAAGCATAATGATATTATTGCGAAAAGATTTTAAAGTGCATAATTTGTCAGAGATTTGGAGATTGATTAGTTCTAAATTCAATGTAGTAATCGAATGTTGAAACGATTTATCGATATCAAAATACAAGTATGGCGAATTTTAAAATCGAATGCGGCCGACTTTGAGAAACCCTGTAGCCTCATATTATAAGGCAACTTAGTATGTGCATATATGTGGTATGTATGTATTAGTGCTGGAGAAAACATCGAGGTTATATCGATGCATCGATGTATCGAAGTTTAAAATATCGATGTTGGCCAACAGAAATGTTTCTCCAGCACTACTACAAACCCATTTGATGAGTGCAGAAGTGCTGTTTTCTCCAGCACTAGTATGTATGTAATAGTAATATACTCGTATCAACACTAAAAATAAAAAAATTAAAGGAATACTCCTTGACAAAGTCTCTAATATTCATGTTTCCGATAATAATTTGGCTTCATTCAAAACATTTTTTTATTTTCCACATTTTGCCCAAACATGTAGCGCTTGGAAATTTTTTGGAGGAAGTAGCCCAAGTTTGGTCATACTAGCTCTTAGACTTTCCAAGATCCAGGCGCTCATACAAACTAATTGACAACTATTCAAAATACTTTCCTTTGTCTTCCTGATAATATTAAAAGTAACTTTGGAGGTCTCCGACGTCGCCTTACAAATTACTTATTTTACAAATATTCACACAAACTGAATGGCCTTGGCTTATGGCATGAAAATGACAAAAAGTCATTCTCAATTTTTATACCCTGTACCTATAGGTACAAAGGGTATACTAGATTTGTGCAATGTATGTAACGGCAAGAAGGAGGCGTGGCAGACCCCAAGTCCTTTATACCAAAATGCTTATCATAACCTCGGGTAGCGATTGAGCCATGTCCGTCTGTCCGTCCGTCTGTCCGTCTGTCCGTCCGTCCGTCTGTCCGTCTGTATGAACACCTAGATCTCGGAGACTATAAGAGCTAGAGATACGGAACTTTACCAGCTGGTGCGCATATTTCGTCAGAAGATCAAGTTTGTTGAATCATGTCAATATCTTTCCCCGTTCCCCCGTGGCAGAGTTTCGCGGTTTTTAGCTAAACCGTTTAACATTTTAATCTGAAACTTAATAGAGCGATGCGTTGTGGTTATATGCATCTGTGTGTCAAAAATAAACAAAATCGGACAATTACAACAAAAGTTATAGTCTAAAATGAAAAAATTTCACCTCCCCTTGCCGATAAACTGCGTCAATATTTGACTCTACGCAATAATAGTAACAAACGACCTAGAACCACCAATTTTGGTAAGCTGATTCATGTGCCTCTAATGAACAAATCCACAACCAAATTTTATCAATGCAGCCCCCCACCCCCCGCAGTCGATTTACCGTGCTTTCTCCCACACCCTTCAACATATCCCCTTGAGACTCTTACCCCATATACTTAAAATAACTCCTTTGACATAAATTTCGATTTTCATCAAAATCGGTTAAAATTTGCGGAACTTATAGGTATCAATATCGTTTTGCACCAACAAAAAAATGTTCCAATTGGAAATTCTTAGTAAGAATATGCAGGAATAAATCTTTTTTTGAGAAAAAAGGTACAGGGTATTCCACTGTCGGGCACCGCCTCGACTGTATTACATTTTTTCTTTTAAAGATGTTTAAAAAGTAAACTTAATAAAAAATTATGTTAATTATCATTAGAAGATGCATCTTAATAGCTACTGTTATAGCTTCCCCAAATAAATAAAAAAAATATCAATTGGATAGTACAACCAAATTTATTTAGGATCGGGCAGAAATGCAGAACAACAATATACGCTTAAAAAATTCAGCGTTTCTGCCCGACTCAACAGCCCCATACAATCTGTAGGTTTTCTTCTTTATTAGGGTAGGCTATAAGAGTATAGCTTTTTAGTTGCTACTCTAATAGTAGGGTACTTCTGCCCAAAACTATGCTGCACAAAGCGCCGATAGCTATCAGTGGGTACCAGTTTATACATAAATTGTTCTTACAAAAATAAACACAGCTGCTTGTTGTTGCTTAAGCGGTCTACGCAGCTCGAAATATTTCGTGCGGAATGACAAAACTTCATATAAAAAAAAACCCCTTTTGGAATAGGCCTTTACGTTGTTAGTCGGGCACTTTTGCATTTATGCACGAAAAAGTTAGCACGCAAATAGTATTTCAAAGTAAATGGCCTCTTATCATTGAAGCCTATTAAGTTATCGTTCAAATAAAATTTATCATTTAAATTCTTAAAATACGTGCTTGTTTATTTTTATTATAGAATTAATACGTTTGAGTTGAACAAAAATCGCACATATGCAAGTTGTTGTAATTTTTGCAAAAAATCAATACAATTGCGCTAAATATTTCATATTTTTTATTTACACTTGTGCACGTTTAACGTGGGCTTAACTGTCATAATTTAATTAGTGTCATTTAATTGTAAATTATAAAATAAATGACTGTATTTACAATTTTAAATGAGTATAATTGAGGCTTTAATTTTGCTGCGCATTTTCTGGCGCTTAATAAACAAATGCACAAAATGGCTTCTGAAAGCACTTTATATGCATATTGGATGAATATGGGACTTGCAACAAAGCGTTGCAGCCAAATTTTGACAATGACTCAGTCACTCATGCAAACACTCATTCACTCAATCACTCATTTCCTCACACACTCCAACAAAAGCGCACTTTATTAAACTTATCTAAGCAAATTTCAGGTGGCTTTTTCATTACATCAATTGCTGTCCTCTGGATTGTTGGAGCTTGCTTAATTAGGATGCTTCATTGGATGCTCTTCTGAATAAATGTTTTGTTTAGTTTTTTAAAATTTCAACCAGTCGAAGGATTTAGTTACATAAACAAGTGACGTCAGCATGCGTAATAGATAGGTAAATATAAATATCTCTCTTCACTGAGAGATTACCTTTTATAAATAACACTAGTTTACAGCAAAATGTATCCTCAATATGTTTCACTCATTTCCGTAGTAAAATGGCACGCTAAAAGCGAAAATTAAGTCAAAAAATTATTTCATGGAACGGATTTCGAGTTACTTCGAAAAAAACACTTTTCGAAACTAAAAAAAAGTGTGTCTACTTAAAAGCAAATACCTCTTGTTATACTTAGCAGATTTTGATTATTTTTCTATCAAACTGTAGATAATTGAATTACCTATCGATTATTCTTAGATTATATTTTTGTCAAATTTACGGTTTGGTCGTAATTTATCCATTCATATGCAATTTTTCGTAATTTTTAGCGAATTTTTGAAAAAATTCTATATCGAACGTAAATTTAAAAATTTAAAAAAATGTTTTCATTTAGTTTTATTCATGACTTGTAAAGTTTGATCGATTACGAAGAAAATGAGTGGTTGTTTATCAAAATCGGAGAAAAATTATGGAATTGGCATGAGTTTTTGTGAAAAGCTCAATATTTCTCAAATCTAAAGTTTTAGATGGATAATTCGTTTGTTTATAAAGATATTGATGCTCAACATTCTACGTATACGCAATTTACTATTCCCGAGATAGCCTGAAAGCCAACGTTGCTCTGGACGTTGCTCTGAACCTTTCATAAATTAGAATTAACTTCTACTTTATAATAATATAAATAAAATAAATATTCCCGAGATTTAGAGGTTCATACATACGGACAGACTAACAGAGCAACCATCGATAACATTATCATTTTGTTGGAGGCTACCAGCACAGCCAACGTCTATACTAATCCATGGTATCTTTGACCTGTCTGGTTACAGTGTATAAAAAAACCAAAGTTTGCAAACACTACCTTGACTGCTGTAATCAATGGCAGTTATTCACCTGAATTTCATAATTGAATTTCCTAGCACTAAGTCGTTAAGCGTTATGTTTGTCTGTGGGTTTGCCTAGACCAATTATGTGAGTCATTACGACCAACCGGCTGAAAATTGGTCTAGTGACATGGCGCACAAGTTGTCTATCAGTCCACACAACGTCGATGACGGCAGCAGTTGGACTGATTTTTCCCGGAAAGCTATTTCAGGCTGGGTGCCTGGATGATGGCATACCTACCTCTAGATGATTTATAGTAGCGCAGCAAAAAGATTGCCCAACAATTTAGGCACATTTAATTAAAAGTAACATTCAACGAAATGCTTGCCGAATTGCAAACAATGCCAATGCGGCGTTTACGCAATACGCATAGCATAACACGTATACGCAACCTGGGGGGGGCAGGCGAGTAGGCGGCTTTTCAACACTTTTTTTTTTCATTATATTGTTTGTTGTTGTTATTGGGGCACAGCATGACTGGGGCAAATGTTGAAGCGTTACACAACAAAAAAATAAGGAAAAACATTTTACGAGGGTGGGCATAAAACTATTAGTTATAGTTGAACAAAGCACTTTTTTTTAAAGTTATTTAATTTCTGCACAATGAGAGGGCAATGCAATGCATGAAGCCTGATTTTTCAAAAATGGCAAAAATTGCAAAAACGTTTGAAGAACGCCTAATCCGTAGAGAAGAGATCTAATTCCCAAAACATTTTCCACAAGGATTGATCGTTTCTTTTTTTGCCATTGTGTTGTCTTCATGGAACTTGAACTTTATTTTTTTGCGTATACCCTACACCGGCAGGGTGAAGAATGTTAGAAGGTTTAAGAAGTCGAGTCTGACCATAGTATCCTTAAGCCAATGTGAAGATCATAGCTACGAGTAGCAATTGCCAAAAAGCTAGGGGAAAGGCTTGTAAGTTGCCAGAGCTTGTAAAAGTAATAGAAAAAAATATAAATTTCAGCATTTGGAAGTGATTTTAATTTTTGTAACAGCGACTGTCTTAATATTGGCTGTATCAACCAACAATTATGAGATTTCTACATAAAATTACGTATACGCCAAGTGGACGCTAAAGATAGGCATGGCCAAATCGTTCAAAAATTGTGTGCAAATATTATGCATGAACTTGACAGACGCTACCAAAACAACATGGCTGCCACAAGCGGCAAACATTTACCAGAGCCAATTAAAAGAACCCTTTATTCCGGTTAGTACCTAGCCAAAAAAAAAAAAACCATGTTAGCGTCGATTCTTGCGCAAAACTATTCGCCGCTCTGCTAGTTGCTGCTTTTTTAAACTTTAGTGTATTTTGATGAATCCAATTTTCATTCGCTTTCTTTTTAGCCTACCCTCGCATGTGTTTGTGTGAGAAACCGCAGTGGCCATGTGAAAAAGCGTTCACAGCTGTGCGCAAATGCAAAAGTAATCCCCAAGTTGCAAATAAAAGTTTATTTCGCATAATATGCACACACACACACGCATGAGCACTAATACATATTGGATTGTGTGTCTGCGTGTAAGTGTGTGTGTTTGTGCCCCTCGTGGCTGACATGCTGCATGGTCAGCATTTTTGAATTTGTGATATTTTGATGCGGTTTATGCCCCCAAAATGCCAGTTACTATTACTGCCCAGGTAGCAAGCAAGCACTCAGGTCAGTGTTGGACAAGGGAACGACACAGCTCCCAAACAAATTATGCACAACAAATTCAACATTTACAACACTTTTACACAGTTGCCATCGAATATCAATTTCCGGCCAACATGCAAATCATTGAAAGTAATGTCGGCTCAGCACTTAAACTCTTGGCCCATTCAATTGACCTAATCCATAGTGAATGCTATCACTCATTCATTCATTCATTCATTTTGTCATTCATTTATTCATACACTGCTTTAGTCACTGCTCTAATTAGTTTCATGTAATTATTTATGCGCAAGCCAGAAGGGGCTTATAAAAGCGTTCCAAAATAAAGCAAACGAAGTTTTAATACTCTTGAGCGTGCAGTTGCCAAAAGTATTAAAATGATTATATTTAAAAATAATTATATTCAAGCATCAACTATTATTTAAAAGCAGAATTATATGAAAAATATGCGTGAAGTTAAGGAAAGTTTAAGCGCTGGTTCAAAGTTTATTTAACCCAAGAAACCAAGTTTTGGGCTAAAAGTCTCATCGACTTTATTTGTTTTGGGTAGTCAAAACTCAAACAAACAATAGGGAAATTAAAAGTCGAAGTGTCAAAAGTTTTGGAATCTTTTTAACTAGATTACCTTTAACTTTAATGCATTTTTGTTTGTTTTATGAAATTTTCTTTTTCAAAATTCGCGAAAATTCGCAGATGACATCATCTGTATATAATATTTTGAGATTGCTGAAACCAAATCTAGTGTCCATTCCATGCCATTACTTCAAGTTTTTTACAAATTGAAAAATATTCACAATTTTGTCCTAGAAGCCCACGCCAAGAAAATTGTAAAATTTTTACTTCTGACTTTATATACGGACTTGATGTCCAAAAAATATATAAAATAGTGTCTTTGTGAGTTTTAGCCACAGTGGTGGGTAAAACTCATACAAGCAAACATTTCTTTGTGTGAGCAAACAGCGCAGTAAGCAAAAGCGCACGAGAGAGCAAGAACCACAATCAAGTAAAAACGAGAGAGAGATTTCACTGTGCATGAGCCAACTGCGCTGCGACAGATTTCGGTGCAATAGCCTCGCAAGTTATGTAAATTGAGAGACTGCCCACCACAGATAAAGGGTGTTTTTTTAAGCGCGTCCGGATTTCAAACTTAAATAAAACATAGAAAAATTAATGTAACAACCCCAAATCTGGTTTTATTAAAATTGATAATTTTGTATTATTTAATATTTAAAAACGATCTCTGGTATGTGAACACCACGACTATGAGTTACGAAGCGCATCCTGTGGGTCCAATTTTCGACCACACTATCGAGCATTTGGCGTCGTATTTCAGTAATGAAACGCTTAATGTTGGTTACCAAGTCGTCAACTGTTGCTGGCTTGTCTACATAAACCAACGACTTGACGTGTCCCCAACGAAAATAATCTAAAGGGGTCAAACCACACGACCGCAGCGGCCAGTTGGTGCTTTCTCACCGAATTGAGTTTTCAGTAAATCAATGGTTGCGGTCGCCGTATGACACGTAGCGCCATCCTGTTGAAACCAAAACTCTTCGACATCGATGTCACGTATATTTGGAAACAAATATTCATTGATCATCGCTCCGTATCGATCACCATTGACGGTAACACGTTGCGAATCGATAAATTTGGATTTTCCTCTACGCTGACCTCCACAAAAGCAATATTTTCTTCGGACCGTGCTGTTCTCATTCTGATTGGTAGTCAGACATCGTGGAATGTCAAATGAATTTGTACATGATCAAGAACACGATGAATAGCGCGTTCTTATGGATGATTATTCGGTCCATAAATTGTACGAAAAGCTGTATAAGTTTTTACAACAGAGCACTGATTTTGAATATTTGAAGACGTTGTTGTGGTGTAAATCTTACCATGATGAATTGTTAGTCCTTACTGAATAAAATTAAATTTAAGTTTGTCAAAGTAACAACTGGTTTCAGAGATATCCCTTTCGGAAATCCGGACGCTGTTAAAAAAAACACCCTTTATAAGATATGAGAAGATGTAATAAAAAATCATAGCATACATTCAGGGGCTGACATATTATTTTTTGGGAATGAGAATTTTTCAAATATACCTAGGTATATTTTTATGATTTCCATTTTTTTTTTCAATTTGAAATCGTCTTATAGCCTGTTGAGCTGGAGATATTTTAGACGTGACTCCCACCAGAAGGCCAGGATTTGGCCATCATTTTCAACGGGCTGCTTTTGCTAATGTTTCAGTTTGATTGGAAAACTAATCGGGGTATGCGTTGTACATAAAATAATGTTAGTCTTACCACTCGGCCAGATATAGGGATTATAGGGAAAATGCAATACAGACTTTTACATGTCCAATAATGTAAAAGACTAAATCGACACTTTCGGCGCAAGCACAAGAAATAACTAGATTCAAAATTAATGAATTTGCGAAGAGACTCAACAGACATCAAATACTATAGTTCAATTCATGTGCATGTGGTACAAAAGAAAAGCCGAAACTTAAAGGTTTTGTCCAAAAGAGTGGTAGTTTCAAATTAAGGCTTATATAGGGCTTAATATGAGCCAAAATAATATGTATAGTACAACTAATATATAAAAATTATTTGCAAGCAAGTTACTTTCAGCTATTGAATACAATTCGGTATTGGTATTTATATGCAAAATATATATCTTATATAAATTAATAATTTGTGGGCTGGGTTTTGCCAAGAGGGAAGTATGTGCTCGGAGGTATTTTTGGACAATTTGTTGCTTTAACACGCTACGCCTGTATTCTAGTATTGAAAACTACGTACGTAGTCGCTTTCGAGTAACTCTTTCCAAAAAAAATTTCGTATACGTAATGTAGTCTCAAAAATTATGGAACTGAAAAAAAAAACGTATACGCAATATAGCTTACACGGACGGTAAGGGATTATGTGTTGAGTTTATATATTTAGAGTGATATTATAATAAAACTGTTTTCTTAAATATTTTACATTATTTTTTGAAAATATTTTATTTGCAATCTATCAAACAACAATCATCGCTCTGTCAAGTCAGATGGAAATATTAAACGGTGTAGCCAAAAACAGCGAAAATCTACTACTGAGGAACGGGGGAAGATATTGACCTAATTCAACAAACATCATCTTGTCAGGAAATATGTGATATTGTCTCAAAGGCTTAATGCAAATGCTAATGACGTCGAGGGATATACTTCGTAACTTTAAATAGCCATAACTTTGCGAAAAAAAAACCTAAATCTGGATTTTTGCGCACATATGTATATTTACACAAGCCATGGGAAATAATCTTGTTTTGTAAACTAACACTTACTTACGTAATAAATCGTAAAAAGAATTCCACATATATGTTAAGTAAAATAAGCATTATATGATTGACTGCTAAATCGATTAACTCCACTTTTTGAATTTTGCGAAATTTAGTCAAAGTACTTGGGGATCATCCATAAACTACGTGAAGCTGATTTTCGTCAAAATAGAAGACCCCACTCCCTTGTGACACAGTGACGGAATCTTTTTGAAGATTTTCCATATGATCGTGACACTTCGCCAGACCCCCCCCCCCCAACCCCTTGGAGCACCACGTAGTTTATGGATGATCCCTTGATAAATGCCAAATTTTCATAATAATAATCTCTAAAAATAAAAATTTACCCCACTAAAAGACAAAATGACAAATAAAAGACAAAAGACACTGAATAATAATTAATTTATTTCTAATTTGTCTCAACTGTTTGTTTTATGCAGTTAATCGATTTGGCTTGTGAACCATTCATATACCACATAGGTTTGGTTGCAAAACGTTGCAATATACCGAAATTTCGCATCATGACGCACAGTATCTTTTTGCATAACATACTGCTTGCTAAAACTAAGCGAACCTCGAAGGCTTAAAGAGCACGTGTAACGACAGAGAGGCAGAGGACGAAGAGCCCCCCATTCAAAACGATTAAACCAAAACACAGCAAGTACACAGAGAGAGCGTTACCAGAATGTTGCAAGAAATGGTTGCACGTGCTTGCCATCTTGTCACATGTGACATGATTGATGTGCACACAAAACCGTTGCTCAAAGAAATACATACACACTGACAGCTTCACATGCATACGCCCAATTCAGGTTGTATTCCTGTTGAACTGTCAAAATGAACCCTTTTTTTTGGCAGGGAGTTGCCAGCTTGCCAAAAATAATCAACTCACGCTCAATTGATTCAATTGCTGTGACTTTAAATCAATTTGAATGCATTTATTTCGATTGACTTTCATACACTGTGAAATGTCAGTGCACGATGACAGACGGGCTTTTATTTATGGAGCTGACTGTAGTAACTTGAGAGCCTTCATTCTGCTTCACGTGTACAGATTTAATGAATAGCCAAGGGCTATCAGATCTTCGCGGTATTGAGAAATTACATTGTGTGCAGCCACAGAGTTGCCCAATTGAACCAGCTCATCACGTTGCCGACAAATTACGTACATGCGTCTGCTGCACAAGTTTTGCAAATTAACAAGCACGCGGGCAGTTTGATGAGTTTTAGCCTTGTTACTTAACCGCCAACGAAACATGAATCTATGACGTCACAACAGAGACCAACGAAAATTCAAGCAGTGCGCTGTTATTGGCGACAAAGCGTAAAACAATCATCAGTTAATCTTATGCAAGGCCCTTGAATCGATTAGATATTAATTAAAGAAAAAACGCACGCCTTTGGCGAGGAAAAAAATTGCTTTTTCACCATGACAATGCATGGCTGCAAACTAGCCGCATTATATAAATTGGGCGACAAACTGCCAACTCATGCGGCCGACTTCCAAATTCAAGTTTTCTATCGAATAAAGGCACCTTTAAGAAAACTATAACACATTTAAACAAATTGGAAAAAAAGCTATACTTATTGTAGCTAAAAGCAGCAATATTAAGAGATAAAATGCTTTTTCATTTAAATAGTTACTAACAGCCCTCGTTATAGCGCTCTTATAGTACAGCAAGTATTTTGTGGCATGTTGAGTCCAGTGCACTGCTTTGGCAGCAACTCATTGTTCAAGAATTCACCATGCCACAACTAGTAAAGCATTGTGGCATTGTTGGCTTCAAAAATTCACAGATGGTAATTTTTGGTTAGCAGACTTCGTACTTCATCTTTTCTAGTTGTTTGCCTATGTTGTGGTAGACCCGGCCCTAGAATTTGCTCATCTCTTCTGCTGTCGTCATGTAGCTGGCATTCTTCAAACACAGCTTGATACACAAAGAACTTTGATTTTATTTGAACAGTTTGAAATATGAGAAAATAAGGGTTTTTTTTTGCTTAATACAATTTTTAGGGTAATTTGTTGAGTTATAAGAATATGCACAGTGCTTAATTTGGTTTATATAGCGAAAGAAAATTAATCAAGCGTGCTTCGAAAAACGAATCAGAATGTTTGCGAAGTGAAATCAAATCGAATTGCCAAAATAGGTTCAAAAGTGCAAGTAATTATAAATGAACTATTTTTGAAATATTCTTTGATATTCAAAGATTCTATTTATGCCAATTTCAAGTTATATATATATTAATAAACATATATTTTTTTTTTTCGTTATATGCTTTTTTTGTGCAAAAATAAAGTGGTCCTTGGAGAAAAATTAATCTACGCCAAAAATAAATTATTTGCCATAAAATAGGCGCTTATTAAAAAACGTATATATCAATAATATATTTATATATAATTTTAAGGACCTTAATGCGAACAGCTACCTCAATGCAAAAAAACTATTGTCACTTTTAAAATAAAGTATCGGACTCTTTTTTTGAGTAGCACAGAAGATTGGCATTTTTAAGTAAAGGGCCATCAATCTTGAGGTTTTTTTTTTTAAATGAAAAAAAAACATAATAATTTCAAATGAATCGGAAAATCTTTATTATCAATAGAAAAAACGTTCTTTTAAGACCGTTTACTTTTTGAAAATTTACACACATATATATTTATTCCTTTTACTCCAAAGTGAAGCATAGGGCTGCAGTTTTTAAAGATAATCCCGCTGTTGGCCGCAACTGCGCCGTAGCTCGTCCATGCGGAGGTTCCAATTTTCTATGACGTGTTTGTAGCTTCGTTCTTCAATCTTAGCTGGCTTATCTACAAACACTTTAGAAATCAGATAGCCACGTACCACACGATCTTGGCGGCCAATTCACCGGTACGGAGCATGAAATTAATTGTTCACCGCATTGGTTCCATAAGATAGCCTAAGCGCGCGAAAAACATTCTTTACTAAAAAAACCCTATTGAAAATAAAACTAAAGATTGATGACCCTTTGAAAAACATTAAGAATCGGTTTTAGAAATCCACATGAAAACTTTCATATATAGTATCTTAATCACCACTTCCTGCAATGGTATTGAGTTCCAAAATATCTGTGAAAAACTATTTTGAACAAGCACATGATACAAGGTCACACGCTCGTCAGAATACTGGAAAGAATGATGTAATACAAAAAAAAAAAAATCTCGGCTCAGTTAAAAAAAGTTAAAGCCAACTTTTATTTAAAACTCTTCCAATTAAAATTACGTGTACGCAATGTAGTCTTGAAAATAAGACTTTTGAATAAAATTACGTATACGCAATATATTGCTTATACGCAAGCAAAGTAACGTTGCGTACAGATCAGTTGAAAATGTAACTTTTATTTAAACGTCTTTCAAATATACGTATACGCAATGTAGCCTCAAAAATGATGGGACTTTGAAATAATATTACGTATACGCAATATAGTTAGCTGTCTGTGTGGCAAAATCTGTTAAAAATTTAACTTTTACTTACACGTATGGTAAGGGTCGTTGTGGCCAGATCAGTTAAAAACCTAACTATTTCAAATCAAATTACGTATACGCAATGTTGCCTTACAGATGATGGGACATTTAAATAAAATTACGTTTACGCAATGTTGCCTTACAGATGATGGGACGTTTAAATAAAATTACGTTTACGCAAAGTAGCTTATACGGACGGTTTGGAATGGTAGGGAGGGCCAGATCAGTTAAAAATGTAACTCTTATTTAAAAGCCTTTCAAATAAAATTACGTATACGCAATGTAGCCTTAAAAATTAGACTTTTAAGTAAAATAACGTATACGCAATATATTACTTATACGCAAGGAAAGTGTCGTTGCCAGATCAGTTGAAAATTTAATTTTTATTTAAATGTTTTTTAAATATACGTATACGCAATGTAGGCTCAAAAATGATGGGACTTTGAAATAATATTACGTATACGCAATATAGTTAGCTGTCTGTTTGGCAAAATCTGTTAAAAATGTAACTTTTACTTACACGTATGGTAAGGGTCGTTGTGGCCAGATCAGTTAAAAACCTAACTATTTCAAATCAAATTACGTATACGCAATGTTGCCTTACAGATGATGGGACGTTTAAATAAAATTACGTTTACGCAAAGTAGCTTATACGGACGGTTTGGAATGGTAGGGAGGGCCAGATCAGTTAAAAATGTAACTCTTATTTAAAAGACTTTCAAATAAAAATAACATATACGCAATGTAGCCTTAAAAATTAGACTTTTAAATAAAATAACGTATACGCAATATATTGCTTATACGCAAGGAAAGTGTCGTTGCCAGATCAGTTAAAAATGTAACTTTTGTTGAAAAGTCTTTCAAATATACGTATACGCAGTGAAGCCTCAAAAATTATGGGACTTTGAAATAATATTACATATAAGCAATATAGCTATATGTGTGGCTAAAAATTTAACTTTTATTTAAAATTATTTTAAGTAAAACTACTTATGCGCAATGTACCCGAAAAAGTTATGAGACTTTTGAATAAAGAAGACTCGTTGGGGCCAGTTAACTTACTAACTATCCATATCAAATCCAATAAGTTTTAGATCTGTAAAAACATTTCTGGAGAAGTAGATTAGGATATTTAGCAACATTAAATAATTAAAAAAAAAAACTTATAAAAAAATATAATTTACGGGACGTGGCCAATCCAACATCCCCACCTATCCCCACCCTTCCCATAGCATTGCCTGCTCAAGCTCATCGCTACTAGTATTTACTAATAGTATCAATTTCACTTGTTTGCTTTAAAATTGCGTACAAAGTTCAAGTGAATTGCACCCACAAAAACGTTTGCTTGCATTTCTTGACCCTCTATTTATTTCCAAGCATTTCTCGAGAACTGTTTGCTATGATTAAGCAGATTATAGTCCTTAAACTGCTGCCAGAGATGTAAAGATACGAGGCAGTGCTAGAGGGAGAGTTAGTGTAGTGCAAAAGAAACGTAACAAATGTTTCACATCAATTTGGCCACTTGTGATGCGGCTTAGTAGCAATTCGGCCAGGATTGCAGCTGTAATGGCTAAAAGTCTGCAGTCTAGAGGCAATGGCAAACGCAGTTACTTAGGTTTATAGTAGTGTACAGTTTATATGTACATAGTACTAAGGCAAGTGCGCACATAAGTATGCAATAAAAAATACAAAAAAAAAATAAATAAATATACTGACTCGAGAGGAACTAACAAAAGAAAGTTCTAGAGAATGTATGCATGTATGCTGTATAGAAAAAGTGCGGGGTGGCAGTGAGTGAAGCGTAAATCTAATTTGCTTAAAAAAGACCAAGGGGCAATAAGATGATGACGACCGTGTGTCGAGTACCACACAGAGAGAGAGAGAGAGAGTGTTGGTGCTCTGAAAAGGCTATACAAATGCAGCTGATGTGGTTAGTGCTGTGTTTTGTGGTGCCCATCTTGTGGTTGTTTTGTTTGAATGTATTCCCCAAAAAATGATATATATTACAATGCCGCAGGCGCCACACGCGAAAAATTTCGACACCAAGACGGAACAATAAGTAAATTGACCAAAGTTTCTAGGCCGCAAGGCAAATAAAAAGAGCAAACCAGTGAGCTAGTTTATTTTATAGACAACTTAGCCAAGAAGTATCTCTAAACACACGCACACACACACACGCATATATACACTCCGCGCGACTTATTCAAATTTAAATTAGGGCTTAAATGCCGCTACATGCACATTATTGTCTTAGCATCAAAAACTTGGCAACTGCTGTGCGTAGGTCGCGCGTGTGACGTCACAAAGCCGCAAAGTATGCAGCACAGCTGCTGCAACACTTGATTTCCACACAGCAGGAGCTAATTCATTTTACAGGAATCTTGTAAATGTTTTTCAAACCGCACGCGGTGGCCCCCAACAAATTTATATACCATATACATATACATATACTGTAGCATGCCCAACGGTGCATAAAACGGCAACTCGTTGCCTTTATATATACAAGCATACACACTCACATATACAGTTTCCCTTTATTATAGACACATAAATGTGTGTGCTCTTTAATTAGATCATATATTGTCTGACGCGCGCCTGAACCTAAAAGTATTCCATACAACATTTTATGGCTAGCAAAAACTTTTACGCTGTGTGTCTGTGAGTAACTCCGCATACGAGGGTTGTTTGTAAGATATCGCCGAGAGGCTAAGCTAGTGTGATCAGATTTAATACTGTGCAACAGACAATGATGATCTAGGTCACAGTGATGTTTACGCATGCTACAACTTTATAAAGGAGTCAGTGTTCTGTCAAATTTGATTTTTTGTTTTTTTTTAATGTTCTACAGGGTGGGCCATCTGTTGGTTTGGTGGTTAAACACTGATAATTCGAAACATACACGTAAAAAGTACATGCTCTTCGACATATGTCAAGTTCAAAACTACTTAATTTAAGTTATGGATCGTTAAACAACCGAACAACACGTTAAAGTGGTACAGGCGTACTACGAAAATGGTCGTTCCGTAAAAAAAACATCACGCGTCATTCGTGGATGGAAGTACAGCCAGATGAGTTTGCGTTCAAAAAATAGTCATCGAAAATTACGATGTTCACATACGAACCTGTAGAGACTGGAAAAATATACGAATAAGAGCAATTCACAAACAAACCAATAGATGGCCCACCCTATACTTCTTCGGTTTTGTTTGTTTAATAACGCATAGATTTATTTAAACAAAATTGTTGGAATATTTTGAGTACATTGGGCAACACTGACTTCAAAACCCCTGTAGGTTTTATGAAGATGAACTCTCACTGAGTGAAAAACAGGACATACCCCTTCGGAGAGCATTATGTATCTTAACCTGGTTGAAGCTATACCAAAAAAATGTTTTGTGTCAAAAATATCGTTAGCTGGAGAGATTCAAGCTCCGTTAGGCACACAATATATCTAATTTTAAAAAAATAATGCAAATGTGCTATTTTTTTTTAACAATTTAAGCTCCAATTTTGATTTCAAAATTGACTACATGATAAAAATATTGTTTATTTTATTTTTTTTTAATTTTACACCAAAATTTCATTTTGTTTTTATTTATTATTATTTAATTTAAAAATTTAATTGAAAAGCATACGTTATAATCTGACAACAAAAAAATTAACAAATTGCATTAGTAAAACCGGAAATATTGTGAAACGTGAACATGAGCTTTTATCAAGCTCAAGTTCATATTTCGAACATTTTTGTTTTTCAATAAGCCTTAAAAAAAGGTTCCCATACAAAGTTCTAATTATTAGGATATATTTTTTTTAACTCAAAAATTTTAATTTTTCAAAAATTGGAAAGTGTCGTTGAATTTAATATAGGTAAGAGAGCCTAAAATCTTTTAGCATTTACGTTTATCTAAAATTTTACGTTGTTACTTAGCTTAACGTGTTTTGAAAGAACTTTATTTGATTTCCGACAAATTTTCAGAATCCAATCATTTCGGTTTTTCACTCTTGGGAAAGATCTTTCAAAACAGTGAATATGTGCAAAAAAGTTAAAGAAATACATGTTTATTAAAAAATAACCTTACCTAAAATTTCAAAAATTTTCTCACTTTTATACAAGCGTTTTTATTAACATTACTCAATATCAAAATTTTTAAGACAACCCTCGTATCAGTGAAATAGTGTGTGCATTCGAGTCAAAAAACTTTCGAGCGCTTCACATGTCGGAGCACATTATGTCTAAGCGCAAAGCATCTCTACCATACAGACTATACGTGAGTATCTACTGAGCAGCGTCTAAATGTCAAAATCACAGACCTCGAAATATTTCTACCCATTATTGACTCCAACGTGTGTCTCGCTCACATTAGCCATCAGTCCCAATCAGGTAACTGACATCCCAGGATGAAACTTTTTACAGCTCTATTTTTAGTTTATGACTTGGCATTCCATACTTTTCCGCACTGTCATTTGCACGTTTGCCAGTTAAGATTGGATTGAGGGCACAGCTGAGATTACACAACACTAAACTGGTTTTGACTTGAATCCTACGTTTTTTTTTTTTTTGAATCGATAGATACTTTGGTTTTGTTTAAAAGTATATCAATATAAATATTATTATGTACAGCTGCAGCCATTGCTTGGAGTCTAAGTGAGCTATGAGCATACATAAGACATTTGGCTAACATATAGATCCAAATATCCCAAAACATAGTCCGGATTATTGAGACCCGAGCTTAGTTGAATTCTTGAATTTTTCTATTCTAGTTAATATGAGTATAAGAAAATCAAGCCATTAGCTCTAGAGGACACTCGACTATTCTGCGCCAATATCATTAATGATGCGAACTATAGATGGGAGCAAACTGGAACCTGCCTTATTATTAGGAAAACTTGGCCGCAATGGAGCTTGAATAGAACCAAGCAACTTTTAAAACTAAACAGACTTGACATAAGAGCTACGATACGGGCTCTTACTGGACACTGCTGTCAGGAGATAGAAGAAGAGGAAACAGTGGAGCATCCCCTGTGTGGATACATGGCACTATGCAGGAGGAGACTGAACACACTGGGTTACGAAACTATTGGGAATGTTATTGATTTTCGCAGGAATCAGAATAAATAAGATTAATTTGTTCATCAAAGCGACAGGTTGGTTTAGAGAGGATACAGGAGAGTAAGGACAAGCTCAAGTGGCATCACAACGGGTCTTTTGCAGGCCTAGGTGTGTCGGAAGACAACCCCCTACCTAATATGAGTCTACCGCATTTCGATTTGGATGTCTGCATCTTATTTATTAACAGTTTTAATGTTCTGGCATAATTGTCGCCGTCATCATTTATTTTTGTGGCCGCTAGATGGCGCAAGCAAATTGTTACAAATTTGTTTATAATAATATATGTATGTCAATACAATTTAAACGTGACGTACTTAATTATAATAAACAACAAAATTTTAAAAGAAACAGTGGGATTTGGCAAGCTGGGGGCCCCCCTTGACAACAACATATTTTGATTTCTAAAACAAAGAATATAAAGAATAATTCTTAAGACAAAGTGCTCTCGTCAACATTTGGTAGCTTATACCCACTTAGATAAAGATGATTAATATTTTGACGAAATATTTAAGGGTTTTATTTTGCATGATGAGGGCTATAAGGGATGTTTGTTGGATTCATTCATGCACATCAAATAATGGGCCAACATTAAAAGCTCGTATTCAACCCTCAAAAATTTATGTAAGCTTTTATATAAAAGTCATTATCTAATCTCTATAACGCTACATTGAAGTAATTACAAGTATTGTCGCATTATATAAACTTAAAATATGTTCAGCTGGGTGGCTTCTGTAGTGTTGTGATTTTCCTTCGTGTGGTTTCCTAGTTTCCAAGTAAAACGTCTTGTAATTTAGTGTATAATATGGTGTTTATTCAATTTGTCTTATATATATGTAGCTATAAATGTTTTTGTGCAAAACAAAACGATAAGGTACACGTGCAGCGGGTCTGCTTACGTTAAGTGTGGTGGGAGAACTTGGCTTAGAACAGCAAAAGCGCAGGATAAGCTGAGCGGCATCGGGATCATCTCTTGTGCAGCTTTTCAGCGAAGCTAAGCACGGAGCTAGGCTTAACCCATTCATGCCGTTTTGGCATGAAGAAAATATGTTCAAAAGAGTGGCCTTTTTTTTAAATTATTTTTTGTATTTTTGTAATAACCCTCAGACAAAAACTGCTGCTATTTCCATATAAAAGCTTAACAGATGCAGCTAAGGGTAAAATGTCGAAAAATGTATTGGCTCTTGGGACCAAGGTCTCAGCTAAGCTTGGAAAACAAGGTTCGGCTATACAAAGCTGTACTTAAACCCGTATGGACTTATGCAATGCAGCTTTGGGGAACAGCGAGCACATCAAATATTGAAATATTACAAAGGTTTCAGTCGAAGACTCTAAGAAGTTTAGCAAACGCTCCATGGTATATTAGCAATTTTGAGTTGCACAAAGACTTAAAAATGTGCCTTTTGTCAGAGATGAAATACCAAGAAACACAAAAACTTACATTGAAAGACTTCATAGGCATACTAATTATTTAGCATTAGGTCTTTTAGATAATACCTATGTAACTAGACGCCTTAAGCGACACCATGTTTTAGACCTACCTGGCAGATTTTAGACATATTATGTTAAGTTTTATCTATTTATTTAATTATTCTCTTTTTTGTTGATGTAACAAATGTAATACGTTTTTTATATTGGCTGATTTTGTTGAATTTCAGTCAATCCTGTTATGTTAATTAGTCATGTCAATTCATTTACTTATTATCCACGAATAGATTGTAAATTAAATAAAAAAAATAAAAAAAATTTCAAAATTTTTAAATTTTTTTGATTGACCAAGTTTTGCAAAAAGTAAGACTTTGGATATGGATAAGAATTTTAAAAGTTTTTGCTTATGGCAATGTTTTGGTTAAAATGCCGTTTAAAAGTTTTATAACAGTCATCCAACTTGGTTTAAAAATAAATTTTCTTGCAAAAAAAAATAGTTTCAAAAATAACTAAATATTAAGCTGGATGTAATATAATAACACAAAAGCGAAAAGAAAGTGAGAAGCATGAGTTCTACATTACCGGATATATTACAGAAAATGAATAAAAGATTGTATTTAATAAATTAATTGTTAATTAAAAACAGGGCATAAAAGTTGCATCTTAAGGCTAACACAGTTTTAACTAGTTGTGAATTTTAAGCAGCTTAAAATTGAAATTACCAATGTTTTCCTTTTAATGGTACAATACGTTGATGGGATTGATATATTAGTACCTATCATATTATT
Organism: Chymomyza costata; assembly: GCA_018150985.1. Taxonomy (NCBI): domain Eukaryota; kingdom Metazoa; phylum Arthropoda; class Insecta; order Diptera; family Drosophilidae; genus Chymomyza; species Chymomyza costata. The sequence goes on from JAECWU010000256.1 coordinate 10,095,037, forward strand.
GATACATTGTAGAGGTGCTAAAGAGTGTTAGCGATGCCAAATTGGTAATAATGGTGTTAAAAGTAGTTAAATAAAATATAAGAGTGTTACGGCAAGTTTTATTTACATGTTATTTCAATTATTTAGTTATTTGAACTACAACTTTTTTGCTTTTTATTTTTAAATGACTGTATTGAAACAAGCAAGTAATAATAGAAAATCTTAAAAGAATTTGCATGTTCATCCGGCTAGCTTTCAAGAACTGGTCACGAGTTATTTTCACAAAACCAGTGCTGTCAAGTGGCTAAAACTAATCAATGCACTACGTGAATTTGCAAGCGTATCTCCAATAAATTTAATTTCCGTCTGATGAAGCTTGTAAAGCTGATAATAGCTATTTAGACTCATACTTAAACAGTGTTGCCATATGGCTATAATTTATAATGTCGTATAGTCATTTGCTCATTTGTTTATGCATTCAATGCGCGCAAAAGAACAAAGGATTTCCGTTAACACAATCAACAACAACAACAACAAGAACAGGAACAACAATGGCGACAACAACAGTTACAAGATTGCCATTGACAATGACACTGCCAAGTTGGAGGGTCTGGCAACTTGGTGTTGGCTTAAAGCTATGCAGTTTTTTGTCAACTGAAGACAAGGCACTGCTACGCGGCGGGGGGGATTTTATTTTTATTTTTTTGTTTTTTCGGGGAATGGGGTGTACCGCATGACTGTGCACTGTTTGCTACAGTTTTTTAATGACGTCCAACTTCCGGCGCGCATGTTTGCCATGTTGGACCAGTGCCAGGGCCAGTTCCCGTTTGGTGTTTCAATTGTATTACTCTGCATTCATAGGAAAAAAGCGTATTTTAGATTTGTGCTGTGTTTGTTACAGGCAGGCAGGAGGCGTGGCAGACTATAAGGTGTTTCTAGCAATAATGACAAACATTTTTAGCCGATGTTTGAGTAGCCATACTTGCATCTGTATGAACACATATAGCTCGGAAACTATAGAAGCAAAGTTTATAATTTATTTGTAAGCGTATTAATTATACATCTTGTAGGTATATATACTTGCTCATCTTTAACTAAGTTTCGTGCTTTTCAGTTGAATTATCCATTTTCCGCTTAGTACAAAGTTCTTTAAAGAGAAAAATATTAGTCGACGAATGATAAAAGGTCTGTACTGCATCTTACAGACTATAGCAGCAAGGTATAGCAAATTTTACTAAAAGATGTATTTCATCTGTATGCATATAGTAGTGTGTAGCCATACTATTAATTTCTCAGCGGTCTCAAAGTAAAAATGGGGAAAAATAGAACACGATTTCAATGCAAGGCTGATTTTAATATTAAGTATACGTATTTTTTCTTTGTCGAAAAAGTAATTTAAATTATTCGCAAAAAAAGAGTACGCTTAGAAACCATTGATAGTCACCAACACTGAAACGTACTCAACCTATACCGGCGCATCCTGTCCTGCAAGATTGTTTAAAATACAAAATATCAGACAAAATATGAGCATTTCAAAAATGTATTGAAAAACGGTCGGCATTTAACATAAAATACTTTTTCTTTTATCCTAATTCCATCCTTTTTTAAACTGTTTTTTTTTTTTTTTTTTGTTCCTTGGAAGGAAATAATCAATAAGTAGTCTACAGTACAGCTTAGGTAAATATTTTTCTTAATTTAACTAAGTTGTTAGTAGTTAAGTTTGTCAGACTTGAAGCTCGAGGCACTTACGCCCTTTCGAACGCTTTTGTTTCAGCCCAAATCTTTGGATGCTGTTGTCCAGCAGGTTTACCGAATACGTGTTAATCGTATCACTCAAGCCTCAATTTATCCAATTTCGGTCAGGATTATCCACAACTAAAACATAGCTGAATCTTCAATTTACAAAAAAAAATAAATACACCTAATTCTGTTTTTACACGGTCTTTTTTTACACGGTTTTGATTTAACACGGTTTGAAAATAACAAAATTTTAAGTATATTTACACGATTTTATTCCATTTAGCACGATTCAAAATAACACAAGACAAATAAATCATTTTTTTTGTACCTAAAAATTGAAAAAACTATTGGTTTTGTTAACAACATAGCTGTTTTACATACATACATAATTGTTTTTAATTCCTGAACTTGTCATAAATTTAATTTACAATACATACTTTTTTTACACGGTTTTTTTTTACACGGTGTTTTCTGGAACCAATCTACCGTGTAAAAACAGAATTAGGTGTATGTGCGGAAAATTTCTTCCTGCAGAATTTTCATCATATTATGACAATTTGGGCCCACTTTGCGTTAAAAATCTCACCATTTCTTGGTGTAGTCTCTAATTAGGGAGCGGCTATTAATTCCTTTGATTCTTTTTTTCACAATTTTAAGCCACTAGAAAATTGGATAAATTTTGTAATGGTAATGGTATTCAATTGTTAAAGTTTAGCCCAAATAGGTGTACATATCTTTAAAAGGTAGCTGCAATAATGTGTCGGCTACAGACAGCGCTTGATAGCTAGCCCGGTTGCGGTTTTGTGGTTGTATTTGGGCCTACATTCATTTAAGATTACGCATACGCATAAATTGAAGCTGGACGAACACGCACAATGCAGTGAGTTCGCTAATTGGTCGCTGCAGCTGTTGGTCAAAGAACTGGATTTTAGCCAAAAAGTACGAACTTACTGAATGTAGCTTCAAAAAGGTACACAGTCAATTTGATATCTACCAACAGCAACTGTTCTATTTAAAGTTCTTCTTCTCTCGGCCAGCATGTCGCCTAATTTGTTATAACGTAGACTCATGTGAGCCTAACTAACAAGCAAGATGGCAACATACTCGCTAAACAACAATTCCATCGCTTATCACGTCACATGCCTTCCACGAACCTATCAATACAGTGTATTCCACTGTCGCACAACGTTCTAACTAATCCCAATTTTATGTTTTTTTTTGTTTTTGTGTTTTTTGTATTTAGGACATGATATGAAATCCATTAGGATGTCGTGCTGTGCGCTTGCCATTATGACATATCCTTTTGGCATCAACAGAATACGCCTTGCATGAGCTTAAAGTCTTGCTGCATTAAGCGCTCTGCTTTAGTTCTGCTACTATCCCTAGTTAGAGCAATATCCTGAACTGCCTGTCTTCCATTCAGGCTATTTTTCATACGTTTTTAATGCTGTTGAATAATCGTAAGACGTGCCTCAAAACTTAGTGCCACAATTCATGTCACTGTGCCTCCAGCTCCCGCCAAAAAAAAAAGAAAAAAAGCCAAGGGGCAAATGTTGTTGTTTTTTGTTTTTTAGGACTGTTTTGAATTTGTGGCGCGTTCTCAACGAGAGGAGAGAGAAGCTGAACGAAGGTTTGATTTTTAACGTATTTGCTGTATTTTTGTTTCGCTCGGCATTAATGTTGCCTCCCCGAATTTTCTTGCCGCCGCCTTCATATTTCCCCCAAAATGTCTCCATTTTGTCCCATTTGCCTGCTACTCTCTGTTTTTTTTTTTTTTTGTTATGCTTTATTTGCTTTGTTGATGCTTTTCCAACTTAAATGGAGCACACTTAAGGCGCCATTAATGATGTCAATGCTGACAATAGGGTCAACAAGTAAACATTAGCCAAAATATACCAAGTGCCAAAGCAGACAGCGGGTTTGGGGGAGTCTGTATGGCAAAGCGATACGAGCACTCAAGTACGTCCAAAATTTCAAGTGTTTTCGAGTGTTTTTCATCCGCATAACTGAGCTAATTGAGCAGTTTTTTTTTAGAAATGCTTAAATTGACGCCATTTTCAACCACTCTGTGTACACCTATATACATAGTATATATAGTATGTATATGCTACATACCCTTTATAAATAAATTATTTATATGCTTTGATTGCCATAATTTGCCTTTGTTGCAAACCAATTAACTGCCAGCAAAAAGATATAACCACAACTCACTTAGCAGTTGACTTCGTAACCCCATAATTTGTCAATCGCAAAATGTTATCTAAAACAGTGAAACATTTTTGAAAGCCACAGAACTGTTGACAAGCTGACAAAGTTCCCAGCTGTTACTTAACAACACTACTTAAAGATAAAGCTTAATTAAAAACTAATGGAATGTTTAGAGTCGTAACATGGCGACTATAGTACACACTGTACTTTCCTGAACTTTCAGAAAGAGCCCAGTACTAAGTGCTTGTATTCAAATAGTAAACGGAATGCTTATCTGAGTCTACAAAACGTTTGTCGTGGACCTAGCTTATCTATAAGCAATACATTTAAAATTTGCTTTACTGCAGTTTTTATTCAACTTCATACTTTTCTATTGAAAATTCTCTATTGATATCTTCTAAGGGTCTCCCCTTCATATGTTAAGATGAAAACTTCAGTCGACAAGCTTTAACTGCTACACATAATGAGCAGCTTTTGGTAAATTTTGGATACCGATGCCTTTTTAGTTTGATCTTCTGAAGTTTTTATCCAATTTTATACAGCTCGATTGAAACCTTCTCTGATTAAATCTTCTGAGAGGGAACATGGCATCAATAAACTTAAACTGACTGATAATACGCATCTTTTATCAAAACTTGGGTTGTTCAGCGCTTATAGCAACCGATTTAAAGACATATCTGTTTAGTTTTTAATTAATACTCTGGTAGGTGTAGTGGACGAAGTAACATTGGCAGGTGCATATCCAGGATTTGGTCTTAGGGAGACAGTTCACTTCGAAGTGTATATATATAAGAGCTAGCAAAAGACTGTCAACCCATTTTCCCGACTTTTGGAGGGTCCGGACCTGAAAACCCCCCGTGGATCCGCCACTGAACTCATGTGCCTATATATGTAAAAATATTTCCTAGGGTCAGATATGCCTTCATTTTGCATTCGCATAAAAGTATTTTACCTTTGGTATAGCGTATTAGAATCTATATTTAATCAGACTATGGGATACCCTTTTTTTATACCAAGGTTCAAGGTATGAAGGGTACAAAGTGTATATTACGTTTTTGCAAGCTGAAAATGTATGCAACATACAGAAGACGACATCTCAGACCCCCCAAAGTTACCTAGAGTATGATCAGGGTGAGTAGAGAGGTCGATATACCCATGTCGTCTGTCCGTCTTTATGAATGCCTCCATCCCAAGGATGATAAGAGCTAGTGCAACCAAACTTTCAGATTAAATCCCTTATTATATCATGAGAGACAAGTTGACTTGATTTTCTTTTTATATCGGGGCTGTATTAGTATATTATATCTCTTATAGGCGTGCTTCAGAGTAACTTGAAAATACAAAACGTTTTGGATTCAAACAATTTGGCGTTTAAAAGTTTTTCATAATTCGTTTGTTTTTTGTTTGCTTAAATAAATTGGCAATTAAAAGTTTTTTAGAGTACAATTTAATTTCAAAGTGATTGTATAGAGCATGTCAAAGTCGAGCACTCCCGACTTTATATCTATTTTTATTCCTGTTAATCCTGTGAGAATCATAGGGCTACAACAAAATTCTCAAATCTAGTTCTATCTAATGACAAGCTATTGATTTCGCTCCAACTCTTTCCACTTTTTTCTACGTTTTTCTCAAGTAGTCTTTTCCAAGTGTGCGCCGGACGACCTCTTCTGCGGCTGCCTTGCGGATTCCAATCAATGGCCTGTCTAGGAATGTTGTTTGTGGGTTTTCTTAGGGTGTGGCCTATCCAATTCCACTTTCATCCATTATGCTTAAATGGATTGTTGTGTGGTTTGTTAGCGCCCATAATCTATCATTTGATATTGTATTTGGCCAGTAAATCTTTGATATGCGACTCCCGACTTTAAATACTCAAATTTTTTTCTTGATTTTTTCTTTAACAACACAATCACATAAAATAGAAAGTGTCTAGGGTTGTCGTTATACACAGCAAACAGGACAGAGTTGCCCAAAAAATTGGAAAGAAAAAGACAAGCCTTCGTAGTTGATTAGGCTCACATGATTCTAAATACCAATTTTTTTGTGTAGCTTATTAAAAAATACAACCACGGATAGCGTCACTTTGAAACACTTTTTAGTTAAAAGAGTCTGAAACTTAGCAGAGAGGGTTTTTACTGGTTTCGAAGTTGGATCGGCATTGATGGCTGTTAAGTATCGCTCTGTATGTGTGACAGAACACCTAACCAAGCTCGAACTAAACAACACATGTTACTTAAATGTAAAGATACAATCTTCACATAGTTCCAGAAATTCAGTAGGTAAAATATTTGTATTATTATCTTATCAGAGTGTTTCTTAGAATGTATCGGTAGACTTGAACTTCTCAAGGTAATGTCTAATAGTTTCACACAAACAGATTAGATAAGAAAACTCATCTTTGCAAAGGTCAACAGAAGTGGTACCTTGACACTACATTTTTCTGAGAGAATATTCAAGGATAGTGGTAAAATGAAAAGAGATAAGTTAATTTTTAGAACTTGTTATTTGGTTAAAGCGACAAAGGAATCTTAATAAAATTGTAGAATTTTTACTCACCGTTTGTGCTTAGATTTCAATTATCACAATCAATATAAATTGCGGTCATAACTTTCTCAGTTATAGGAGCTAAAATATTGGCTAGTACCTCCATTATTATTATAAAGTGGCCCACAATATGCAAGGCTTCAGAAATTTTCAGTATCAGGACGGGATAGAAATTATCTTACGTATACTGCATGACTGCCAGCACTTACTGCAAATCTGCACTGAGCCCTCCGCCTCTTTAAACACTTGGGGTATTCACGCTTGTTGTTGAGTTGAGGAGCGGATAAGTTGAGGATTTTTGCAAAAACAAAATGTACAGAGCTGAGTTTCTACATTCAAGTGAACTTTTCCTCAACTCACATGCTATTTTACTTTTTAGCTGTTAAGTTGTTAAGAAATATTTTTAACACTCTAACATTCGGCATTTTTTAGCCAAAATAAATAGAAACTAACGCAATTTAAATAATAAGTCTTGCTAACTAAGTGAATTAAACGGAGAAGGCTGCCAAAATTTGCCAAATTAGCAAAGAAGCAGCATAAACTCAACAATGCAACTCATAAGTTAACCAAAAGGGAATCACGCGGAGTTTTTGTGCAACTTTGCAACACCTCAACGCCAAGCGTGAATACCTTAGCTGAATTGCTCTACTTTTATTAAGAAAACTTTTAATGAAATAATAAATAAATTAAATAAATAGCCAGAAATTTAACTATTTCAGAATCTTTCAAAACAATGTTCCACTTTTCTTTTTAAATTTCGTATGCAAGCTTATGTGAGCTTAATAAATAAAATATTTTGAGCTTTGCTGCTGTTACCCTATTCCTGATGCCATGCTTTGTATCAGCTTAAATCTAGTATCATAAACGATTTTTACTGCCTTACTTTTTGGCTTCTTTCCGCTTTATTTATCACTTTGCTTATCGTATTAAAATTTTGTTTTTGTTTTTAATCGATTATCACTTATTGACGACATTGTTGCTGAAAAGTGTCCCCAACAATCACTGTAAGAAGTAACACCAAGCTATGCAAATATAACGCTTTGATGGCTACTACTTACAGCGAATGGCAGGGCCAAAAATTGTTTGCATTGCCAGCATGGCGTATGCGTATTTTTTTGCACCATACATCATTTCACAATTTTTTTAGGTTTGCCTGAAACATCAAACCCGCTTTAGTAGAGGTTTGTTACAACCCTTGTGACCATTAAAATCTGTAAAAATTTTTTTAACTTTTTTTTTTATTTTGGTATCCCAAATCTTGGCATCACATTCTTATAAATACTAATTTCAATTTAAGCGGCGCGATTAAGCTAAAAGACGTGCCAAAGCAAAGGGCAAAGCATTTAAATTCATTAAAGCGCTAAGCAAGAAGTATCTGTCAGATACATTTTTGCCTTGGCACGGCTTTTTTTTTTCGTTTGTTTCTTGTGTCCAAATTTGAGCCCTTAAACGGCTGGCAGGACGTACAAGGGGTAACGCTCTGCAAGATGTGCGCGATAAAACGACAAACGACTGGACGAGCCTCTAATGTCGCCAATGATAATATCATAGCACCCCGTAGTACCTGCCAAATGGCCAACCCTGTGTACTATGATGGTTGACCCTTTCTGTCTGAAAGGTCTACATGCATTTGCATAAAAGTCAGCTCATTTGGTGGACCCTTGGTCAGCGCCCATTGTTTGCGTTTAATTAATGCTGCGGCATAGGCCACATGACCACACGTGAGTACCAGCGTTCAAAGTCGATGTCAAGTCAACTGCAGGACCGTGCCTGCGGCTAAAGAAATGTGGTCTCTGTACAGCCTCACGTTTTACCACCACCACCGCAAAAAAGGAAAAACAATAGGGCCATTTACAGTTCGCATACATAGACTTTAATACGCCCTGTACTGCAAGTTATATTGGAACTGCAAAACATGGAAAGGCTACAAATTAATTTTGCAGATAGTTGGTTCTAGACGGCTAATACTAGGATATTTTGGAGTCCTCATTTGGATGAAATATAATAAAAATAAAATTTGTATCGAAATCGCGAAATTTAAGCGAAATGGTTGGTAAGCTCAGCAAGGTAGCTATGGGAAAAATTGTTTATTAGGCTCACATGCACAAAATATACTAGTGCCTAGCTTAAGGTAAGTATCTATGTAACTATCCATACAATACTAATTAAAGATTATGCAGATACATAGATATAATTATCGATTTAATCTTTTGAAGTTTTTATGTAATCTTCATTACTTTTGCATCATGCTAACAATATATATCGCTGCGCCAAGTTTTGAAGGCTTCTAAACTGCGGAAGTAAGCCGCAAAATTATACTACGTGAAAATTCCACGCTGATAGCTCTAAAGGTATTCAAGTTATAAATAAAAATTCATAAACTCAAAAAAAAAGTAACTTAACTTAAAACAAAAATGTAAAATTTATAGAAATTTTAAATTCTTAACGATATACGTAAATGAAAAATAAAATACTCTCCATCTCAGCATTAAGACTAAATTTTTTTAAATAAAGAACAAAATACTCTCAATCACAATCTGAAGACTGAATTTTCATACAATGAGTACGCAATGCTTTTTGAGAACACTGTTTCTTATAATCATTCTAAGAATTCCCAAATTAAGAATTTCTCTCTATAAAAAGCTTTCTCAAAAAACAAATTTTACTCTAACAAAAGAAAAATCGATCTTGGCATGCGCGCTTTTGAGTACGAAATTCTTGAATAATTGGCATGATCCAACATTTAGAAGTTCACGCAATGCGCAGACTAGCAGGACATGAAACAATTATCAGATTTATTAAAGCACAGAGAATGAGGTGGCTGGGTCATGTGCTACGAATGTCCACAGAAAGAATAGCTCGAAAGGCCTTTGCCTTTGCAACCGATTGGAGGAAGAAGAAGAGGACGTCCAAAGAAACGATGGCTGGATGATGTAGAGGCCGTTCTCAGAAAAATAGGAGTCCGACACTGGAGAGATGTCGTTGTAGAGAGGGACAAATGGAGAGAGATTGTTACGGAAGCTATGGTCCACCAAAGACTGTAAAGCTAAGAAGAAGAAGAAGCAATGCGCAGATGCGTTAGTCGCGTCTCTACAAAAAAAAACAGAGCGCTGGTTCAATTTTTGTATGGTAGCTATATGAAATAGTGTACCAATTTCGATCAAACTTTACGCAAATGTGTATCATCAAAATTGGTCCACTATTTCATGTAGCTACCATTCAAAATTGAACCAGTTTTCTGCGCAAGCCAACTCGCTCACTTTTTTGCGGCACCTTATGAAATTCATTAAGCATCATGGTTAATTGGCGTGTTTAGCACTTATGGTCTCTAAAATCTAGGTGTTCATGACTGAAAGTTGGCGACGTCATACGGTCGCAAGCTCAAAAATACATCGAACGCCTTGAAATACATCCAAATGCGCTTGCGAGGCGGCTGACCTTGAGAGCTAGGAAGAGAAGACTTAAAAGGTGTCATCCAGGGGATCTTCCTACGAGATTCTTATAAATAAGTTCAAACGATATTTTGTATATATTCCTGTAAATTTATTATTTTTATTGTTATTTTTTTTTTTTTTGTATGTAGAACCCTTAATTATAATTGGTTTTTATTTGATTTTTTTAATGTACATCTAGGTTAAGCTGCCACGATTGGTAGTAGGGAACTAGCTTTATTAAATGATATACAAACTTTTTTATAAAAAAAAAAAAAAAAAAAAAAAATGACTGAAACGGCTCTATCGCTAACCGAAATAATGATAAGCATTTGGTACAAATATAAAACGAATAAGAACATGCTACAACAATTTTTTTTTATTTTTTTTTAATATCTTGTCCAAATTTAATCTTAGACTGAGCATTTGTGCGAATTTTTATTAAAATAGGTTCACTATTTCATGTAGCTACCATACAGAATTGAACCAGTTCTCTGGGCAGCCAAACTCGCTTCTTTGCGTCACCTTGTAAAATTAATCATGCATCGTGGTTAATTTTCGTGTTTAGCAATTACGGTCTCTTACATCTAGGTATTCATGACAGACATGGCTTTATCGCTTACTGAGGTAATCATAAATATATAAATTGTATTAATCTATGATATTTTTAAACCTACAGATACAGGGAAAATTGGTAGCCCACATTATAAAGCAAATGCAAGACAAGAACTTGCCAAGACGTTTCTTTTAGGTTTTTGAAAAACAGATGCACAGAACAGCTCCAAAACGATTTCTTCCCTCGTTCTGATCATTTTGGTATATACTTACAGTCGAACTTCGCTTCAGCGAATTGGATAATTTGTGATTTTTGTTTGGATTACACTTTTTCTTTCTGGAGTGTTCATCAGTTTTTTCCATGTTGGCAAGCTCACTGAGAGCGTTCTTTAGCAATAGTGGTCAAAAACAAACTGAATAATAATAATTTTGTAATAAAACCAAATTTTGAACTTAGGTTTCCAAATGTGGTACTCCCTCTTTCTAATTTTTTTCAAACATTTACCAACACTAGTATGTTAGGTTGGCTCACTCTGGGACGACGCTTAAAGCCTTTGTTTGTGTTATAAAATTTGTTTGCTAGAGAGAAAAATTTGCGTAGCTTTTTATAGGCAAGCTTGAAGTCTCTTAAATTTTTGCAGCAACTTAATACAGCCCTTACTATAGCCCTTAGAAAATCGAAAAAATATATACAACAAATTTTTTGCTAGCTGAGTTCTGTTAATAGTTAGTTACGGCTTTAGCTGTTGGCATTAAAAGACCATTTGACATATCAGCATTAACCTGCGCCATGTTAAATTATAGTTGCACACATTCAAACGCACACACATAGATACTACACACATACGCACAGCTATATATATTTAATCTGAGTCGCAGCTTATTTGCTTGTGGTCTGGGCATAGTTCCTTTTGTTTGGAAATTTCTGTTCAAACTGCTCCCTGGCCACAAATAGGCCACAACAAAGAGCAAATCCGTTAAGCGGACTGTCCAAAGAAGCTTTCGTGTTATATGCAGTTTCAGAAACATGATGAAAATTGAGCAGAAAATTTTGTAGCTTAACATGAGTAAACGAAATAGAAAAAAAAACATTATGTTTGGCATCCAATAAAACACGTATTAAATTAAAAAAAAAATGACTTAAGTGTATTTTGATATAGGAAATTTTTATTTTAAACGAACCAAATTTTTGGGTTTTAGTTTCACGCACAAAGCTAGCATGCCGTGTAATACAAGTCCCTTAAAAATCTAAATGATTTTGTTGAGCAAGAAATTGGAGAAGTTGTCATGCAAACAAAAATTACTAATTTAAAAAAAACGTTAGGAACCTTAAAAACCATATAATATCTGTGTATTGAATTTATTATATATAATGAACCTATTGTCTGCTACGTAGGAATATGCTAAAGAGAAATTCGACTATGTATGAAAAATGGAAAATTTTTTTCATTTTTTCAATCAAAAATTTTTTTAAATAAATTTACAACATTTGAATTGGATCATAAATACACAAACTGGTACAAGTGCCTTTTCCGTTTCAGATAAAAAAAAATTAATTTTTAATTCATTTTCTTTGGTATTTCGGTGTTGCTAAGCGTCAAAAAATATACTTAAAACCCCAAAAGCAAATGATGAAGCTAGCTCATACCATCAAAAATGGACCAACTTTCAAATTCAATGAATACTTTTCCATTAAAATTAATTTTCGTTGCAACAATGGTGTGCTAAAAATAATTTTTGCTAGAGGACCCAGCCCAAAAATATTGCGGATACCTTTTTAAGCGCAATCGAAAATTAAACTTTAAAGCAATAATAATAAAATAAATGTGCTATGTTTTTGTTTATTTATTTACAGACACTTTTTAATTAACTTTGCTGTCACAAATGGTACTTCAAAGTATTATTCCTATTCCTTTTTAGCTAGCTGGTATGAAAACTATTTTTTGCTTTATTAACCTGAGTAAGCTGCAGTCCTTTGTAATGTCACTGCGCTGCAAGCCATTGTCTTTATTAAAATAAGGAATTAAATATTTGTATCTACAAAAAAAAAAAAAAATGAAAGTGGTGTAAAAGCAAATTGAAAATAAAGATGGTACAAAAATAAAACTCATTTGTTAAATTATAATATAATGTATAAAAATACGTGGAAATGGGGCTTCTAATTGTGCCTCTTAGTTTACTCCGTCATCTATAAGAAATGATTACAAGGCAGAGTAATATGAAGCTTTGATGCTCTAACAACGTGTAGCTAGGGTTGAAGTTAATAAGCGAGGGCAGGCTGAAAGTTAGTCGGCATAGTATTTTTAACTAGCTGATTGCTTTGAAAGTTTTAGCCAACTGTGTTATCCTGTGTGTTCTGTAAGGCGAGCTTAAGGAACAACTTTAGCTGATTACTGTCAAAGTTCAAACACCTGTGTCAGCTGTGTCTTTTGGGGGAAGAAGAATGGTTCGGTCACTTCATTTTCTTTTTTTTTTAAGGCAAGTACGCAGACTTGTAAAAAGCCCTAAAAGAGAAGTATTGTATCCGCAAACAGTGGTGCCCATTTTTTGGTAATTGCCAGCTAGATGGCGCCAGCAGTAACAACACATATTTTGTTTTAGCGAAATTTCAAAATTGAACTGGACTCTGCGTCTTTCAGATCCTTCCAAAAAAAAGCAACAATAAAGAGACATATTATAGTTCAAGAAAATCCTAATTCTAAGGCCTCTCACAAAAATGAATTTTTCAATTTTTAGATATATGTGAGGTCTCTGGTGTTAGATAGGTATTGCTTATAGTCAAGGTAGCATTTAGCGATGTTTTAAAGCTAATAAGAAGTACTTTCTGCTTCGTTTCTTAACTGTGACTGTAAACTCGATCTATTTGAGCACATAGGCGATCTTCAAACCGTCGAAACAGTGGTTTTCAGCGGAAGCATGATTACCGCAGTAAGCCAAGGCCCAAATAGTGAGTTTCAGCTGAAAAATGAATACCAAAGAAATGCAAGGCCCAAATGGGGGATTTCTTAAAAAAAAAAACCAACAGTGAATAGCAGATGATGCAAAAGAATACGATAACAGAAAATCTTATTTTCAATAAATATTATTATATGGTTATTTTCAAAAAAAACAGAATCAGTTGGGTATATAATTTTTTATGAAGTAAAAAGTAGCTATCCACTCTGAGTTTTTTTTTAATATATTAAGGTTTGTGCTTCAAAGAAAATTGCTTACTTCGGCTTTGTTTGTGCAAAAATCCAAGTTTTTTGTTTATTAAGCTCACATGACTCTACATATAAAGGGTCATCAATTTTGAGGTTTTTTTTTTTAAATTTAAGAAAACACCAAAATTTCAAATGAATCGGAAAATCTGTACTTTCAATAGAAATAACCATTCTTGCCATTTACTTTTTAAGATAATCCCTTTCAAATGTTGGCCGCAACTGCGCCGTAGCTCGTCCATGCGGAGGTTCCAATTTTCGATGATAATGTTGGCCTCTAATGCTTTAATCGTAGACGGCTTATCCACAAACACTTAAGACTTCACGTAGCCCAAAAAATAAAAAAAACCTATTGAAAAAAAAAATCCTTAAGATTAATGACCCTTTACAATTTGACGTCTCTATCTTCATCTATATTATTGCAGTTTTCGCAGGGTGTCTCAAGTAGTCGTACTATTATTCTATGAGGCAATGGCATCAGAACTCAGCGCCAATCAATATTTAGTTATAGTTAGAAAAATTTAATGCCTTTAGGCTATGCTTTTCGAGATCTAGGTGTTCATACTGACGCTAATGTCGATCTGATCTTTTGGTACAAACTAAAATACATATGGTTTGCCAAGCTTTCTTATCTTCAAATGTTCATGTCTATGAAACCCTTGATCATATAAAGAGCGTATATGTCAAAGAAAAAGAGTTATTTTCCAACTCGACAAGCAGCTCAATTGCTCAACGACTCTTTTGCTCAACCACCATATGCTCCGGATTTGGTATTCATTGAGTAATAACTTTAGCAAATAACTAAATTGAAAAGATTTCCTTCAAAGAATGCCTTTGCTGTAAATTTTGGCGTCTGGACAAGCGCTCAAAGAAGATAGGCTGGCTATTTCCATAACTCTTCAGCCCGCTCTCGTACAATATACACGTATATACATACGTACATACATAAATGCTTATTCTATATACATATATAAGCACAAGCTTGAGCACTCTGTCATCTTAAGGGAACACAATAAGGCAGCTTTAGTAGCGTACAAATTTGATGTTCCTGGCGACAACTGGCGTCAAAGCTGCCAACGCCTTGGCATTTCTTTAGCTGCCTTTGGCTTTTGTACGTGATTGCAATTTCAATTTTAGAACAAGAAGATGATGAAGATGAAAATGAAGATGACGAAGAAGCAGTAACAGCACACGATGAAGTAGATGAGGAACAACAAAACAAAAAAACAACAAAATGCATAGATGGATTGAGTATATGCTCATTTTTGTTAACACAATACGCAATGCATTGAAAAAAGCGTTGGGTGACGATTGAACCACGTGGCGTATGCGTAATCAGCAATTAAGGTTTATTGCCTTTAAAATGCTGGCGTTTTATGTTGAGCGCCATTGTTTTTCGGCATTTCGAAGTCGACGGCGTTTTCTTTTATTTATTCATTTCACACAGTTACACAAAAATACACATATAAAAGCGATTTGCTGGCTTATATATACATAAGTATATATGTATATATATATAACATAGCATACTTTGTGGCGCCAAATGTTCGTGAGAAAATGGCAATTGCTTAAGGAAATGAAAAAGACTTAAAAACTTGACTTGTCTCTGTCATTTTTATGATTATTATTTTTCTCTTCTTTTGTAATCGAATTTAATTTCATATACATACATACATATATCTTACCTATAATATGATATGATCTATTATACAATATGCTTTTAAGTATATCTATATTTTGAGTGCGGTTTTGTCTACATTTCATAATTAATTTCCAACTTTGGCTACTTGATGTTGCCGTATCGCAAAAACTTTTACAACTCGTATAAAACTTGGCAACAAGTTTAGTGTATGTGTATGTGTTTGTGTATCTATGTGTTTGTATAATTCATGTAAGCCACCGCCTTCACATTTGAGCCGACTTCATGTTTATCACACTTGGCGACATTAAGTTGCCAATGACAATGAAAACTTGGCGCTGCCAAGCAGATGAGCACAGACAGACAAGCGGATGGACAGACAGACAGGCAAAGTGACATATGGACAGGCAGACAGAAAGAAAGACAGACAGACAGACAAATGATGACATGCGCATCCTGAGCAACTTGGTGTGTGTGCCACTCTTTAGCATGAGTGTTTAAAGCGTTAAGTAGGTGAAGGCCAAGGCATATGGGCGTTCACTCTTACAAACCAAATCCGTATCCTGCAGCATTATAATCACTTTTCACAATACACATGCCTACATATCCTTTTTTTATACAGCAACCAAGCAAAGCGTATAAGGAATATAACCATATGATTTAGAGAGCAGTTTCAAGTAAAAACTCTTGTGTAACCAGAGTTTATGTACACACGGGTAGGGAAAGGTATAACAATGTATGTAATGGGCAAAAAAAAAAAATTAAAAATACATACATATGTAGGGTGGACCATCTGTTCGTTTGGTTGTTAAACACTCATAATTCGGAGCATACAACATGTTGCAGGGACCACTTTGCATCGAATTTTGCGGATCCAATTTTATCCCTTAGATGCGTAATTAAGTCAGGAGAGACAAGTTTATTTTATTTTTTCGATATCGGGGTTATATTATATAGCTCCCATGGGAGTGTTTCAGAGGACCTCGAAAAAAAACAAAAGTTTTAGATGGATAATTCGTTTGTTTATGAAGATATCATAACCAAATTTGGCACTCGGAAGGTTTTTAGAGTACCCAATCAGTGTACCAAATTTTATCAAAATCGATTGACTATAATATCATATAGTCCTCATAGGACTGATCGGTCAAAAAAATTTGTTCGTGCAAAATTCGATTAATTTCTGTTTGTTTATGAAAATTTGCCGAATAAAATATCTTTTGAAGGTCTTAAGCGATAATGTCGGACTTAATTGCAATGTGGTGGTACAGGGTATCCCAAAGTCGTCTGCGCCAGACTTTAACGTACGCCATCTTTTATACATAAATGAGTAAACTTGCATTGGAAAATTTACGAAATAAAGGCAATTAGCAAACAAACCAGCAGATGGCCCACCCTATACTTGATCAACAAAGCCTCTTTGTGCTGCTGTCTGTATGAACTAAAGGATCTTGGACACTATAAAAGCTAAAGAACCCAAATTCGAACAGAAAAAGCACATTATCTGCAGACAGCACAAGCTTAACGATTCATATCAATATCATCACCCGTAAAAGAATTTTGGGCCGTACACTCTATGAATGCTTTTAGGTAAAAATTTAATTTTTCTTAAAATATTTTCATTTATTATGGTCTTGCCTGGTTTGTTGTTCATCTATTCGTTACATACCTGCAAGAAAAAAGAGAGAAAAAAATTGAATGAGGTTTATTGTAAAAAAACAACAACAATTAAGGAAAACCGTAGCAATAACAACAATGAGAATCATTTGGATGATCTCAAACAATAACAGCTGTAACCCTAAAACCGCTTCACTTCCCAGAAGTATAATTCATCGATATGAATCGTTCGATATTTATTGTATACATTTTTCTTTTTTTAACCAATCACGAAACTCTTGACAATCTAACAGCGCAACTTTTTAAGTAGCTTTTTCGAAAGACTTTTTTTTTTGTTTTTCCTTCTTAAGTTTGGCATCGAAATTTTTGAGAGCATCCCAAGAGCAAACCTTTTCTTCACTGCACCATTGTGAGACCTATGACCCATCCAATTAATAATCATTCTTAATTTATCTTAAATATCCTTAAAATCTTGCTTTCCGAAACTACATAATTTTTTCAATTAGTTAGTTTTAATTTTCTTTGTTGTTCTTTGTTTTTTTTTCCAATATATTTATTTATTTAAATATTAATTATAATACAATAACAATACTTTAACGAATAATCATTAGTGTAATGAGTAACTCGGCCTTAGACCAACATACCAACATATTTTGACTCAAATTATTTAAGGACTAAGCAAGTTAATAAGCTGGAATCATTTCCAACAAGTAGTCTCCCTTTTATTTTTGAATAAATTGGTTTTCTGATTGTAGAAACGCTTGCGTTTTTTGTTTTTTTTTTGACATTTAACAATATTTTTGGCTTTTCACCTATTATTTTTTCCATGTGTGCTTAATTTAAAATTTAAAAAATAGAAAGTTATAATATACTTTGCAGCTATACATTAGAAGTCTTCTTCAAAATCCTAAAAAAAAATATAAATAATCCGCCATGCTACGGAAAACGAAATCCGAAAACTAATAAATTTTGTGCGTTTTCTTTTTTGCGTGCTCCCAAATCCGTATTTTTTGCTGTCGTCTTTGTTAGCACAGCTCTACACCTTTCAATTGAAAGACTATGTTTTTCTTACTACAAGGGAAATTTTTTTTATGCAAGATATGAACCATTTATGCAAGGTAAGAACCCTTTTTTATACAGCACATGAAGCATGTGAACGTGTGAGTTGTGTATGCCAATTTTTTGGTTTGATTCAGACAAAAAATTATAATTAAAAATAATGATTAATAAAAATCGAACTGGAAATTGGATAAAATAAAATCTAAGAATATAAAGAATTTTTAAAAAATTATTTCAATTTAAATCACGTTGAATTGTGAATATATTTTGCCAATTCGATTTGGTTTCACTTGTAACAAAGTAGTAGGATTCAAACCATATAAAAAATTCCTTTTGGTAAAATAAGGAGCAACAAATATGTGTTTTCAAAACGAATACGAAAAAAATATTCGAATTTGATTTCCGCAGCACGGCGCAATTCTCTTTTTTTAGTAAAAGCCTAGAGTGCTTTTGTACAATACCTTATAATTTAGTCTGACCTTTGTTAAACAGCATAGGAAAAGTTTTTTAAATAAACTTTAACTAACGAAAAGCAAGAGAGCGTCTTTGAAAACGCTTCTCATTAGGCTGAACCGATTAGTAGAGAGATAGGTACTCGGTACTTGTCGGTCTGTCGCTTGTTCTTTTTTAATATAATTGTAATTTTTATTTTAGATATAGGCAGGATCTTTTGAAAAGAGAAGGCAAAATGGTAGACCGTTTCTATGATACAAGAAACAGAGAAAGGGCGCCAGAATGTAAGTCTTAAATGATATAATGAATTGGGAAGTGATTGTTATAAAAAGTCAAGACGAAGTCTAAAGAGCACGAAGCGAAATATTTTGTAGTATGACGTTGCACGAATCTACATAAATATATTTTATATGCACTTAAGAGTCGGTTTAGGATATTTTGACAAAATAAAAAAAATTTAAATAAAATAAATAAAAATTTTACTAAATAATCAATTTTTTTTTTAAAGCAGCTTTAAAGCTCATCAGCTTAAGTGCAACTGAAGTAGAAAAGGATCGCTTTTTTTGTGGTCTGCGGAAGGGCTTGGGGATTTGAGATTTGGATTGTTTGCGCCCTGACCTCCACAAAAATTTTAATTTATAGCGTGTTTTTGAGGTTCATTGACAAAAAACTGCTTAAAAAAATCTTGTGAGTTAAAATTTTGTCCTTTTGCAACTATTTACAATACATTAATTGTTTAAAAAAAGTTAAAGCCTTTTCGGCTTTACGTACATGCTTTAAAGAGTACCACAACTTCGTTGAATACCTTAGTATTTCGATCAAACATTTTTGGGTTTTTCGTAATCAGGCGTGCCCAAGACTGGGCTTGTTTTGTGCATTAAAGAAGCTCGCAATTTAGTCGACCAAAAGAAAAAAGCAAAAACAAAAAAAAAACAAAGAAAGAAGAAAGAAAGTTTTTTGGCTTGGGTTTTTTGTCAGCTGTCGCGTCTTGCCTTTTAATATTTTGTTTCGCTTGTTTTGTTGCTCTGTTCTTGTTCTTGTCCTTGTTTGCGGCTTGTAATGAAGTGTCAAATTATGCTAAAAGATGCTCAATAAAGTGATTTGAGTATATTATATTCATATTTGGCATATGGGCTAAGGATAGTTGCAAGTTTTTCACAATTGTTGCAAGCCATTGATGCAGGCCGCACATAATACGAATGACTTTTTAACGCCTGATTTTGTACGCATGGTCGTATACTTAATGCGCTAACGTCGTTACAACAACAACGATGACGACGACGTCGATGTATGAAAACAAATTACTTTCGAGTGAATAGACTTGATGGCTGAGAAGCGTTTTGGGGGATGTTTGGAGTAGAGCGAGGGGCTGCTGGGTGCTGCAATGACAAGCGCCTACCAAAGACGATACTTTTGCTAGTGGCATGGATACTTGCTCAATGTTTAATGCTGGGTTGGCAGTGTTTTTAAAAACGTTGAAAAAATGATACACGTTGGTTGGCCCATTTAATTTTAAAAAAATATTTCAA
This sequence comes from Chymomyza costata, assembly GCA_018150985.1. Taxonomy (NCBI): domain Eukaryota; kingdom Metazoa; phylum Arthropoda; class Insecta; order Diptera; family Drosophilidae; genus Chymomyza; species Chymomyza costata. Next base: position 10,114,985 of record JAECWU010000256.1, read on the forward strand.
GCCCATAACTTGATTTTCCATCCCTGCGCATGCCTATTCTGTATAATCAAGTCACCAAGGGATATAACGAGATGAGATTCACACGGGTTATTGAATTTCTTCAATTTTAAATACTTCAATTTTGGTAGTTTATATCTATTCTCTATGCATTTAAAGCAAGTCTTCACGATTGAAACTTTCAGCATGCTCCATTTAATATTCGCACATTTTTTAAAATTCACCAAGCACTATCCACTATTGGGTTTCATGCTGCCCCCAAAACTGGCTGTTGCATAGTGTAATTTGGTCAATTTTTTTTTTTTGGTATTTGCAGTGTAAACAGTTTTTGCATGTAGCAAGTACCAAATTGCCACCGTGTGGTGCAGTGTAAACATAGCATGATTGAGTGGAAGTGTGAGTGTGCATACGTCCGTGAGAGAGCGTGTAAGTGAGTGTGTGTGTGTTTGTGTGGTTCTTGAAAAAATTGCGTGCGTCATTGCTTCAATTACAGCAGCAGATACAACAACAACAACAAAAAAAAAACAACCGACATTCCAACAATGAACAACAGATTTATGATTTCTTTAGCACGGCCTAGAACTAGGAGCACACAGGAATCGGCAACAACAACACAAAACACACAACAACAACAAAGTTAAGAGCTGTTTCCTGATGATATACGAAATTGTATACCTAATGCATGCGTGCCCTAGAGTATGCAAAGTAAAATAGTAGACCAGACCAGACCAGAGACCAGGCATAGAAACTCGGAAATTGGAAGCTGGCTTTGCCAACATCAAAATTCTCACATACGCACAGACACACACAGTTAGACATACAGTAGGCTCATAATTTATTCGTAGACTTTCAACTTTTACGTTTAACGTTCCTTTATTTAAGGTGACATTGAGAAAGTTAAGAGAAAATGTGAGGTATACCTTTAAGAGAACTCTTTAATTGATTGGACACTACTGCAGAAATTGGAAGTGCAGGCGCATAAAAAAGATTGAGCCGCCTCTAAAAAATTACACTTTCAATACCTCGGGGACACTGAGATCTCGATGTTGGAAAGACTTCGCTCTATGATCTTGTAGATGATATTGTTGGCCATATCCTAGAGATGGATGTCATTAGATACATTTTTTTTGAATCAACACGTAATTTTTTCAAGTAAAACGATTGCGTCGAAAATTAACGCCTAACATAAGGTCTCATCCCCTAACGTTTCCAAACGTAAAGTTAAGCAATCAACAAAAGATACATAATATTGCAGCTGTTCTTCTGTGTAAAGGCCTGGATCTTGGAGCCCATAGCAACTAGGATAACAAAACTTGAAATTTGAACTCCCTATGTTTGCAGCTATATAAAGTTCACTTTTTTTCTTCAGCCACTCCAGAGATATTTGTTGTTAAGCAGAGGCACTTTTTTTCTAATTTCGGAAAATGGTTTTTTCAAAATATCTCGAAGCCGGTTTCGTGAAAAAAATTTTTGACTGCATTTTCGGTCTTAGCGTGTCAGAAACGACAAAAACATGTTAAGGATAAAAATACATCAAATACATTCGGATCGCCTTTAAATTTTACAGGCGCTATATGCAGATAAAAAGGAAACTTTTTAGATGGTGGCGTTGTTGATGTCGACGGTTTAAAAATCCTCCATACCAGCGGTGGCCACCCAGGTATACATATATGGCCAACATCGAAGATAGCGGTAAAAAAATTTTTCCCAGACAAAAACATCATTATAAATATGTATATCACCAAAAATAGGTGATTCTGCCGATATATAGTATTTTTATGGTGATTTTCCCGATATATTTTAAATGTTGTTTTTGAGAACACAAAATAACAAAAATAGTATATTATATAATAGCATATAATAGCCAAATGTTTTAGGTGTACGAATATGTTACGCATCTACTGTAGGTATGTTTATCAACTATCGACAATAGAGATAGGTGCAGTTTTTGGTCCATAAAGTAGAGAAAAATACCAGCTATGATTTTACCTATACCAATAAAGGATTTAATAGGCTTAAAGAAATTGTACAACGCATATAGGCGTGGCAGAATATAAGTTTATAGCAAAAATTGATCAGCTTTGCTGCGAGTAACGATAAAATTGTATCGGTCTGTCTGTATGAACACGTTGATCTCGGGAACTATAAAATATCAAACACTGCAGTTACTCAAAATGTCTCTCGCCAAATTATGGCGGAATCTGTTCGAGAATCTGAAGTTTCTGATGTGAAAAATGCTGACGTTCCATGGTTTACGCTAATGGAAGACGGAACCCATAGACTTATCGCTATTAGATACGTCAAGGCGGGAAAAGCTCGAGAATCATTACTCAATATTATCACAACTATGGAGTTGGCCGCTAAAACATTTACCGAGAAAACTAACGAAACATTGCGTGCGAATGGTATCGATCTGTCACGTCTTCTGAGTCAATGCTATGATGGAGCCAAATGAGTGGTCAAAAAGGCGGTGTTTCTGGTCTCCTAAATCGTAAAATTCCTTACTTACACTGCTTCAACCATCGTCTCCATCTCGTCGTTGTGAAAGTTGTGTCTGACAATGATTCGCTGAAGAAATTGTTTGACATGTGTGTGATGCTACATGAATTTTTTCACCATCCCCAAATTTCTTCTTTATATGAAGGACGGACCATTGTTCGATTGCTACCACAACGATGGTCTGGTCATTTTGCAATTACACAGGTTGGTTTGCTGAAATAAATCGAGTGCTGGATCAAGTAGTCACCCAGTCAAAATTATTCAATTCAGAAGATAGAGCAAAAAGTATCGGAATTAAAACAGTTATAAAGACAGAAGAATTTCGATTTTGCGTGATTTTCGCTAAAAAGTTTTTGGGGCTCTTACATTCGGCGGATGCTGTAATGCAGTCACGAACAGCGAGTTTGAAAGACGGACTAAACGTTGTAAAGTCAGTTCTTCAACAACTTCAAGAGATAAAATCAAGCGAGAAGGAATTCGAGTTGATTTTAGTAGATCCAAATAAGCTCAAGCCTATCGCCAAATCCATGGAAAAAACAATGACCAAATAAACAATCAGAGCAACTCATGGAAATCTACAGGAATCGAAGATGGAGCTGAAACAAATTTACAATGAATGTCTTGATCTCATCATAAATGAAATTAATCGACGCTTCTCGGATAATCAAGAGCTTGTTACTGCTATTTCCAGTATAAACGAATTAAAAGTCGATAATTTGAACACTTTTAAAGAACTTGGTAATTTGAAATAAGTAACAGTCAACATGGAATTACTAAGCCGTTTACTAAGATGCTCAAATTCATATATTTTAAGGTTTAAAAGTTCCTTGTGAAGAAGAATTGACAGTTTTGAAAAACTTCTTGATGAATCGGGAAGCGAAGACTGACGATGGGATGAGATTGCAGGTACTTTTCAGATTTCGTGAAGCTTTCGTAGAAACGTTCGAATTGATGGCAGCAATTACAACATTCGGTTGTAGTACAGCAACTTGCGAATCAAAGTTTTCGACATTGAATGCGATCAATAGGCCACAGCGCCTGTCAATGGCCCATGCTCGCATGGCTGATCTTGTGTATTTGGCATTCGAAAGTCATCGCACAAATACATTGGATAAAAAGATGATTCTCAGAAAATTTAATGATCGAAAAGAACATAAGCTGCCGTTGTACTAGATTTTGTCAACTATATATTCTGTATCTTGTTTTCAGAAATATAATTTAAAAAATACATGGCATTAACGTTTTTTAGGTATCATTCTTTAAATCATTTGTTGTGAATTTATAATCCTGCCCGTCTTTTTGTTACTTTGTGCCCGTACTACTAGTTAGGTCTGACTACGGGCCTGTGTGATGGGGTCTCACAAAAGGCGGATTTGGTTTCAGAGACTACAAAAAAAAAGATAAAACGTACATGGTCTGAGAGACCATGAGACTGAAAGATATTTAAAAAAAATAAATAAATGATGACGATGAGAACCGTGACAGTAAAAAACCTTTTTCATTTGAGCTGCGCTTTGTCTTAGACTACCTAACAAAATACAAAATTTTAGCTAGTTTGTCAAAGAATTTACATCAGAAATAATTATATTCGATAAAAAAGTATACTGACTTTTTTTTTTAAATCTAAACCATTCTTTTTGGTTTTGGCATTGTCCTAAATATAGAGTCCTTCAAACCAGCCGACTAGCTTTAATTGAAAGACGCATTTCTACGGTTCGTTCATTTGTTGATTGATTATGTCCTTAAATGGTGACAAATACACACCTAGGCATATACGCATAAATACATAAACTATGTATGTATATATACATATATATACACTTTTGGGCGTGGCAGTATACATTTTTACTTATACTTACTTGAAATGTTGTAAGGCCTAGCTGGAAAGTGGGGTACCTTCAGAGGGGCACTTTGAAGTGGCAAACTTTGACAATGCCTGTGAAGACAATTCATTGGGGCCCCCTCCTAAGAGTATGCCACAATAAAAACGAGACTCGCGCGCGAAATCGAATCAATAATTTAATGCAGGTTGTGCTAGCTATCCAAACCAACCCCCAAACCCCAACCCGTTGCTGGGCCCCAGCCGCCTCTATAAGCCTTCCTTGTCACTCGCTTACAGCAGCTTCTGGGGCAAGTTCTTTTGTCATTCTCTCGCATTGCCATGTTAACAACTTTGGCCGAATCTCGCGGCCCATCCATAATAATGTCAGCCCTATAGATATGGATGCTCTGTTCCATATGATTGTTGTTCTTGTTGGTTGTTGTGGGGTTTGTTATGTTGTTGCTTTGTTGTTTGTTACCATGTTACTTTGTTTGTTTCAATGTTTGGTTTCCTTTAGCTTGGTTCCACGCTCAAGATGTCGTAGTTTGGAATGTTTTTTATGATACACTTTTGAAGAGTATATATTAGCTGACTAGCTTGGTATTAAAGTTGGCATGGAGGATCGTTTATAAGCAGTTTTTAGATTTGGTTACAGAAATGATTTAAAAATATACGGGCTAGGCGTACCATGGGCTCTGAAATTACTGCTGATCTTAATTTTTTTCGTTAGGGAATTTCGTTCCAAGGAAATAACTAAATCTTTTGATAAGTGAAAATGAAGTAACAAGTCATACACAGCCTAGAACCTATAGAGCCGCATCGATTAAAACGGGAATTTATGATCGTTTTAGAGCATTCCAACGAAAAACTAACTTTTTGGAGCAAATAATATTTAAGAAACTCTTTTATTTTTTTCAGTTTATATTTTTTATTTGCAAAACAATATGAAAATGAAGCTTTGAAAAATTTTAGTATCAAGTTTTTGTTTTGGCCAACTATAAAAAGATTTATTTATTTTTAGAAGAATATTTTTTTACACATTATTATTTTTTTTTCAGTTTTTTATTTGTTTTGAAAAGTATTTTGTAATTATTAGTATTAGCGCTAATATTGAATATATAAAATAAAGTGCTGACCAGGTAGGGTATTCAAACTTTTTTTTAAATGTACCAACAATTTAATAAAAATTTTATTTTTAATAGGTATTAGGAAACATGAAGAATAATTTTGAATAAAAAAAACTAAAAAAAATTTTATGAAATAAAAAAAAAAAATTTAGTATTTTTTATTTTCTTAAATACAAAATTTAAAAAAATTTTTTTTTTTTTATTCAAAATCGTTCTGCATGTTTTCTAATATACTATGAAAAACGTTCATCATGTTTTCTAATATACCAGAAATTTACGATTTATTTTTTTATTTTATTGAAAATTGTTATGTTTGCTAAGGAACTAAAAATATACTAATCAAATTTTTTAATATTAGGTGCGCAACTAAGTTCTCGCTGTATGTCAATAGATGGCTTTAGCAGAAAGTTCTGGTCGATTTTGACATACCCAAAACTTCGTAAACGAAGCTTAGGCATATGGTAAGCAAACTGCTATGGCACATTAGTGAATTTCTTTTTGCATTATTTACTTGTGGTTGTGTAAAAATGTCTAGTTTTGTGCCAAAAAATCATCATTTGCGGGAAGTGTTGATTTTCTTGTTCTGTTCGAAAAAAAAATATATAAAAAAAATATCCTAAATTATAAAAAAAATAATTTTTTTTTTGGTACATTTTAAGTACATTAAGAAAAATATAATATACACTGACTCAAATAGTTAAATCAATACTTATCTCTGAAATAGACTTTTGGATTCCAATCTATGGTCGCGCCCCTTTGCCCCTCCTCAATAAACTAAATACAATCCAAAACTCTGCAATCCGATCAGCTCTTGGTGCATTCCATACTTCACCAATTAATAATATGCTTCTTGAATGTAATATTCACACAATCCACAATAGATGCATCTTTTAAACAGCTAAACTTTCTAAGACCCTTATAAAGTCCTTTGATTCCCCACTAAGATACATTATTAAGCCCAATAAACGAGAGTATAAGTAGCCAAGCATAAGTGTCAAAATAATTAATCTCTGCAAGTATCTGAACGTTCCCTTCCTCCCATCCAAAACAATCAAAATGAATGTGCTCAGATGGCAAAATTTAACCGAATCTATTAACCTATCTCTTTCAGTCTACAATAAACCAAATACCTCTTTGGATATCTATCATCAACTTTTTCTTAACTACAAAAACATCAACAACAGCTTCAATTTTGTTTATACTAAAGGATCTAAAAAAGATAACATTACTGCGTGTTCTATCACTTCTGACACTGAAATTTTCAAACTCGGTCTTCTTCCCCTTCACTCCTTAGTTTTTGCAGCCGAAATAATAACTATCCACGAAGCTATGAAAATAGTTTCAAAAAAACGTGGCAATTGCTTATAACAACTTTTACGCCGTCTCAATCCATACACTTTATTATGAACAAATTCCCATTTTTTAAATTACTTTGGGTTTCTAGCCATTCAGGCATTTCAGGCAACGAATTGGCTGATAGATCAGCGAAGTCTGCTACTAATCTTCCTCTCATTTACACTCCCAACCTTTCTTATAACGACGTCTCTTTATTTCTAAAAAATTATTCCAATAATAATCATAAACCTCTACTTCAACAGACTTCGAGCTGGTATAAACTATTAAACAACAGCCATAGCACTTACCCCATTAATTATAATAATCTTTCAAGACTTGACCAAGTAAACCTTACAAAAATCCGGCTTGGTCATACAAAATTAACTAATGCTCACTTCATAGACTCAACACTTAGTAACACCTGTCCACTATGTAAAAACTCCCCCATAAATATTACGCATATAATAACATCCTTATCCCAGCCTTATCTCATCACCGTTCTTCCATTTTCCTAAACCAGAACCCTCTCTCTGTTATCTCGTTCCCAAACCAAAGCAACTCCAAAACTTTAAACTCTTTATTGAAAAATGAAAAAATTACCAAACATGAAGAACAATTTTCAATACTTTTAGAAAGCATAGCACTTTTTTTTATGAAAAGAGAGTTCCAATTTGCTTAGTGGAATAATAAAACAGTTTCTTATTTGGTGAATATTGTAATTATAGTAGGGGAAAGGCTTGTAAATTGCCATATCATAGCTTTTTTGGCTATAACTCGACATTGAATACACATAGGATAGGCAAGGATTGGCCAAACGCGATCAGCAACTCTGAGCTGATGCAGCGCAGTCGCAAATGGGGATGGATTGGGCATACTTTGCGAAAGCCAGCACATGAAGTTTGTCGTCAGGCCCTTGATTGGAACCCACAGGGCAACCGAAGAAGGGGAGACCCAGAACAACTTGGCGCCGAACTGTTTTGAAAGAAGCTGAAGAATCAGGACGTACCTGGAGGGAAGTGAAGCAATTGGCACACAACCGGATACGATTTAGATGTTTTACAGAGGGCCTATGCTCCTCAAGAAGTTAAAGGAATAGAAGTAGAAGAAGGCATGCATGTAATGTATATCGTTGGAAAGAGCAAAGAAAGAGCTATAATCCACAATAAACAGATCATTTGAATTATATTGGGTCGTTCACTAAGTAATTTCGTTTGATGACAACAGCTGATCTTATTGAATTTTTTCGCAGCCAACTTCACACTTAACCGCTTTACCTTTGTATATTTGAACATCTGATATAGTAAGGCTTTTTTGTAAAAAATGTTGTTACAGTTTTTGGAATAGTTTTTGTTTGGTGCCCTATCGATGATAGAAGATCGAAAACTGCATTTTCGGCATATTTTACTGTTTTACTATCAAAATGTAAAAATGCAGTTCATGCAAGACGAAAATTATGTGATGTGTACGGAGAAGATGTGTTGACCGAACGCCAATGCCAAAATTGGTTTGCAAAATTTTGTTCCGGCAATTTCAATCTTGAGGATGCACCACGTCCTGGAAGGCCTCGTGAAGCCGATGTGGATAAAATAAGGTCGTTGGTCGATGCAAATCGTCGAATAACAACTCGAGAGATTGCTGAAAGATTAAATTTGTCGAACGCGACCGTTCACAAGCACATGAAACGTCTAAGATTAATTTCAAAGCTTAACATATGGCTTCCTCATGTTCTTACAGAACGAAATTTGCTTCGTTGACTGTGATTTGCTTATCAAACGTCAAAGAAGTGATCCATTTTTGAAGCGCATTGTTACTGGCGACGAAAAGTGGGTTGCTTACAAGAATGTAAAGCGCAGGAGATCATGGTCTAAAAAGGATGAACCAGCTCAAACCACTTCGAAGGCCGATAGTCACCAAAAAAAGGTTATGTTGTCTGTTTATTGGGATTTCAAAGGGATCGCTTATTTTAAACTTTTTCCGACAATACCACGATTAATTCTGAAGTGTATTGTGATCAGTTGGACAAATAGAATGATGCACTCAAGCAGAAGAGGCCAGAATTGATCAATAGAAAAGGTGTAGTGTTCCACCAGAATAATGCGAGACAAATATGACGAACCAAGTCTTTGAATTTTGCTGAGCAAGAAGTTCATACTCTAAAAACAGAAACAAGAGCATGCCAACTTCGGGGCTTTATAAAAACATTTGTTTTTTCGTTGCTGTCTTTTATGGTCACCTGCCGCCGCACTTTGCTCTTTGTCATGTAAATAAACATAAAATTGTTATTGCTACCCCTACCAAAAGAAAAAAGCTTTTCGACTCCTTTTTGACTCATTTCGACTAACAACAATATTCGCAATTTCTGCACATATCCTTCTCACCATTCACCGCCCCTCGAGCATTTGTAACAAGTTGTTTGGCTGTTATTGAGCTACATTTTAAAATGCTTGTCCATAAATATGACCTTAGGCTCAACTCTCCGAACCCTCCTGCCATATTTCCCACAAAATTCCAAATTCCCAGTTTTCTCCCCTCTTGTTGAAACTTGTAGCAATTCCACCCAAACAATGTATCGTATATCGCTTTGAGGTTTAAGTATAAAGTGCATGAAAGTTTTCAACAATTTGTGTAGAATGTTTTAGCATTTTAAGAGCATTTGGAAGCTATCAAGCTGAGAGGCACATATGTAGGGTGCAGTATAATAGTTTCCAAAGTGGCCAACTTGTAGATAATGTACTTGTAAGTATCTTACACTTTTTTGCTAATAGCCTTAAATTTAAACAACACAATGCAAGTCTAAGTTTATCCAAGCCTGAAAGTTAATTTTTAGTCATGGAACAATTGACAATTGAACGGTGAGAGGATATCACTTTCTAAGCAGCAGGAATGACAGCTTTGAGTTAAATAGGATTAATTGAAAAATAAAATGAAGCTTTGGCTTTTAAGTTAAGCGGAACTAAAGATACTTGCAGACTCTGGAATGACTGTTCACAAATACAAACTATTCAAATTCAGATGTGCATCTGAAACTGGGCACTGACTCGTTTTATAAAACAGGCTTACAAAAAAGATATGTTGTGAACTTGACATGTGACACGTGCTTGGGTTTTTTTGACCTCGGTTTAGGACTCAGCGACACTAAAAACATTAAAATAATATCGCCAGACTGATCTCAGAAATATTTTTTTTTTTGGTTTTTTTGGAATTTAAGCCACAAAAAGAAATCGGATTTCATGTTCGGAGGGCAGACCATGGTTAAAAAACCTTAGAACTTGACGGTTCGGATATAACCTCAAAAACCCCATAAAGCGAGCTATTTTAAGGTTATCTCAGAGTCCACACGTGATGGGTTTTTTATACCCTATACCGTATGGTACAAATGGTATATCGTGTTTGTGCAAGCCGAAAATGTATGTTACATACAGAAGGAGACGTCTGAGACCCCCAAAGTTACCTAAAGTATGATCAGGGTGACTAGAGAAGTCGATATACCGATGACCGTCTGTCTGTCTGTCAGTCTGTCCGTATGAACGCCTAGATCTCAGGGATGGTAAGAGTTAGAGCAACCAAACTTTCAGATTAGATATCTTAGTAATCCATAGGAGACAAGCTTATTTTATTTTTTTGATATCGGGGCTATATTATATAGCTCCCATAGAGGTGTTTCAGAGGACCTCAAAAAAAACGAAATGTTTTAGATGGATAATTCGTTTGTTTATATAGATATCGTAACCGAATTTGGCACTCGGAAGTTTTTTAGAGATCTTCAAAACTATTTCAAATTTGATCAAAATCGGTTCACTTTATTTTTTTTCATCTCCCAATATTGGTTTTTTTTTAAGAATCTCTAGGCTGATCATCTCTTAATTCAACCCAAGCCTCTTATCCATTTCTCAGATGAGTCGCTTTTCTGAATCTAAAGGCTATCATCAATTCGTAAGGTAATTTATGAAATTATGCCATGGTAACTTTACAAACATTTATATAATACATATATAGGCTGAACCATCTGTTAGTTAGTTTGTTTATTGCATATTAATCGTATATTTTCCAACAAATATGTTCAAATGAAAGTTTGAAGCTAATCAATAATGTATGAAAAATAATATCGCCCAAATGATCGCCTGACTCTACAGCCCCGTATGCGTAGTTTTCGATGACTTTTATTTATTAAACTTGAGTAGTTTTCAAGTTGACATATGACCAAGAGCATACACTTTGTACCGGTTTATCCGAATTATGATTTTTTAACAAGCAAACCAACAGATGGCCCACCCTATATGACATACACGTTTAGCTCATGTATATTGTATTGCATACATACATATTGCGATATTGTATCGAAAATCAGCCGTATGTTGGAGTACCTAAGCACAAAACTTTTTTATTATGGTGGTACAGGAGGGAATCTTAAAGTTTTGTGTATAAAATATAGTATCAGTAAAAAAACTTTGTCTATTATGGTTTGTATACAAATTTTTTTATCTATTTGGTATATTATTCAAGTGAAACATGAAAGTGAACATCTGGCTTGTTTTTATCAGCTGTTTGCAGAATGTTAAGAAGCAACCAGCTGATAAGGCACTACGCTGCGTTGAAAGCTCTTAGATTTCGTCATCTTGCTGCTTTAATTAGTAAATGGCCTAAATAAATAATAATTAGCAATATATCAACTAAAGTTTTTCCTAGTCACCTTATCGAACAACTGGAGTCCTATCTGTAAAGGTCTCAAAAACGTCTAGCAAATCTTTGAACTGCTTCAGTCTTCAAGAAGCTATGTTGGCTTACAAAGTAACTCGTTGGTTGAAATTCTCAGCTATACTTTTCTTTATAAGTCTTATAATTTGCGTTCTATGTCTGAGTCTAAACGCTCCAAGACCAGCGAGACGTAACATTTATAAACGGGCTGGTAACAAAATCTTATAATACCCAACCAAAGTTAAGCCTAAATAAGACACCTTTTAGCCCCACTGCATCCAAGTGCCGACGAGCTGGATGAGCGATTTTTGCTGCAGAAATATCTAAACTCACGCAGCAATGGCAGCAGCTTGGGCACACGAAGCTGCGTGCCGTATCCGCGTTTCGAAGACATCAAGTTCTATAGCAAACATTATCAAGTGGCGCGCAGCGGAGCTGTCACTTTTTATATGTTTGGTGCCTACTATGATCGTCGGCTCAGCTTGGAGCATGCTCCGCGTGTTGTGCTGCTGGTCATGAGCAGCACAGTCGAGCCACCCTTTCCGGCTACTTACTGCCAGATATGGTATGAGGGTGACAGCGAGCCTGTTATTACGCCTGTAGTAGATTTTAATGTAGTTTGGTATGCAGCCTGGGGCAATGGACACGGCTATAATTATCCTACGCTGCTGAGTTGTGAGCTGCACAGGCAACGGTTTGGTGAACGCGTGCCGGCTTTGGTCTCCTTGGTCTTTCAGCAGGATTGCGCACGCGCCAGCAACGCCTTACGCGTTGTCTACAATGCGCCACAGCGCACGCGCGCGCGTCGTTTTGGTGTTTGCGTTAAGGATCTGCAATTTGAGGACAGGGATATGTCAACACGTTTTGTCGAATGGCTGGAGCTGCTGCGTCTGTTGGGCGCGGAGCATGTCAGCGCCTATGATGGCAAATTGACGAGCAATACGCGACGCACTTTGCAGCACTATGCTGGATACTTCGAGCTGAGATCCTTTAGCATGTTGTTGACACACGGACAGCAGCCGGATAGTCTTAATACGCGGCTAAATGAGGTGCTTGTATATAATGACTGCATTTATCGTAATCTCTATCAGTTTGATTATGTGGGTGTTTTTGATGTGGATGAGGTAATCATGCCGCTGGGTGAGCTATACAATTGGACTGCCCTAATGCAGCAGCTGGAGTCCATGACTAACTTGACGCACAACAGCGATTGCAAAATTTTTGCCAGCTATTGTTTTCGCAATGTCTATTATCCTAGCTTTCCCGAAGAGCCGCCTATATATGACGCTTTGCCCACACATTTTTATATGCTGCAACATGTGGAGCGTGTTGCAGAGCATTTGGCTGCTGATTTAGCCACGAAGTGTCTGCATTCCATGGCCTATGTACGCTCTATGCACAATCATTTCCCATTGAGTTGGATGGCAGCCTGTGCGCCCGCGGATGTGCCCACAAATTTAGGCCAGTTGCAGCATTATCGCGAGCCGGACATAAAGGAAACATTATTGACGCCGGTGCTGGATGATAACATTTGGCGTTTTAAGCAATCACTGGTGAAAAATGTGAACGCCGTCTACAAACAGCTGGGTTGGTCACCATAAAATTAGTTTATCCAAATAATCTTACAAAAATGAGGCTGGGTTCAACATAATATTTTAGTAATAAAGGTTAGAAGAGGCTACGCCAGCTTTGCTTGCTTCCTCTTCAGCCCATTATTTGTTTTTTTTTTTCCTTAAAAGGTTCTTGGCTTTTGGCCGTCTGGTACGATTTCTTCATTATGACTATTCATAAAAAAAGATGACGTCATTTGTTTCAGTAAGCCAAGTAAGTCTTCTTCTTGTTCAGTTATCGATTACCTCATGGTATGGCCATCTAGTTGAACCTACTGTTTCACAAAAAGACGAAATTTTGCCTCATTTGGCTATTTTCTCTGTAGACTCCTTTACCTTGGAACGCATCCTGAATTTTCCTGATCTTAGTGTTCTGTTTAAACAACATTTAACATTTAAAATAAATCCAAAGACGGCCATTATCCAACCAAACTTCTTTATATTTCTTACTTCCGTTCAATCCTGCCTTTTATACCATCTTTATCTGGACAGGAGAGAGCCGGTACAAAAGCTATTCCTCCTATTCGTGTCTCTTCCTCTAATTAGAAAAGCCTCTATGTTCTCATCACTTCTTCTATCTTACGTCATCTTGAATTGTCTCTTCGAGTACCCTTGAACAATTCTTAACTGTGAGTCAGCTATTCGGTGAACATTGCTCTAAGATAATTTTTAATTTTTATTGGCATTAGAACTGAATCCAACAAAAGTCCAGGAGCTTGCATGATCTACATTTCAAAAAAGGATTGTGGATTGGTTTTATGTGCATGTGCTTTGCTCTTAAAAAAGGTGATCTTATCAGAGTACTGGTATCGTATATGTGAAAAATCTACATTTTAAACTAAGCCATTATTTACTTATTTATGTTCTTAGTATCTACCACTAGAGACCAGTTTTCTCTCCACGGCATAATACCCCTAAATTCCTACTTAAAATGAAGCAACAAAAGAGCTTCATTTTCTCGCATCATTGTCGTAAGTTGTTCGGTTTTCTCACACAGACAAGAGCCGAAAATATGCTCCGAGCGAAAATGACTCAGCACACCAATACATTGACAGTGCTGGCTCTCTAACCCACTCTCTCTGCTTTGGCTCGCGCTTTAGCTTTAATGCTACCTTTTGTCTTTTTGTTCTTCGCTTATTTTTTCTGGCTGTGCCTACAGCGAGGGGCGCACGAAAAGAACTGCGGCAAAGGCAGCTGCCGGTTGACATGTTGCATATTGATTATATTTTAATTGCTTTTGAAATATTTCATAGGCTTAAATGGTATGCCGCATAAGCCTGAGGTGCTTCTTTTTTGGCTACAAGGGTGTAGTGTGATTCTTAGTAGCGGGGCAGGGGAGATTGGCTTAACTTATTTTTAGTTTGCAAGTTGGAAAACTTGGCTATTGTTTTTTGGCATTGTTATAATTAAGCAATGCTTGAAGCTGTTTGGTGTGCCTGACGCTTATGCATTTAGTATATAAGGTGCGTATACATATGTATCGTTCATATAGCTTAACTAGTCTAGTTATTTGGCTTACTCACTTAAAAAAAAAAATGTTCGAAAATGTTTTATGAAAATAAGCCATAATCTTAAGTCTGCTTCGTATCCAGGATTCAAGCTGACTTTATCAACACAGCTACCCTTACCCATGGAGTCCAAATTTCAAATTTGGTTATGCTAGCTCTAATAATCTTCAAGATATACATGTTTATACAGACAGACGGTTGAGATGCTTATTTGCTTTTCCTGACCATATTGAAGTTTACTTTGTGGGATATTAAATAACCATATGAAGTCAAATAAAACGCTTTCAATAAATAAATACCATAAAAACACCCTATATTTATAGCTTTATATAGGTACATACTAGGTTTTTGTTTTAAGTGTAGTCTTATAAATTAAGGTGTAGCTCTTATGTGCGCATTGCATGTCTGCAGGCGTCAGCGGTTGCAGTAAATGACAGCTCAGCCATGCAATTAGATACTTATACACACATACTTGCGGAGGGTGTGGTATCTCTTGGTATTTAGTAAGTATTTCTTGCGCCTGCAAGTATGCAACACTCAAGCGTAACGACAAAATCTTGAGTTGACATGTATAGTGGTAGAGCGCTTTAGGAAAAGTCTTTGGCTCATCGATTTCCCTCTAAGCCAAAGAAAATTCTTATAGTAATTGAAATTGTGGCGCTCCCTCTCCTAGCTCCCCGCTCACAACGCACTCAACTCACTTACTTAGCGCACATTTGGTATGTGCTAAAATTTCCATGGCAAAAACTTTGCCGTTTCATTAAGTCTTTGATGACTTACTTTTCTAGTGGAAAACTTGTAAAATGGGAAAATGTTTTTCCATTTTATTTTCCAAGAACTAGAGACAAGCTTAGTTGATACTACAACAAAAACAACAGCAGCAGCCACTACAACTTGTAACTTTAAGGCTCTTACTTGTGTGTGTAGCGAAGATGAACAAAAATATTTTCATCTTTCTACCAAGTGTTGACAGCAAAAACAACAACAATAAGTGGCTAGAATATAGGTACGTTTTTATATAAAAACTTAAGTCAAACAAGCGCCAACACCAACAATAACATGGACACTAAGCTCCAAGCAGCTGGGTCTTCCCAGACTTCCGACTTCGACTCTTTGACTGTTGCAACCGTCATCTTAGGAAGCTGGCAGCCAATGCAGCTACTGTTTTGTTGAACGCTTTTTATACACTGACTGTTGCCATAGAGTCCGGCGTATTGTAGATTTATGCAGTTAGTAGTCATGACGCCCATAACGTCATTATAAATGATCAAAATTGATTTATTTCCGTTTTTATGAACACTCTCGGACACCCTAAGAACTAGGGATACAAAATTTTAACAAAACTTGCAAAAATGCGTGGCATAGATCAGCTATGTGGAATGTTAATATCCAGCGTACATATTTTTTACGGAAATTTTAAACATTGTTAATTTTCTTTATCTCGTTCTTAAAGCATTTATTTGTATCAACAGTAGTTGAAAAAGCAAACCAAAAATCGGTTTGGCAAATGCCATACCAAAAATGCTGTCCACCTGCTGACCTACATGGTGTCTATAATGTACAATATCACGAGCTGTGGCGGATCGTGGTGGGAGGTATTGGACATTTTATGTTTATTTATTATTATAATAATATAATTTTTCGCCACATAAAAAAAACACTGCTTATTGAACCGCAAACAAGCAGTTCGCGTTAGTACTACATCATGCAGTGTATACCTAAGCCGGACACGTCTTTGACTCTTTTTTATTAATTTACTAGCAGTTGCAGTACTTAAGTTGCCACTGAGCAAAAAAACACTTTGTATATTGGGAGTGGGCTTTTGAAATAAATACTTCAGTGCTACCTACTAACAATTATTTTAAAAGAAAATTCTGAATAGAAATTCTACAGAGCTGCTGCGGCCCTGTTTGCTTACCCCAACATGATAAACTTAATAAACTACATTTAGTTAATGAACACTAAAGCAACAACTAAGAGATTATTCATTTAATCTCTTTATATTCATTTAATTTTACATAATTGTTTTTATACCCTGTATCGTATGGTACAAAGGGTATACATATTAAGTTTGTGCAAGCCGAAAATGTATGTAACATACAGAAAGATTCGTCGGAGTCCCCCTAAAGTTACCTAAAGTATGATCAGGATGACAAGAGCAATCAATATACCCATGTCCGTCTGTCTGTCTGTATGAACACTTAGATCTCAGAGATGGTAAGAGCTAGAGTGACCAAGTTTTCAGATTAGATGCGTAATTATGTCGGGGGAGACAAGTTTATTTATTTTTTCGATATCGGGGTTATATTATATAGCTCCCATAGGGGTGTTCCAGAGGACCTCAAAAAAAACCTAAGATAATGGAAAGATGGATAATTCGTTTGTTTATGAAGATATCATAACTAAATTTGGCACTCGGAAGTTTTTAAGAGTCCCCAAGCACTGTACTAAGTTGGATCAAAATCGGTTGACTATATCATATAGTTCCATAGGAAAAATCGGTCAAAAAAACGTTTTTTGTACAAAATTCGTTGTGTTTCGTTTGTTTGTGAAGATATTGTAACCAAATTTGGCATTAGGATGTTTTTTAGAGTACCTAAGCACTGTACCAAATTTGGTCAAAATCGGTTGACTATATCATATAGCTCCCATAGGACCAATCGGTCAAAAAAAAGTTTTTTTATACAAAATTCGTTGTGTTTCGTTTGTTTTTGAAGATATCGTAACCAAATTTGGTGGTCGAAAGTTTTTTATACTTTCCAATCAGTGTACCAAATTTAATCAAAATCGGTTGACTATATCATATAGTCCCCATAGGACCGATCGGTAAAAAAAATTTTTTGGTGCAAAATGCGACTGATTTCTGTTTGTTTATAAAAATATCGTAGCCAAAATTTGCCGAATAAAATATTTTTTGCAGGTCTTAAGCAATATGTCGGACTTAATTGCAATGTGGTGGTACAGGGTATTCCAAAGTCGTCTGCCCCCGACTTTAACGTACGCCATCTTTTTTATTTTACTTTCTTGTTTGGTGAGATAGTTGTAAATAGAAAATTCATATCTTTTGACATCATCTCATCTCATCTGAAATCATCTCATCTTAAATCACCTTAAATCACCCCATTTTAAATCATCTCATCTGAAATCATCGCATCTGACGTCGTCTCATATTATCTCAGCATTAAACTGAAGTTTTTGTATATTTCCTACTTATTTACTCTCCTTCTTAAAACATTGTATGTCAAATAATCTTATCTCAAATTATTTCAAAATATCTCATTTCAAATCATCTCATCTCAAATCATCTTATCTCAAATCAACTCAAATCATTCTTAAAACATTGTATGTCAAATAATCTTATCTCAAATTATTTCAAAATATCTCATTTCAAATCATCTCATCTCAAATCATCTCATCCCAAATCAACTCAAATCATCTTTTCAGCATTGAACTGAAGTTTTTGTGTATGTCCCAATAATTTACTCTTCTCCTTAAAACATTTTAGGTCAAATAATCTTATCTCAAATTATTTCATCTTCAATACATACATCTCATTTCAAATCATCTCAACTTAAATCATCTTATCTCAAATCATCTCATCTCTCAGCAACTCATTTCATTTTAAATACATACAACTTAAATCACCTCAACTAAAATTATCTTATCTCAAATCATTTCATCTCTCAACAACTCAGGGACCTCGTGCCGGTTTTTTCTACGTTCTATTGAAATTTCCTGTGTTAATCGAATAGACAAGGCGGCAAGTCGCCAAACTATTTAAATACAATTTAATTATGCAGTTTTGGCCCTTAATGACATACTTAGCTGACTGCGAAGAGTTCGTTTTGGCGTCAGTTTTATGTGCAAATGACTTTACAACTTGGCCATTTATTAATTACTGCGCCATTAAAACTCTATTTATTAAAATACGCGCAACGTTGAACGAATATTAAAATCATTTTTCAGCTTGCCACATTCAAAATAATGAAACAAAACGCTACTGACGACATAATATGTCTAAAATATTACAAACATAATGACATAACAGCCAAAAAAAAAAAAGCAGAGAACACAAAACAGATGACAACACGGAATAGCCTGAAAGATACATTTTGGGGCAAGCATTGGTTCGTTTGTTTGTTGGTGGCTGTTGTGTTTTTTTTGGGGGTGGGAGAGTGCTTAGCACAAAATATGAAATTGTTAAGGTGCAATAAGGTGGCACAAAATATGCTACAATTTATATAAAACGTAATTTTATTTTCTGCCAGAGACCGATAATTTATTACAGCCAGCCGGGAGAAAGAGACGCAGACAAAAACCAAATGATATAAAATAGAAAATGATAAATTATTTGATAATGAGAATATCTTTACTAATTGTGCGCGATGAAGGTGGAACTTTCTAATTATTGTCATTTCAGGTGAGGTGCAAGCGGCAGTAAGACAAAAAAAAAAGTTGCAACTTTTTGGTATTGATTTTGGAAAAGGTCTTTGGACCCCCAATTATAAGCTGCTTAACTTGACCTTGTAGGGTTTGTCTTTGTTCTTGTTGTCACGCGGCAGTCACGCATTGAACTCCTCTGGACAATTTGAACATAACTTAACTTGTCACTAAATGAGGCGCAGAATGTTACGAAGCCCTAGAGTGGAATACTCTAAGGTTACTTTTCGCAAGGCAAACAATATGACTTGTGGCGTATGCAAGGGAAGCATTAAATAGGTAAGATTTAATTTTAAAACGAATCAACAAGCTTCATTTGCATACGTATACGCAACTTGTGGTAAAGTTTTTTTCTAGCTGTTATATTCTTTGAGATGTAGGTGTTCAATTGACAATTATTTTGCTATAAAGAAATTCTGATGTCCGCCCTTGCTTCTATGGCTACAGGATATAAATATATTACATTATACTCGTTATATATATATACTTATACCGTTTATATATATACTTACTATATATAGATATAAATTATATTGTTCTTATTGTTGTTGTTGTCTTTGCTGTTATCGCTTTTGTTGCTTACGTGTTTATATTTTCATAAATTTAATTGTCACGTACACATGCGAGTGTTTTTATAGACATATGATTTATATATGTGTATGTGCGTCATCTCTATCCCTAACATATAGCTACTCTCCTAATACCCTTTCCAAGCCAGTATATGTGCCATTTGATATGGTTATTTAAAAAGCATCTTTAAAAATATTGTATTATATTATGTACAAATTTTGTAATAGATATTTTATTTAGCTTATTTCTGTTATGTAAATGTTAGGTGGCTACGCATCCTGCTCACTTCAAGCCCCAATGGGCAGCCTAAGCAGCTGCTTCAGAGAGATGCATTTTATAAGAACTGATTCTACATTAATATCTTACCCATAAATGAACAAGTGGAAAACATTTACTTATATAACATATATCTATCTTGAATTTTAATTAAACGACTTAGCCAAATGTTCACTGTCCACTTACAAAGTCTCTTTGAAAAGTTTTCAAGATAAAAATAAAATAAATGTATTTAAGGGTAGAGCAACTAGTCGTAGCTGCAAGCTTGTCTACTCTTGCTCGCTAATTCTCTTAATCTCTATCTATCTCTAACCAACCAACTCTCTTCACATTTTCTTTCACGCACTTCCATTTGAACACAGTGCCGTTTCTATTATATATTTTGAACATGTTTATGAGCATTGGCCAAGAAAACGATTTTGGCCATAAACTTGCCATACGCCAGTGTTGCGTATACGTTATGTGTTGCAGGCTAACTTCCGCTCGCAACGGCGACGTGCAAAATTATTATGACTTTTGTTTTGTTTTATTATTTAACCTATTTTTATGACTTTAATGTAAGCTTACTACCAACGCATCCCCGATGTGCTCAACTACTGCGCCTTAATCTATGGCTTGGAGATTAAATGGCGTTTATTGGATTTGGAGCAAAACTGTACGCGGCCAGCATATTGATGAGCTGAGCAAAGCAAGATTTAATTTTTTTTTATTTTTTTTATTTTTAGATGCAGCAAAATGATTTGATTGTGTCAATTTATGAATCTTAGCGAAAAAAATTAAAAGAAAAACTTGAATGTGGTTCGCTGCACATGATAGAACGTCATATACGAAGGCTGTTTGATGAGTCAGTAACTTTTTGTGTAAAAGATATTTGTTGCGCAAAATAAGCTTTATTTTTCTCAACATGGCGTATCTATATAGATACTACGTTTGCTAAAGTTCCTTCACGTAGGCTTTTTACTATGTTAAAATAGTCGTTAGAGAATCTAGAGAATAGCCAAATTCATAAAATGTCAAAATAAAGCACAGCACAAGGAGTTCATAAAATAGTTACCATAGCATATCAGCATTTCTTCAGAAAACGCTAAATTTCAAAAACTTCAATTGGTGACCCTCAAGGACTACTATGGATAATATCGTTTTCAATCTTGCAAAAAGCTCAACTAATCACAATTAATTCCTACGAAATTGACAAATTAGCAAGCAATCAACTTTGGTTGCTTGAATATTCTCTAAGATAAAATTCATTTAGAAAGAAAGTACTCTTTATAACTATACAGTAGAAATAAACAAAACTTAAAAACGACAATTTTCAGAAATAAAATTATTTTTTGTTTCCAATGAATTGACAGAAAATTAAAATTAACAATTCTACATTGCCTCAAATGTTTTCTTTTCCAGCCCACAAAGGTATGCTATAATTTTTTCAAAATCTGTAACTTAAACTTCTACACCTTTTAGTCCCTCACTATATATTTTTGAACATCAAATAATAAAAAATAAATACTTTATTCGGCTTTGTTTTAAAACCATATGTATGGTGTTCTCAATTTCAGCAACTCGTTTTCTTTATGTGGCTTAAATGCGACTACTTTGATTGCAAGTTAAACCATATCGAACTGGCAAAATGGGTATACAAATGTTTTTAGAAGTCCTTTATACTATACGAAATAAATATCAAATGAAAAACTACATATGTATATCACCAAAATTAGCCGAAATGACAAACACATTATGTATGTGTAAAACAAATTAGAGACCATATACACCAATGAATCTTAAAAGAAGACACAAACGTGTCAGTCACAGATTATTGCCCACCCTTAGAGCATTCCTCAACTCTATTTACAACCTCCATTCCCTTTAGGGAATCGTGGGTGGTAAGTCAACAAGGTCAAAGCGACCGCATAAATTTCTCTACAGATGGCTCCAAGCTCAACAACCAGGTTAGGGGAGGAGTCTTCTCGGAGCAACTAAACATCCGGCAGTCTTTTCGACTTCCGGACCACTGGACAAGACGCTGCGTCTTTCAGGCGGAGATCCTCGCCATAAACGAGGCTCTCATATGCTTACGTAATACTGGTCCGGAAACCGGGGAAATAAATATATACTCCGATAGTCAGGCAGCTATAAAGTCACTACGAGCGATGTCTTCCAACTCGTTGACAGTCAACAACTGCCGCAAATCTATTCAAGAGATGCCACAGCAGTTTGTTATAAGCCTAATTTGGTTGCCAGGGCACCAGAATATAATAGGCAATGAAATAGCAGACGAATTAGACAGACATGGCACGACCATTTCCCTCCTCCCGAATAAGAAGGATATTCGTATGCCAATGGCTACTTTTAAGCTACACACAAGGAAAAAATGCAGTTCCCAGGCACAAAAGATGTGGAAAAACACATCCCACTGTAGAATCAGTCGCCAAACATGGACTAAAATTGACCCAAAACGTTCCGCCAGACTCTGTGAACTCAACCGCTCACAGTGTTCGGCAGTTGTTAGACCGATCACCGGTCACTGGCTTGTCGGAGCACATGCGACCAGAATGAATGCTCCGAGCAACGACTTCTGCAGAAGCTGTAGAGACGAGGAAGAAGTAGAAACTGTAGAGCACTTCTTCTGCTCCTGTGTAGCTCTATGCAGATGCAGGAAGAAGTACCTGGGAAATTATTTCCTCAATTACCTAGAAGAGCTAGGTCCCATCTGTCCGAGAAGGATTGCAAGCTATATCGCAGCAACAGGCTGGGATTCCTTTTAAGAACATTCACCTGGAGAAAGGGGTTTAAATTGAGATCCTAAGCGGTATCACAACGGGCCAATCTAGGCCTATGTGTGCTGGCTTTTTAAGCCAGCTGCCGCCATAACCTAACCTAACCCAACCTACAGCAATGAACATCAAAGCTGGAAAAGAAGCTCATTAAGGTGCCTTATTAGAACAATGCTGCATAGCTTCTAAAACATGGTTTCCCTCCTCCTGAAGCATTTATTGCTTTAGATAGTAGAGCGTTACCCCTAACCTAAAACCGAATTCCAATATTCTATTATTAATACAGGAGAGCAACTGACAAGAAAACTCAAATAAACTAAGAACCAAATCTCAGATCTAGCACTTAATAATAAATAAAAATTAGTGTTAGAATAGAGCTCGCTAGAGATACAGATATTGTTTAATAACGTTTGATATTAATAGCTTCTTGTTTGTTAGAATTCAGAGAAATACTCAATGCAAATAAATAAATAAATTAAAAAATTAATGCAATTTTTTTAGCCTTTTAACGTCTCTTGAGCTCTGGAACAAAATATTTTGTACAATAATGTGTAACTATTTTAGCCAACATAAGGCAGTTATTTGGAACTCAGTTCTCTATAAATTTTTTGGCCGATCACAAACAACAGTTGGTCACACTGGTTAGTATAAGTTGTGGCGAAAATTCTATGAATTAAATACTGCGTCATAATCCAACCCCAGCGCAAAAAGTTAAACTCAAATCTGTTTTAAACATTAAGTCGCCCCAACATTTATTGGCTAAATGTTCAAAAATGATTTGGTCACACTTGTTGATATTACTTTTAACAGTGATTCTATGAATTTAGTACCAAGTCATAAGTTAAATGCATCTCAGTTTCGGACATAAAGTCTACCTACATTTTTTTAACGAATATCAAAAAATTAGTTGGTCACATTGTTTAGTTTAGCTTTTGGTAAAAATTCTCTGAAGTCAATAGCAAGTCATAACGCAATCCCAGCGCAAAAAGTTAAATGGAACTCAGTGTGTCCGCCAAATGAGTTTGGTCACACTAGTTAGTATAATATTTTGTGAAAATAAATTGGTCACACTACTTTATATAACTTTTGAAGAGAAAGTGCTATGCATGTTAATAGCAAGTCATAATGCAACCCCAGCGTAAAAAACTATCTACGTCACTGGTCTAAGGTAACAGCAATATGGCGGAAATATATGCACTTGAGTGCATTCAGTTGTTGTTGTTCATTGTTATGAATGTTGCTTTTGCCTGGAAGCGAATGAAAAACAAAATGCTATTACTGCCACATTGTTGTCGTCTTTGTGTGCATGTGTGTGTTTAGAGTGAGTCAGCAATGTGTGTGTTTGAGCGTATTTATGTGTGTGATGTGAGTGTGTGATGAAAGCAAAACATACGCTAGTGGGCGCAAACAACAATTGCAGTCGTGCATGAGAACAAACACACTGAGCGGCAACAGTTTGCTACGCCATTTTTGTTGACAATGCGCGTGTTTGTGTGTGAGTGTATATGTGTGTGCTGCCTTTTGGCTCTTAAGTGCAACAAACAAATATGGTCGCTGTTGCATCTAAACAGCACTTCCTCTTAAATATGACACGCATCAAATCACTTAACACAAGCGCACTTAATGTCCTTTGATTCACACCGCCCTCCGCACTCTGCCACGCAACATTATTACATTCGTCATGATGACTATGAATGTTGAGTGAGTTAGTGAAGACAAAGTTAGTCTGTTTCAAGATCTAGGAATTGCTCATCAGTTGAATAGTTGGCGCTGATCAGCAAACAGCTTTTGAAAATTTCTTTTATACCTCAAGCCAAAACCTTTAAGGAAACTGACCAACGTCATCTCACAGCTTGTGCAGTAGAAAATCATTAGACAAAGGAAAGTTACACAACTAAGTCTAATATAAACATCATTCACGAGTTTCAGGCCAAGACTCTTAAGGACTTTATTATGTTAGCCGTCCAGGAGTAAAACAATAGACTTGAGCAAGGCGATTTGTTAAGCACTGTCGCTTTTCTATGAGATTTCCTCATGCATAGCCCTTTCGAAGAAGTCTAAAAAGTATCGATAGGCATTGGCAGAGTCAACTCGTTAGTGCGCTAATTTGGCGCTGGAAATCTTGTTGAAAGTACAAGATTTTGGTCAAAAACAGCTTTCTCGGACTGCCAGTGAAGCCTTGGCAATTAATTGGATGATGTGCCGCTATACTTCCAACGTCGCGTCTTTGTTTTATTTACTCTTTTTTTCCAATTGTTATTAGCTGGGCACCCTATATTTTGCATGCTTATTATATATATAACACACTATATTTACAAGCTGTATATTAAGATAAATAAAAATAAAACTCATAGCATACAGACATATTAATGCATGTGTTGAATGTTTAATCAATTCAAGGAAAAACTGAGGCAAAGCGGAAAAGTGACGAGTTGTAAGCGAAAGTTAAAACGCGCAAAAGTTTCTTAATAAAATTCCATTTAATAAACTGCCTAACGGTCTGTGATACACACACAGACGGACACACGCACACACACACACACAGGCACACTTTCAGATCTACACAGACAGATTGATAAAAGAAATATAGTCTTGTACATACATATTATATATAAAAGTTATAAGATATATATTAAGTAGGGTTGTTTTTATTTTGCTTTTTAATTAAACTTTATGCGCTTTACTTTTATTTTTTCTTTTTCATTTTTTGTGCTTTCTTTTTTGTAGGGTGTTTTTTTTTTCTTCTTGCTTTTTTATGCACAAGCTGGCAAAGCGGGCCTACTGAACTAAAGCAAAAAAAAAGGGCAAGCAATGAAATAAAATAAAACAAAAAAAAAAAAGGGAATCTGTTGAAGCGGTGTACGACAGTGGGATACCCTGCAACGTGTTTTTACAAAAAAATTGTTAAATGCTTGAGAATTGTAAATATAAACGTTTCCTTGTTTATTAGGCTCACGTGAGTCAACATAACGAATTTGGGGGCTTTGTCAGCAGTGAAATACTGGTGCAGCTTGAAAACTTTTTATGATATTTTATATTCACTGAAATTTAATTCTTAATATTTTAAGGATCGGCATGATTTTGCTAAAAAATCGACAAATCTTAGATAAACCAATTTACATCTTGTCTTCTATAACTTATATAGATATATAGCAAACTAGGCGGATTACTTACAGAGCTCAAGTGACACCTAACTAAGCTGGGCATTATGGGCTCTAACACATTTGGGTTTTGTGAAATTGATTATGAGTCCTTACATAACATACTCGCTAAGCGTGAAGCTTCAGTCAGAAGAAGAACATCCTTCTGCGGCTGTTATAGAATCATGATGCTAGTCGGTTGGCAGCAGTCTAGATTTGTTTCCGGAATAACACTACTACCAAATAATAGATTTCTAGGCTCACAGCTCACTCTTATAGTCGTTTTAAGTATCATAATATTATAATGTAAAATCTTCAACTGACTGACTATAATATGCGAGTAATTCTTCTACGAGGAAAAGATATCGACAAAAGCAAAGGTATCGACAAAAATCGAAAAATTTTATAGACAGCAAATGAGCATCCTTTTTTCATACTTCTATAGGTTTT
Organism: Chymomyza costata; assembly: GCA_018150985.1. NCBI lineage: Eukaryota > Metazoa > Arthropoda > Insecta > Diptera > Drosophilidae > Chymomyza > Chymomyza costata. Next base: position 10,141,225 of record JAECWU010000256.1, read on the forward strand.
ATGTTCTGTGAGATCCAATCATACTTCTATAGGTTTTATGTTCTCTGAGATCCAAGTGTTCCTGCGGACAAATGATCATATGTACCATACCCAAGTCTATAAAAAGTATTTTGGTATAAGAAACTTATAGTCTCCGACGCCTTCGTATATACATATACCCTTGAATCAATTGTACAGTGTATCAAAAAACTCGACTTGAAGTTAGGCGTGACCAACTTCGATATACTAATTCACTCCTTTAAGTAGTGTTAGTTAGTGAGATATCAACAAAAAAAAATTTTTATTTTAGCCGTGAGGTTTTGGTTTTGGGAACTAATTTGAATTATTTTGGGCTTGAATATATTTTTTTAATTGTGCTTCTCAAGCAGTTTCATTTGAAACCTACAAAAAATTTTTTTTTTTATTTAACAACTCTATATCCCCTAGAGAGCGCTATATTCAACATGATGTGACGTCAAATACTTAATAATCAGCGGACACTCAAGCTGCTTTCAACGATACCTCATTTATCAAATTATGATAAGCGGCTTAGAAGCTAGGAGAGAACAGATGAACATACATTGTATGCCAAACACGGGTTATGTTTGCCACAGTCAAGTAAAAATCAAATAATTATAATTATCAAGCATGTAACTAAAGTTCTCAGATTTAATACAATCATTTTATTTAAAGATATGAGAATGATGTAAAAGCTAGCAAAATGTAAAAATAATAATTAAAAACACGTTTTGGATTTAATTTTTTCTCCCCTATTTGGTTACTTAAAAAACAAAAGGAGCTATTCCAGACTCGATAAACTGAACTCTGTTTAGTAACTATACGCATCTATTGGTAGAATTATGTATCTCAGGTTTTTTTGAACTTCGAGATCTCAGTTGAAGTGCCGACAGACTGCATCAAGTCGACCCTTTAGGCTGATCAGCTTAGCTTGGACCCGCCAATTAGTTCAGAAAAGTTTTGTTTGAACATACCTCTCTTCATCTCTTCTTTTTTTGTTGAGTGTATAAGCTCAACCTTTTCGAAAAGGTTCTAAATAGCTGATAAACTGACGCGAAACGGAACCGCGAAGTCACTAAGAGGGCCCGAACCCTTCTGTGATACCACCAAGGTGCTACTAACAGGGGAGGAGATATTTAGATTGGATCAGCATGGCTACCCTACAACAGACCAAGCAACTACTCAGTTTTTATTATAATTTGGATACGTTCAAGAAAATTTACTAATTCGCTACAGACAGGGATACTGCAAGCTTAGGACGCACCTGGGCAGTTGCGAATCCAGAATTTGGTCTAAGAGGGGGTGCTTTACTTCGAAGTGTGTGTATATCAGAGCTCGCAAAATACTGTCAACCCATTTTCTAAAACTTTGGGGAGTGTCCGGATCCGAAAACCCTCCCCGTGGATACTCGCACCTGAGCAGGTGCAGATCCAGAATCTAGCCCAACTTCTGTGGAGGGACCCGAAAACCGCCTTCGTGAATCCTCGCACCTGAGCATCTGGATTTCTAGTACTTGTAGATTATGCGGATTGAGCAGGTAAAAGAAAATACCTCTCTCTTAATGCTTAATGTCAACTTACTAGAATCCAACCAAAAAATCCTATTTTTATCGTAAATTTGACTTACTGAGTAGCTCTAGGGTCTATCTTTACCAAGATTCTAAATATCATTCTTACATTTTAGAGGTTTATAATTTTTACTTAACTAGGGAATGTAGGAGACTTGCTCGCTCCCAGCTGTTACATGCGTTGGGACTGACTTAATACACCCTTTTTGCTCTATGAGTAATGGGCATGAAAACCGAATTTAAAGTTTATGTCAGCGAAAAATGGCGGCCTTTGCGCTCTGGCGCTCTCTGGCTGTCTATGCATAAGTGTGAGAGTGCCTGTGCGTGTGTGTGTGTGTTCAACCCGAACGGCAAATATGTTTGAACAACTTTATTGCGTAAAATGCCAAACATTCTCCAACTTGTAGACATGGCAGACTCTATGCATATGTGTGTGTATATATATCAGAGTGTGTGCGTGTGTGTGTAGATTGCTCTTCGCGCAAATCTCATTTGAATTATAATGATGGTGCCGCTAGCACCTCTCACACACGCACACAATGCTAAAAAAAGTGTTGCCTGCTTTTCTGGGAGCTCCTTAAGTCACTTTTAAGCACACATTCCCACACACACACACACACACAGCGTTTCCGGCATTTCGGTCTACTCAGTCAGAGCACCATGTCTCGGCGATTTAGGTTTAATAAAAGGCCCCTACATACCTGAACATGCCTGCGGCGGCAGTGGAAATATTAACGTCGTTGAGCTCTTGCGCCTGGCGACCGCGCAGCCCAAAGATTGTGGCTTGAAGCTCCGCAGCTGTTGCATAAAATCGGAGCACTCCATTAGGGCCACGTCGGCGAAATGCAGGTCGCACAGGATTTGGTTCTGCAAGTAAGCAAGAAATAAAATAAGTACAAAAATTGCCAAATGACGAGGGTTTTTACTTTTTGAAAAGTCGAAGTTGATATACTCTACAGTAGCTATAAAAAACAAATTGAATTTTATTTCACAACATAATCCAATGGTCCTTATTTATGATGAATTGCCAAGTATTATTTATCAAGTGACTCGAAATAGACATTCTTCTCAGATGATATTACCATATCTTAACCACAAAGCATTCCTTTACGTTTGGACAAATAAAATAGTCATAAGGGACTTACTTTGGGGTATACTGAGCTCTTCAGCTGTTCCTTGTATTCCAAAAAGGGCAAAGGTCGCAACCAGTACTATCTAGACAGGCAGACCAAAAAAATCCAAGTGATTCTTCTACACAGCGAAGTGTCTCAATCCTCAAACGGGGTATCCCAATTTTGTATTGTTTGTTCAACCAGACGTTAAAGGTATACTGAGATATCAACACTTTTTAAACAGATAAGCCATATTCCCATTGATAAGGCACTATGGAAATTTTTAATTTGCGAATAGACTAGATTAGATCGTTTCAACGAGCATAGATAGATAGATATTTTATAAACCACACACAGCTCACTATTTGCATCGGTTTCAAACTTAACGCTGCTCGTAGGAAACTCTTCCCACATAAAGAGTACATAAGTTAAAGAGAAAAAAATATTCGCCAAAAATTGTCTTAGCAAAAGTATTGCTATGCGAGTATCATATGATTTCATTTTCATTTTCCCAAACCAGATTTTTGTTTTTATACCCCCTACAACTACCCTTGCCTGCACCCCAATTCATTTTCTTTTCGCTGCCTTGTCAATAATAAAGCCGCTCCAATGTCTGCCTGTAATATGTTGCATGCAAGTGATTATATATACATATACAGGTATGTATATATATATATTGGTATGCATGTATATGAGCTGGTGTGTAAATGATTTATTTTTTTTTTTGGCATCTTTGGCTGCCATGTATATTTGATTAGCCCTACCTCGCCTGATTTTTGATTCATGACCAATTGGGGAGTGTTGCCTGACTATGTGTGTAAATAAATTTGCTTACCTTGAACCTTCTGGCACGTTTCTGGTTCGGACCAGTCAAATTTAAACCACATGAATTGCAACGTAGACATTCCTCATGATAATGATTGTTATCATAGAGTGGTGATGGTTCTGTAAGTAAGATAAAAAAAAAATCATGCAAATTATTACTACGAAAAATATATATGGAGTCAATTTATTTTAAATTTTTTTAGTTTTAATAAAAAAGGCAACCGTGCACAGTGGTACGGCAGCCGAAAAGTCGTTGTAAAAATCAGCATTTTTATAGCAATACTTTTATGCACATCTGATACAGAATTCCCAGCGCTTCAGAAATTAATCAATCTTTTGATTAATAGCTTAGTTGCTATAGCCGATCGAAATTGAGTATATTTTCAGATTCAATTTTTTAAATCAAAATCAAATAATCCCAGTTTCAAGAACCACGCTATCTTTACTAATTGCCCGAGATTCAACCCGCTAATTGGGCAAGATCCCGAATATAAAGCATCTACTTCAACCGCGCACAAAAGACATTTCTGTTCTATTTTGATAAGTGGCACAGTGGTCGATTTTGGTTATTTAGCGCAAGAAAATTCATATCTAATAAAATAATGAAATTATCTTCATGAAACTTGAAATTTGGCTATAAATATTTATGTGGCGGGTTAGATACGAATCGGATTGCCATATAACCCAAAATCAAATTTACAAGTTTCTAACCACCAGGTAGCCCAAATCGACCACTGTGCGGCTCACCAATTACTGTCTATTTGCTGCCTTAATGTTATAGCTAGCTGCTGTCACATTACAATAGGTAAAAAATAACTATCTATCTGGTCACACTATAATTGGCTATGCCACAAGAAATTAAATGAAAATTATACCCTCATGAATTAATTGCTGCCTTTGGTTCAACTATTCCTTTAACAAACAACTATTAAAATGATTATGAACAGAAAAGATGGACAGACCCGTGACTAGCCAGCAACTGATGCGGTTGCTAATTTAAATTATAAAATCTGTGCATATACACACAAACACAGGCAATTACGTGTTGTCTATAGCATATACAATACATATATATCAAAGTAGCAGATTATAAAAGATAGTAAACTATGTACTACGTAAAGCAAGGCGGGCTAAAGGCTTGGGCCCGAAACGCAAAAAAAAAAAATCTCTCGTTAATTTACATAACGAAAGAGAAAGGCTGGCAGGCAGACTGTCAAGCGACTCAATTACAACCGGAAATGAGTTTCTAATACAGCAAATTGTCAAACACACATACAAGCACAGTTACACGCAGATAACTGACAGCGACAGCAACAAAAATGGCGATAGTATTGGGTTGGCAAACAAGTTTGTTCGGTTTTTTTACAGCATGTGAAGGAACTGGCTTAAACTCTGATTTGTTCTGGAGCGCTGCAGGAATTTTTTTGAATGACAAGCATATGTACACAGTTGAACTTTACTATATCGGCGCGGACGACTTTGGGATACCCTGTACCACTGCTTGCAATAAAATCCGGTATGCTGCTTAAGAACACCAAAAGACATTTGATTGCAAATTAGGTTCCGATACCAGTTTCGCAGAAGCTGCTTCGGAGTCATTTTCCTTACTCCCCCGTAGCCGAATTGTTACGACTTGACATGCGATAAGACAGGAGTTTTCTTATGTCCTGTTACTTCTTTTAAACAGAATCTACTAAGCTGCCTATCACATGAAGTTTGTCGTCAGGCCCTTGAAGAATTGAAGAAGAGGGAGACCCAAAACAATATGGCGCCGAACTGTTTTGAAAGAAGCTGAAGAATTGGGACGTAACTGCAGCGAAGTGAAGCAATTGGCACAAAACCGGATACGATTAGTTGCTTTACCGAGGCACTATGCTCCTAAAGGACTTAAAGCAGTGATCGGCACGGCCCTAACTCGCGTGTTTAAGGATTAGTGGCGCTGTCGACGCACGTATAGAACATGTATATGGCGCGTGCACTTGTGTGCGCAGCAGCAGATGCCGATGCTTGTGTCGACGCGTCGCTGCGCACTTACACAAACGCAAGTTAAAATGTGAGTGTATTTCTTGCCGACCACTCATTTAAAGGAATAAAAGAAGAGACTATCAGATCAAGTGAGCTCATTAAAATGTATATTAATTAAAAAAAAAACAAACGAAAATAACCTGAAGGGAAGAAAAATACAAAGCGAGGGGTGCAGCAAAAATTTTCGCCCCTGACAAGATTTTTGCGCCAGGTCTGCTCAGTAACATATTCTTCTTCACTGTTTCAACTAACTTTTATCAGCTTTTTATTTTTTTTGGTAAAAAATTAATCCAGTTTGTTTTTGACACTTTTCTATCATTGAAAAAATTTCAAAGTATTTGAAAAAATTAAAATCAGAGGTTATAATTTATATTAAACCATTTTTTTTTGCGTTTCTATGGTGGAAGATGTTTTTTTTTTTGACTCATAGGTTACAGGGTATTAAAGTTTGGGGTAGCCTTTAATGTGACCCGCCCATGCATGTTAAAAGTGTGACGTCACATAATGTATTTTTGCAATTTTATGTTTTGTGTCTTAAGCACAGTACAAAGAAATCAATATCATTTTTGCCATTAAGCTTCAAAGTGTGCGAAAGACAAAAATTTTTAAATAAAATTTTAATGATACTAAACAGCTTCTGTCACTAGAGACAGTATAGACTCACGTAGACTTTAACATACAAGATCTCTTTTCTTTTTGGGTGTACCATTTCTTAATTCGCCGCAATAGTTTTTCACTGTTTACCACTCGAATTTGCTTCGTAGAAAATTGAATACGAAAAATTAAATAATCATTTTCGAAAATTGGGCTGCGGCGCGTCATCGAGCTTTTGGAAGGTCAGTTCGCTCAAAGCTGACTGCTATGGCACCAAGAGTATGCAGCCGAAGACGGCATTAAAATCGATTAGCTGCTTTTCATTGTATTACTACGATCACGTGGTTGTGTCTAAAATCCAGCGTGTCATCCATGTAAATGCGGACTTGGTGCTAAAGCAATCCGATGAAAACTAGATGAGAACATCTCAAAACTGTAGTAAACTAATTTGGAAGACTACAATGACAGAATAGCTGCTGTGACTGTGACACCTCAAACTTCACCCGGCAATGGTGGAAGGTATTCTACAAAGCATAGCGCTGATGATGCTTGGAGAAAAAGGACAGATATGGTAAGTTATGGCATGGATCTAAAAAAAAAGAAAAATGGAAAGAACTTATTAGCCAACCCATTTAGCGATTTAGAATCAGGCGATTTGCCTGGAAATGCACAAAAATTTGCTTGTTGAATTGATGAATGGCTGTTGTTGGGCTAGAAGGACACTCCTTTAACTCTCAGTGCGGCACGGCAATCAAATACTAGCTGTTATAATGAGCACATTCAGTCAATGTGATTGTGTGTGTGAGTGAGTGTGTATTGGTTTGTTGTAGATTGTTTGTTCACATTTAGCTCGACACCGGAAATCATAATTAAATGAGTCAGGCAAGCGGAAATGCTCATAGTACATTATAAGACACATACACACACACACACACACACTTACGCAAACATATATACCCATACACGCACACGCGCGTACTCATACACGTGTCATAGTCGTCTGCTTGTTGTAAATGCCAGTTAACAGACATTAACAAACCCAACCAAGTTCTAGCAAGATAAGTGACAATGATTTTTACAAATGATACTCGATACTCTTGAATTCACAAGTACTTTGAGTACTACACTGTCGCCTTGACTTTATTTATTTATTGTGTGCAGCAATTTTTGAGTACCATTGTTAACACGTTCCAAAAACTGCCTCCATATCACGTATACGTGTATGTACGTCTAAAGTGCTGTGTGTGTGTGTGTGTGTTGCCTTGGTTCTTACTTTATTTACTGTTGAATTTGGGTCTATAATTTTGGAGTTTATTATGTTTGAGCATCATAATAAAAATCATAAAACCATAACGCGTCGCTCTCTCTCTCTCGCACTCGCTGTATGCGTATCTGGCATGTGTGAGTATTTTTGTATGTGCCACTGTGCGTATGCGTAATAATTTTATTACAACGAAAATGGGCAAAAAACAAAAACAAAGTAACATTGTGATAAAATGTGTTCTTTGTTGTCGCTGCCTCTCTCGCTTGCTACCCTTTTTTTGTCATTTTTGGTTTCGCCTTGTTTTTATTATTTAAATTATAGACTCATGCATGTCTGTATACTAAGTAAACTTGGTCAATAATTGAACCCTATGGTACCAACTTGAATTTAACATTACTAACAAATTTGTTATGAGCTTTGGTTAACGAGTTCAAAATCATTTGTATGTTTGTCTCAAAGTGCCATGTGCTGATTTGGATAAATTAATCACTTAATCAAATCCAATGTTGCATCGTTAAAAATCAATTTCATTCTCTAATTTTGTTTAACTTCATGAAATAATTTGTATCTAAGAATAAACTCTCATCTTCGATATCTTATCTTTCTCGAAGCAAAACAAAAATCAATAAATGCCTTATTTTCGTTTATCTTTTAAGCTTCAAAAAGCCTGCTCAGTTCTAGCATGCCTTGAACAATTGATGCCGGTTTTCCATTTATATGATAAACTTTTTAAATATGTTAATTAGCATTTTTATAGCTTTTATGTGTTGCCAACTTGTTGTAAATTACATAAAGGTGCTTTACACAAAAATTTTTTTGAGTAAAACAATATGATACTATCGCAATATGCCAAAGCAGCCACAATAATCACAAATTCCAAAGCCCAGACTAGCTTTCATTACATATATCCCTAAAATTACACTAGCTAACAAAAAAATTGGTTTTGGTTCTTAGAAAGAAGTGTTAATAAACGCAAATATTGTACTTATAAACGAGTCACAACATAATATCATCGTCTTACATTCGAATTCATTAACATGGAAAAATTGTAAGCTGTTTTTTTTTTTTTTTTCATTTATATTGTATAAATCAACATTACATGCAAATAATTGAAAAAATCTCTTTTTTATTAGATCAGTTTAAATAAACTTGTATTAAAATATTAAATGAATGTAGATATAAAAAAAAAAAGATGGCGTACGTTAAAGTCGGGCGCGGACGGCTTTGGGATACCCACAGCGCAACGAATTTTGTGCAACAAACGTGTTTTTGACCGATTGGTCCTATTTGAGCTAAGTGATATAGTCAATCGATTTTGATCAAATTGGTACAGTGTTTGAGAACTATAAAAAACTTTCGAGTGCCGAATTTGGTTACGATAACTTCATAAACAAGCGAATTATCCGTCTAAAACTTTTTGTTTCTTACGAAGTCCTCTGAAACACAGCTATGGGAACTATTTAATAAAACCCCGATATCGAAAAAGTAAAATAAACTTGTCTCCCCTGACATAATTACGCATCTAATCTGAAAATTTTGTCGCTCTAGCTCTTACCATCTCTAAGATCGGATATGGGTATATACGTTTCTCTAGTCATCCTTTAGGTAACTTTAGGGGGTCTCCGACGTCTCCTTCTGTATGTTACATACATTGTCGGCTTGCACAAACTTAATACATCCTTTGTACCTTACGGTACAGGGTATAATGAGGAATGAAGCTGTAGGCACATGAGCTAAACGTGTATGTCATATAGGGTGGGCCATCTGTTGGTTTGCTTGTCAAACAATCATAATTTCGGAACATACCCGTACAAAGTGTATGCTCTTGGACATATGTCAACTTGAAAACTACTCAAGTATAATAAATAAAAGTCATCGAAAACTACGCATATGGGGCTGTAGAGCCAGGCGATCATTTTTCAATCATTATTGAGTAGTTTCAAACTTTCATTTGGTATATATATTTGAACATATTTGTTGGAAAATATACGATAATATGCAGTAAACAAACAAACTAACAGATGGCCCAGCCTATATATGTGGCCTTTTTCAATAATTTTTTATGTACTTTTTGTTTGTATTTAAACGATATTAATTTAATTTTCTTATTCTTTGCTAAATAGATAAAACAACTTTTTTTCATGAGAACTATATATCATTTTTAGTTATATTATATCCCATAATAGGTTTATATATGATTTTGAGCTATTCATATAATAATTACAGCAGTGGCTTTTAAAAATATGTTATTTTGAACTAATACAAAAATTGCTTCGCTTGGTCAAAAATATTTATCAGAGAAGACCGACTGGTGCTAAATGCCGCTCAACATGTTCTGTAAATTTTTATACCTACCATATAAACAATTTTTTTTTAGTACAACAATTCTTGTTTGTTTTTTTCTGAAAAGGTCCTATATAACTTCATATTTAATTATTATTTCATGCTTTTTTATTTTTAGGTTAAAAAATAAGCGATTAAAATTAAAAACAAAAAATTAACTTAAAGTATAGATTTTTACTTTTTCTGTGTACGTGATATATGTCAATTTCGAAGAATTTTTCTGAGTGATAGATTGTTAGGATTGCTAGAGTTTCAGCAATGAGCCTATAGTCCATAAATTTCTTCATCTTATAATGAGAGCTTGGTTTTAACTTCTAGTAGAATACAGAAAAATAGTTCAAATTTCTGGGAAGTTATTTTCTGACGATGGTACGACAGTAAATCTGCTTTTCCAATCCTAAAGCTTAAAAAGGGTATTTTCCAACTAGACAACGCACTGGCGCTACGTGTTGATGCTGCACCCTGCGGGTTTGGATTTGGCCAGCACTTTAAACGTTCAACCAACCAGCTGAAGCAAACTGGACTTGATTCAATCAATTAATGGCCAAGATCGGTAGCCTTAACATGGCTGCAACTCAATCAAAACTGTGCCACTGGGTTAAGAGTTAAGTGTTGCATTTGATGTTGTTGGAGTAGTTGATATTGCGAACAGGCCACGACAAGTTCTGCCAGCAACTTGCAACTGTGCCGTTTCCCTTTGGGCCAAAACGTTCAATTAACTTATCTGATGCAAAAACAAAATACAAAAACAAAACCAGCTAAAGTAATTCATAGCGCTTTGTTTACGATCCTCAGCAGCTTTTGTAACTGCAGCTTGAGCCACAACTGGCCACAGATACACAGATACCCAATACAGCTACAACTACTTACTTGCAGATACACAGATACTAAGTATCCGCATTGTTGCCTGGCAGCACTTGGCCAGTCAGACATTTCGACGGCCTTACAACATTCATGCAAGCCTATCTATCTGTCAGACGACGTACGAAAAAAAGTAATCTCTTGGCAAACTAGTTTAGATTTTGTTTTTTTTTTGTTTTCTGGAGCAATAGAAAAACCAGAAGAACGCAAAAAAAAAAATCACTGAAAATCTTTGTTTGCCGAGCGTTTTTTTATGCACTGTACTTTTGGCTAGAAGAGTACGCTAAGTTTGTGCATGTTATATGAGTTTTTGTACAGAAACTTACAAGAAAAACAAGGGGGCTACAGCACCTGTTGGCTTCGTTTATGAATGATTTTTCCATTATAAATATCTATTATAAAGCATATATCTTGTTCGGCCTACAAGATATGAGTTGTTAAAAACAACTCAATATATTCAACTACCAATCAATTGACTGTTAATCGTTATTTTTAAAAAAAAAAAAAAGAGTTGCGCTTTTATAATTAGGTAGTAGCTGTATTAAAATCGAATAAATCTTTTTTAAGGTTTTGTCCCTTTACTAGATATAGAACTAAAAATAACTTAACGTCCAAAGGCGTTTGTCTACATTATTTTTATGACGAAGCGCTTCTCAATTTTAGCGCTCTATAGTATCTCAAGAACGATTTTTAGTAGAAGCCAATTTCGTAGAGAATCCTCGATTCTTTAAGTGCTTTAAATATTCTAGTTGTTTTTAAGACAAACGTTGTCATCTCCGAGTATATAAAAATTTGTATATTCCTGAAAAGCCAAAGGTAAGATACAATGAGTTCTACAAGCTGACGCAAAAAAGTGGACAAAAAAAATATTTTATAATAATATTTATTTTTTTAAAATATCTTTTTAAAGAAAAGTCTGCTTAAATATTCGGCTCACGATAACTGGATAAATAATTGGAATAACTCTAAAAATCATTAAATCAAATAGATCGATTTAAAAAGTTGATACCCTTAAATAATCGTTTTGAGCTTTGAAATCGTTTGAAGGAAAGTTAAGGGTATAAAATAGTCGGGATGTATGGACTATAGCCGGTCCACTTGTTTTCTTCTAGATTGGTTAGTTTTTACTTTCGACAGTTGCCATTAGTTGGGTGTGTTAGTGGGGACGTGGGCGTTGTTGGCTGTGTAGGTGTGGCAATTGTTATTGTTATTGTAAAGTGGCGCAACAACTTATTGAAATGCTTTGACTTGAGCTCAAGGCAAAAGTTATTACAAAAAAAAAAAAAAAACATGCTAAGCTTAGGGAATTTAAAAAAATATTTTTTACAATATAAAAAATTATTGGGAGAGTTCAAATAATTGCAAATGCGCATTCTAAGGTCAACACTGTCACATAGCTAATGAGTTTCTCAAAAACTACTTAAAGTTAAAAATTGCAATATATTCCAATTAAAAAATTTTTTTTTTTTATGATCTTTTTAAAAAAATTGTTGTACCATACGGTATATTTTTCCGTGTGGAGTTGTCTGTCTCCCATCGGACGCGTCCCCAGGTGGCGGATATGGGAAGGCTCGGCACTATGCAGGGTCAGTGGGAAATAAAATACCACTCGCGGACCAAAACAGACAAAACACCTGCTTGGAGGTGCAGGTAGGGATTCTATCACCAAGCTAGGGTAGAAGGGCTAGCAACCTACCTACCTGAAACATTTCTTGCTACCGAATCGTCAAAATTTGACGCCCTATGCTCCAAATAGGAGTTAAAGGAACATATATATATATATACGGTATAAGGTATAAAAAAAATCGATTTTTAGGTTTAGAGGCCAGAACATATTTTCTATATATTTTTGGGGTCGCTGGTTCCAAGTACGATCTCTAAGCCCCTCAGCACGTCAGGATTCAGAAATAAGCCGAAAAGATCCCAATAAACGAGGTTTTTTGGAGGTTATCTCAGAAATCCGAAGTGCCGCCAAATACATATGAAAAACGTCGCCGGACAATCGTCTCGAAAATAAATGATTTGGTATTTTCGAAGGTTTGTATAAAAACTAGACCCGTTTAACCAATTCCTTTTAGCGGATTCGGATTCAACTCAAAATCATAAGAAAACTTGTGCTGAGTACCGAGACCACGATTCTTTCTTTTTGTGGGGCTGTGGTATCGATAAATTATTTTAAAAATACTGCACAAATCAGATATAACAGCTTGAAGTGCTAGTTATTTTCGTAATCCATTGCTGAAAAATATACAAAATATATATACTTCAGAGTCTTGATCTAAAAAAAAATTTTCTTTGTATATATCAGTCTTGCGTAGAGCTAACGAGCGAATACTGCAATTTATAGAAATTATTCCCAAAAATTATTAAGAACATCTGAACAGATAAAAATATTTTCTTTTGTCGATCATTTTGGCACTATTTGCCAACTTAGCCACATGGCCATCCCTCGTCATAAAACTACCATAAGCAAAAAAATTTTGTACACTAGTGCTATCTTGCCAAAAAAAGAAAATAAAATAAAACTCTTAAACCGCAATGTTTTGCACTTGCGACTAGTCCGCAACTTGCTCTACGGAAAACTCAAAATAAAAAACTTTATGCATATTTTTGCATTAATAAACTTTGGAGCTCAGCTATTTGCATCAAGCCAACTTTCAGAGGCAATAAAATTTACAAAACGTTTAGACCCTTCATCTCGTCCTACCCAAGCACTTTGTTGCATAAAGCTTAAGTCTAAATGGCAACTAATTTTGGTGCAACAGTTCTTAGCATGATGAAATTTCGGCAACACAAATTGGAAAAAACCAAAACAAGTAGCAGCCGCCACGCCCCCGCAAAAACTCCTACCTTCAAGCGCTGTCTGCGCTAATTGAAGAACTCAAGAAAAACTGGTCCCGACGGCCGGCAATTGTTGCTACCGCTGCCTTTGGGCACTTGGCCAGAACAGACTCCAGCAAACGTTTCTAAATAAATTCATGACTTTGATAAATTACCAACTAATGACCCGAACGAATGGCAAACTTCTGCTTTTTATTGTCCGCCGGACCATCCGTCCGCCCCGTCGTCGTAGAAGTTGGTCGAACTTTTAGCTGCTCCAATGCAAGTGGCTTAAATGATTTTGGGGCTGCAACTGGTTGGAGGGTTTAGGGGATTGTGCTGCGAGTATTGGTGCTTCAATACCAGCATTGTTCCTGTACCAAACAATTGTTGCTTAATGAGTCGTGGCAAGTTTTTTGGCCTGACAGTACTTGCAATGAATTGCATAAAGAGTTCTTCGCATCGACCAAGTAACAAGTGCAATTTGTTTTGCAAAATAGTTTCAAGAAGAAGCTGCCTGCCACTGGGCACTGGGACTCTTGGCTTTCCAGTTAATTGTGCGTTAATGATTCGGCACTGAAAATGCCACACAGCAGCCAAATTTTATGCAGGGAAACCGAAATTTTAATCAAAGCTCTTAAAGGTGTTTCACTAGCTGAAATTGTTTGATGTTGATGAAGGTACTAGCTAATATACAGCTGGTAAAAGGGGGAATTTTTGTGAACTTGAGATCACAGCCACAAAAAAACAAAAAAAAATCTTTAGACGTTTCTGGGCTTGCTGAATTCGAATTCAAGGTCCAAAAAACTGCTCGTAACAGCAGAGCTGCTCAGCTAGTCCAATTCCTGAAGCAAACTTGATTATTTGGTAACTATCGACCACCCGCATCTGTTGTTAAATTTGGTGCCTCTAACCCTTACGATCTTTAAGATATAGTTATTCATACAGACTAAGAAACGAACATTTCTTTACAAATATTGTTTCATTTACACAACGCTTTGCCATTTGTTTGCTGGGTTACATTACTTTCGTGAGTGTATGTTTGTGTGGTTATGGCAGTGTGGCAATTATACATATAGTGCAAAACTCTATAAGGGACTTTACCTGGCATGGCATATATTTTTGTTTTATTTGTTTGATTAGTGCAATGGAACTCTTAATGGAATTACCAATTGGCTTGGAACAATATTGGCACAAAGCAATTGCGCATATAAATAGGCAGCAGATAATTTTGGAATTGGCATAACTTTTGCCAATTGAATGCAGATTTGCAAAGTTATGCGAGTGTTTCGTTTTTTTTCAAAGCTGCTACTGACTTTAATAGCTTTTGTGGAAATGTTGGCACTGAACAGCAGTTTACGTATACTTAATAAATTAATTACATAGCCATAAGTGAATGCAATTGGGGTGTTCGCGCTGAAGACAGATTGCTAATCAAAAATATTAAGCAAAAATACGTTGTCGTGTATAAATGCATGCCCGAACAACGACGTAAATAGTCCCAACGAAGGGGCAACAAAGTAAACACCCCTAATTTTTTTTTTATTTCATGTTTTTGGGCTCGCTATATATATTAACCAATGTGGTTTTATTTTCAGATCAGAGTATTATTTTATTATAATGCCGAGAAGACGCAGCAATATTGGCTGTACGACACGCTAAATGTACAAATTTTGAAATTTAAAAAAAGAACACAAATACATACAAAAACGCGTTCGTGTGAACAGCAGGTAAAATTTCAATTATGCACCAGATGACTATGCGGCACACTCGCCGCGCTTCCAATTTTCACGGAGATTAAATTGAATTTCTCTGTAACTCTCACGATTATTTTCACCGACATAATTTTAAAGTTGGGCAGGACCGACTGTAGCATGATAATGGTTTAAAGATTACGAAAACATAGTCTGCATAAACAAAATTGAATAAAGAAGACCGCACGGGTGTGACACGCAGGGGGCGGAGCCCCTAGTATAGATATAATGTTATACAAGCCTCATTTTTCCCAATAATGCCTGATAAATAATGACTTACGTGAATCAAATTAATTGAAAATCGTTAAAAATAAAAAAACGTACTCTTGGCAAACTTTTCATTTTTAGCTTTGTTTTAAGGAATATTAAATTCGGTCAGAGTCGACTTTGAGATACCCTGTACCAATCAAATAAATAAGTTCGGCACTCTAAAAAACGTTTGCCGAATTTGGTTACGATGTCTTCATAAGCAAATTATCGATAGATCGTTATAATCGATTTTGTAGCTCTTAAAAACTTCCGAATGCCCAATTTAGTTACAACATTCGCACGGACAAACCAAAAACAAACGAATTGTGCCCTGTAAACGTTTTTCGATTGATCTTATTCTTTATAATATACAATTTAACTCGATAGAATTGGCTACATTGCTTGGGCACTGAAAAAAAAAAAAAAAACTCTAAACTTTTAGTATTATGAATTGTTACATCATGCCCCTATGGAACCACATAACACAATATAAAAAAATAAAATAAAAATGCTAGCTCTGTTATAACAAAAGATCTAGTTCCAAAGTTTGGTTACTGCAACTCTTATTATCTCTGAGATCTAGGAGTTCATAGGCTGCTCTGGTCACACTAATTCTGCTTTAGATAACTTTTGTGGGTCTCTCTCTCTCTTTATATATATTAGATATTTTTTGACTAAATATATCCTTTGTGCCTGAAAGCTACAGATTAAAAAATGTAACTAATTCCCTTCAAGCTGCAACCCTACTAAATTTGAAGTATTCATGCTGACGTCATACTTAGGTAATGAGTATGACAAACAATTAAGCTAATCGATACATTCGTTTTAATCCTGAACACTATCATTGCTTCTAGATATACATACTACTATATAAACCCAGTTGCACATGTCGTTTGCAGAATTATGATGAAAATGGTCACCTTTTCCCTAGCCATCCGAAAAAAGCGAGAGAGCGAGTAATTAACTTTAAGAAGGTGCTAAATAATAACTGTTATACGAGTATAAACCGTGCATCTAGGACCCTATTAATAAAGCCACCCCCAAAAGGGTAATAACACTTAAAAAATTGTGCCAGGCCATGATGGTCGTTCGGTCCGTCGGTTACTAGCTGACCAAGCGAATAAGTTACACCCCGGTAAAGTGTTAATTTATCAGGTCATAGGGTTGAGGGACTTAGGGGGGCGTAATATGCAAATGGTCGTTATAAGCAAGAGTGAGCATTCCCCATGCCCATTTCAAATTCAACGTCATCGTCAACATCGTCATGGTTGGCCATGCCCGGATGCCATTGTTGTGGCGCCATCCGGACATTTGGGTCAGTTAACAACGGACAATTTAGTGCTCAAGTTTTCAATGAAATTTTACTATTGACAGATGCATTGATAGTCCGTGGCGCGCCAGCGGCTTTGAGTAGGAGGAGAAATGCACATAGTAGTCGTTACTACTTGGCAGCTGCTCCAATCGACAGTGGCATTCAACTTGGTAATTTTCTAACATTTTTCCAGGCGGGTCTCATAAGTGGATGGCAAGTTTTTTGGAGGGGTTCGAGGCTTGTACACAGCCCAAAAATATGCAATATGCTTTACAGCAAGCCAGCATAAATTTCAAAGTCAGAGACTGTTTCGTTCCAGATCCGCCTGCGTCTCTGGCCAGGCACGTACCTACAGAGTACTATACTATACCATACTCTCTTTCTCTCTGGCTCTCTCTATATATATAGTATATGCTGTAGCGACAATTTGCGGTTTTTAATGGCAATAACGTGCCGAAAAATGTGCTCCGTGGCATAGAGCAATGGCGCATGCCACACCAAGCTACGGTATTTTGATACCCTGCACTTTGGGCCCAGCGGTATATTGGAACCAAATGTGTAAGACGTAGAGGCAAATTGTGTAGATGTCATAAACAAACTGTCTCTCGTTCGTCTTTCCATATTGCGTCTATCTGAAAGTCCGAAAAAGTTAAGAGTAATTGCAGTTTATGGTCGGGGTCAGTGGACGCTCCCTACGACCCGGCAGACCCATTTTATAATGTTAAGTGAACCAGCCGCTGAATCCGAAGCCAAAAAATCCACAACACCCAAGGGTTCCGAAATAACATCCAAAAACCCCATTAAATGTTTTTTTAAATTTATGGTTTTTAACGATGTTTTCATGTTTATGGGGTCGCTGAATCCGAAAATCCAAGGCTCAAGAACCCCTAACTGCGGATTATGATTCAGCGGCTCAAAATCCATATGGCTAGCACTGTTACGTATAAGGTGCAGACCACTTTTTTTGTGTGCCTATTAATTACTAAAAGACTTTTAATGAGAAAATATCTCTGACCCAATCGTCACCTAAAAACTTCTAATTTGATCCCCACTTTAAACATTTTCATAAAATCGCATAAAAAATGTGAAATTCAAGAAAAGTACAGTGTATCCTAAAGTCGGAATCTCTAGAATATAACCGTACCAGTTGTTTTTTTTTGTGTTATGGCACAATGGCCTTTGAGCATGAGGTCTAAAGGACGAAGGGCGTACGGCGTAGGGTCTGCAGCTGGGCGTGGCAAGTGAAGCGTGAGTTCGAATGAGTTGTGATTAGGTTAGTCACTTTGTGTGCATATATCAGGTTTAGTTTTTAGTAAAATGTCTTTTTGATTGGCCACTTGTTGAGTTGGCCAAGTTTCAAACTGAACGTCATTGTGTGAGTTGGCCACAAAATCAATTTGGTAATATCTGTGCGGAAATTGCAAAAAATAAAAAAAAACAAGAAATCCTATTTAAATTGAATTAGGCTTTAGTGTGGCTAATACAATAAATTTATAATAAATGTTGGGATTTTTAGAGCAAAATGCTTTTAAAATGGCAATCGGGACAATTACCAGGGATAACCAATGGAACTTCGGGTCAGGGACTAAGTGCTCTCGGATATGTATGGGTGATACTTTTTAGATTTTTTTTAATTTTTTTTAGTTTTATATAGAAAGTAAAAATTCATGGACTACATATTTTGTATACGGCAGATTTTAAGCTTGGCTTTAAGGATAGCGAAATTTTGAATATTTTTTTTTTATATAGCAAAAAAAAAGGCAAGATGCACAAACAAGGAGTATGGAAAATATCAGAAGATATTGACAACAAAAAAGTTGAAATTGGGAGTACGCAAAAACGAATAAAATTTTTTCGATTTTTGTTTTCCGGAGCACGAGCGATTGGTTTTTTATTACAGCCGCATTATTCTTTAGTTTTTATTAATTTTTGTATTAAAATACTGGTATTCAGAAAACAAAATAGTGTTAGATGATCATATGATCTTCGTTTGCTTTCTGGGTAGCAAAACTTGTACTAATGATACAAGAAATTAAACTGCTTTATCATAGACACTACCTAATTTTGAAACTTGTGCTTCAGTTGCGCACTTTCGCTAAAAGTAGAGAGCCCAGAACTTCAGTCAGAGAGCGACATTGAGTATGCTCGTGTCTGATTGATCATTACGAGTAAGCATGAGTATGAATAGTAAACCAAAATGAGCTCGTTTGAGTGTCGCGTAGAGAGTAAATGTTCATTGCATATGAAGAGATCTTTTTGTTTTGAGTGTAAGCGGCTGATTTTTATCCAGCCCATGATGAGTATAAAAGGTGCCGCAAAGATATGTGCCAGTACGGCTGCACAAAGAACTGGTTCAATTTTGTATGGTAGCTATATGAAATAGTTAACCAATTTTGATCACACTTCATAAAACTGTTACGCATAAAATAAAATACAACTGGTATAAATTTGGTCAAGAAATTTAAAAAAATAATAAAAATGTTTAAACATATAATTTCTATACTTTGACGATATTGAACCTCTGCTACTAATATCCAACAAAATATTTACAAATAAAAGCTAATATTGGCATGATCAATAAACTTAAATCTAGAGCAACAAGAAAATTTAATTTAAACATCAATGAAATTCAATTATCAATGATTACCATATAAGTATAACTAGTTTTCTGTAAAATTTTGAAATAATTTTTTTTTTTCATCCTTTGGACCAAGATTTTTGAAACAACAAAGCAAATTGTTCAAATTGAAAATATTTTTATGTGCTTCACATTAGTCTTTATATTTGTATGAAGTTTGATCAAAATTGGTCCACTTTTTTATATAGCTGCCATACAAAAATTGAACCTGAGCTCTGTACTTTAGAGACACCATACGAAATTTTTTTCCATGCTTTTTTATGTGTTTATGTGAATATTATTTCAAGCATTTGTGTGAAGTTTGATCAACATCGGTTCACCATTTCGCTTAGCTACCATACAAAAATTGAACCTGCGCTCTCTTTTGCAGAGAGATACGCATAACGAGCAATGCGTAACCCGCTAATTGTTGGATCATGTACCCAGCGCAACAAAAGCTCAATCGATTTGTGTATAAAAGAAGTCTCTTGTCTTTTGGAGGTTATCTCAGCATACTTGGGTGTTGGAGTGTTTTGGATCCCGGAATAGGATTCAGCGACTCAAAGTCCACACAAGTAAATTTCACAACACTACATTTTTTGGTGGTTTATGTAATAGAAGAGTCAAGCGTAAAAGTTTCTACATGCAACCAGACTAATAAGTAAATTACAAGCCAGTTATGCTGGAAAAAACATCGATGTATCGATATATCGGAGCTTATGTTCAGATATTATAAGGAATAATCTGTTCCATCTGGAATGCAGTGCTGGATAACATCGATCCGGGACTGCACTCCATATTTTATCTAGTTGCTGCCTTTGAACAAAGAAAATTTAGTTTTTGATTGACCAGGCTCTTTTATTTAACGGATTTCTAAAAAGCAAAATGTCGTATCAAAAAAACATTTACTAAAATTAAATCAGTGGGTTCTACGAAATAAGAGAAAAGTAAGAGAAAATTGAAATTAGTGCGAATGGGCAAAGTATGAGTGTGGGATTCTCAGAAAAGCCAAACGAACATGTTGCGTCTGAGAACACGCGTAGCGGACTCAACTACTGAATGTTGTAGTCAAGATAGGTTTGAGTGGAGATCAAAAGAGGATGCTCAAGCAGTCGCTCGTGAAGTGCTGAGGATGTCGCACGTAAACATAAATCTGTTTGTGGTTTTGATTAACTGTGTATTAAATTAAATTGAAAGACACACATTTACTTTATAGCTAAATTAAGACAACAATTATATGAATAAACGGAAATTATAATGAATCAGTGACTCCGCCTAATGTTTATAAATTCGTGGAGCCACATGAGTAACACAAATGCCTTAGCTGAAAAATTGCTTCAAAAGCAAACTAACTGACTGTCTTAAACTATTTATACATATTATCTAACTATCTATCTTTTATATTGTTTATCTGCTTAGCTATTATCTATAAAAGCCAAATATGTATAGAAAAGTATTTTTGAAAAAAATTTGTTGTATTAAGAGCAAAAAAGTGGGTCAAAAGCAGCCTGGGGGGTATCAAAGTGCAACAAAAGTTAATTTAGTTTTAAATTGTTTCACACACACCCCATACACGCACATATACATATACATATGTATATACATACTTAATTATGCATATCAACAAAAAAAAAAGAACTACGCAAAAGTTTAGATACAAATTTTTTTTTTCTACCCGGGTTGTTGATTTTATATGCAAACTATATATATACATAGTAGTAGATGCGGTCGTTAGCTTAAGAAATACATATGTATGTATATGTACACACATATAGCTATGGTATATACATACATGTATGGTATATAAAAGCAGAAGGAGTTAAGGTGACATTTTTGCTTGACAGGTAAGTAACTAATGCAAATTTTACTACAAGTTGCTGTTGGAAACATCGAGAGTTGGGTTAGTGTGTGTGGGATGGGGGGAATCTCTTTGGGCTGGCTGACTGCCAGATTTACTGGGCAAGGCGTTTGCGAAAATTAATTTCAGTGCCTTCAATCTTTGCCAATCACTCACTTTTTCACTCAATCAATGTCAAACTAAAGGGTCGAAAGGCAAGCAAAACTTTTACCATATAACCGTGTGACGCTGTCTGTACTCATTGTCATCGTCAGCGTCGTCATCGTGCTGCTCATCCTCATCCATGAATGCTGCTTTTACATGGGGTTGTTAGCTAAGTTTTTGGTACATTTTTTTAAACGAAATTGTTGCTTAATTATTTTCAGCCCTGGTACTGACAAATGCCGCGTCATCAAACATGTACACGTCATTGTCACTGTCATGGTCGCTGTAGCTGTTGTCTGCGAGATTGGGGATTGGGTTTGCTACTGGAACAGCAACAGTGGCCGCTTGCTGCCTCCAATTAGCAAAACAACAACAGCAACAACTTGTTGGAAGGTTTATTTTTTTTTTTTTTTGTGCTCTGCTCAATTTGGTTGCTTGGTCATTAAAGATTTCCCCGATGACAGCAAAATTTTTGCTTAAGGTGTGTCCTTACTGTAGTCTCGATGCGAGAGGGCACTGTTTCCGGGTGGAGGGCAACAAGCCTGTGGCCGTGGCATTGAATTGAGCTTGTTGAGATTTTGCGGTAAAGTAAATCAAAAAGTTAGACTTTTGTTAAAAACTTTGCATAAAGTTGGTGTTGTTAAATTTTGCTGCGTCATTTGTTAGACGTCAAAGGATTGCCAAGGATACAGCTCAATTTCGCCAGCAGAGCTATGTCCGTAAGGCCGGAGTTTGTGGTATTTAACCAACAAGTACAAAAACCTTGCCAACAAGTTTATAAAAAATAGTTTTTATTATTATTATAAAGACTTGGACTGCTTAAGGAACTCAAATGAAAATTTTTAATTTCTTGCTGTATAGGAATGTTGGACTCTGACAGCTTTGACAGCTTTGGTATAGTATTTTCTTGGAGTAAGTGTAAAATTTTCTAGACCTTATTATTATTTGGCAAAAACAATATAAATATGAAAAAGCAGTATTGGTAAGCAGCATGCTTAAAAAGCCAACAAAGCAGTTGCCATACTGCATGGTTTTATACTGCTTGCTTCTACTTGTTTACGAGTTATGTATATGTATATGCCTATTAGATAGAACTAAGACGCACTGGGCTAATTCTGTTAGTGAATTCAAATTCACTTCGTCGAAATTGAAAAGAACAATATGTTTTGGCCCCAGATCACGAAAAATTTTTTTTTGTGCCTATATAGTTACTTTAAGTAGACTAAACATATAGTACTTGTCTCACGATACAAAAAAGCTTTATAAGGTAACTCTTTTTGTATTTTTTTATATGTGTCGGTTCATAGCTGGAGGGCTACAAGTGCAAGAGCTTAGTGCAGCTGTATGACTAAATGTATGCTGCATTAAATTTGAGTTTAGTTCAATTAAGCAGACAAACTAAGCTAAGCTGCAGGGTAATCACACACACGCACACAGATACACAAACTCACACACAAAGTGTATAAATATGTCCAATCATGTGTGAGTGTGTCCAATGCGCAGCGTACATGGCAGGACTTAATTAAATTCTTTGCGTATGGCGCACACAAAACCTAGCACTAGCCTAGGGACTTCCAGACTAGTCAAATAAAAGCAATAACTTCAAACTTTAACACTACACGCACACACATACACATCACACACACACACACACACACGCACTTGGTACGCATTAGAAGCCATTCCCCCGACTATTTCTTTACTCTGCCTAATGGGTCAGGTAATTTTGTATTGTCGTCGCCGCTAACGTCGTCATTCTCGCTGGACTACAACATGTTTAATCCAAATTACGAAAATACACACACACTAACACACACACTTAAACACAGATACACACACACACACCACCAACTCTTGACCCCTTGCCGCACATTGTAGCAGTTTATTTCTTTGTTTAAACTAAGCTTAGTTAGTGTAAGCAACCAAATTTGTTTTTTTTCCACATTCTTTTTTGGAATGCAATTAAAGGCCATATTAGGTTCCTGCAATTGTTTGTCTTTTATTGAATATTTTAATAATTATTTTCAAAATCCAAAACCTAATGTGACTTTAGTATTTCAGATGACAATAAGTAAGTGTCCTAAAATAGGCTCCTAGTTGGTGCAAGCGTCTTCCAGATCAACGATTAAAAAACATTATGATGCAGGTCGTTAAAAAATTTATAAAGATATCTTTTTAAAAATTTGAAGTTTTCATTTTTTTATTTTTTTTAAACCAATGAGAATTAAAAAAAAAATAGATTTTCTTATTTCTTGGAATAAAGCCAATCAAGTGAATATTTTTCGACAGATTACAAAAAAAAAAAAAAAAAAAATTCAAAAAATTTTTTTTTTAAATTACATTTTCATGTATTTTTTTTAATGTCAGTACGCAGCAACAAAAAACAGGAACTAACTTTGCGGGCAAAATGTGCTGCCCAAATTTTTGAAAATGACAGCTAGATGACGCCAGCAGTAAGATCAACTTTTTTGTTGGAAAATTACAGCTAGATGGCGCCAGCAATTTATGCTAGATGGCGTCAGCAGTAACATCAGTTTTGTTTTTTATCAACGTTTGTTAGAATGCTGCGTACTGGCCTACCGGCTTAACATTTTTACGAAAGGTTAAAAAAATAATAAAACAAAAAAAATGAGAATCGATCTTGTGCTTAGTAAATTTTACACTCATGTAAAAATTAAAAAGCGTTAAAACGAAAATTTCGAAAAATTATAAAAAAAAAAACAATTAATACAGCCTTTTTACAATCGAAAGCCCATTTTATTTTGAAATTAACTAGAAGATTACTTAATGGCAATTACTAAGATTTATTTGCTTAAGGTGTGTCCTTAAATAGATATGCCAAATTGCTTCGTTGTATGTTTTTGTGATTGCTGAATCCAAAGTACAAAAAAAATCCAGCACGTGAGGTTTCCGAGACAGCCTCCAAATTAGCTTATTTTTAGTGTTTTTTGGATAAGGGTAAGGATAAACTGGGACACCTTGGACCAATTCTTATATAGAGGATGATGATTCTTTTGTATAAAAAAACATACGCCTCGATTCCAGATCAAGACTCTTTTTTTGTTTATCGATTTTTTTTTTTTTTTTCCCCCTATGGGTTCCTCACAAAGAGGTGGGCACTGCGACCAGAATATCTTTTGTACCATACCATAAATTAAAGCAAAAGACTGTCCGCTTTCCGCATGAATAGCAGTAGGTCTTTTGTTGGTATTGACCTAAGATGGAAGGGACTAATCTGTTCCTTCCCAAGTGACAGGCTCTGTCCCTTACCAGCGCTGGGCAGTCACAGAGAATATGTCTGGTGGTTTCATCGTCCTCGAGACAGAGTCTGCACTCTGAAGAGTCCGATAGGCCAATTTTCTGTAGATGGTATCTAACAGTGTGGTGGCCAGATAGGTAAGCTACCAGGAGTTTTAAGTCCTCTCTGCCAAGACCTTTTGTCTTGATCATATCCAGGGGTTTGATAAGCGCTTTTGCTTGACGCAGCCCCGGTAAGGAGAACCAGTTTATACATATCGATATTTTTTCTCGAAAAAGAAGTTTACGTATTACACCGGTACTATAAAAGCTAACGGGATTGATATTGGTACAGTCATATAGAATATTGTATAGCAGAAATTAAATAAAGTACTAAATAATATAGTCAAAAATGGAACATTCCACGAACTGCAACAATACATCACTTTACTTATTTGATATACAAGCTAGATCCACCAATTTCGGAAAGATGCGTTATGTGAGCATAATCAACAAAGGAACGTTGACATTATCGCTCTTAAAAAGAGTTGTAGAGTAGATTTCACCAGCTGACAGCACAAGCTACTGATTTTGGAAGAAACTACTTTTGAAGCTGAAAGCAGGCCAAAATCAAACTAAAAAGGAAAGTATTCAGACCACATATCCTAGGCCCATATATTAATAAATAAATTAAAAAATAAAATAAAACTAATAAATAATATTGAAAAATGTTATATCTTATGATTGAGAGACACTTTTTTTTTTTCTTTGCAAAATGTGTACACACTGTCTTAGGCAACGAGTATATCAAAGTCGGTGACGCTCGACTTTAACGTATGCCATTCTCTTTTTTTTTTGTGTTTTGTTTTGTTTTGTTTGTTGTTTGTATAGTAAACGTGAGTGCGTGTGTGTGTGTGTGTGTGTTTATGTTTTAGTATGGGTGTGGCCGTGTGTGCGTATTTCATGTTTTAATGAATCTATAGTCTGCCATTTTGTTCTTTCTTAATTGAGCCAAAGCTAAACGCTATGTCTTAACCTCTTACTTCTGTTCTTAGTTCTATTCTTACTCCTACTCCCATACTTTCTTGAATTCGTGCTCAACATTGTCCTTAGTGTTTGTCGTCCGGCTGCAGAGTGTCCGATCAGGGGCATCATGGTCCCTGGGCTGGGAGTACAGTTGACTGCTTCAATTAGTGGCCATTCGTTTTTACTTTTACCCTCTTTCTCTACATATATCTTACGCTCTCCCCACACTCTTTTCAGCGCTTGCGTGCACAAGTTGTACATTAATTTGATTTTATGGAAATATTTGACCAAAAAAAAAAGAAAAAACCTAAAAGAAGCTAAATTTGGCAAGCTGCTGTTCAAACAATGCAATCATTCATGGAACATTTATATCCAATAATAATACATTTTAAATTTGGCTGATTTGGTACTATTTTTATAAACTATACTTAGGGTAAAGGTATATTTAGTTTATGAAAGCCGAAAAAAACTTCAGCCATTGAAAATTTTCATTTATTTTTTTGAGCTGCTCTGTAATACTCCTATGATAAGGAAACTACTCTGGAAACTAATACATTTTCTGAGATCTAGGCATGCATACAGACGCAGACGGTCATTTTTATATTTTCTATATTTTTGGTGCATCTTCGAAGACTCTCTCTTTACGTCACACACATTTTCGGCTTGCACAAACTTAATATACCATCATCATTATAGCATCTTGTGGCATGGGAAGATTGAAATGTAGTGTAAGCTACTGCCTACTGCCCAATAGACTCTCTCCTACACTCCTTATCCACACAGTAAACAGAGAGTTAACTATCATAAAGAAATGTATGAGTGTAACTGTTGAATCTTGTATAAACGAGCTGTCCCAAAGATATTTGTTGATTCTCACATATTGGACATGACAAAAAGAAACAAAATCCAAACGAATGCCAAAACTTGATAAGTCTTTCAATACGTATACGACGAGTATGCACATATAACGCACTTCCACGCATCGTTTCATATGGCCATGTATAAATTTAATGCAAACAGGAAATGGTGACGTACAAATACAAACAAAAAGGTAAACAAGTACACAGGCAAACACTCGAAACAAGGAGACGCACACTCAAAGCACACCCACGCACCCAGACTACTCCGATACGCATGAATACAATAACAATAGCGTCAGAAAAAAAAAGCCCAGTACTATAGAGATAGTACTTTAGCTAAAATACGCGCTATCTCAATATTATTTTCATTTTATTATTATTATTTTTATTATTTGTTTTTGAGCGAGCGCACGCTTTGTTTTGTCGTCACTCTACTGAGAGTAAAACTCATACTCTCTCTCTGTCCCCCGCTCTGTGTCTTAACATGTTGTTTACATTGCTGGCCATTTTTATATGACACTCAAGTTACACGCAGCTACCCGCAACCATACACCCGCTCGCTCGTTCCAAAGGCGTACTCTGACTGTCAGATATTTCCCAAAAATGACAGCTGTTAATGGCATTATAAGTTATAGAAGCCATTGCTTGCTATTGCCTCATCACTCAGGTAACTCGCTGCCAACACTTCCAGCTCAACGTGTGCCACCTTCTTTAGTTCCCGACCCCCAAAGGTATGCGCTTGATTGAACTAAGGCTAAGTGCTGCGGCTCACTCTCGCTCGCACAGTCACTCTCTTGGCCATGTTGGACAGCGTCACCTTTAGATTGATTGCCAAAATGTCTCGGCAGCAGCCAATTTATTATAGACGCCATAACAATTTGTACAATATATTTTGTTTATTGGTTCTACACTGCAACCTTGATTGTTATTATAATGTTGCTGATTTTTAAACTGCTGCTTGATGATCCCACTCTGACGCTGTGACGTAGACCAGGACGCAGCTGTTTATTATGAGACATCATTCCAAGTGATTGCCTATGGTCGCTTGCTTTTATGCGATTCTCACCACCCCATAAAAAAGTGTCTGTTTTCAGGGCTGTAAAGCTGCAAACAATTTTTTGTTAGGTTTCATGCTAGGGCGCTAATAGTAGGGTTGCGTAAAACTTAAAATTCTACTGGATCAAAAGCAAAATCCTTTAATGCGAGCTTAAGCAGCTTATACAATCAGATACAATGAACTTTCATAGAAATGTACTTGGTCAAAATAGTCGAAATTCTTCTATGGGTAAACGTAGCAAGGTATCGCAATAATTTAAAAAACTTGATCTAGCGCAGGAGTATGCGCATTTGTAGGTAAAGTTTTGTGCCCCTAGCTCTTGTAGTCAGCGAGCCTAAGGTGTTCATACTGACGGACGCACGGAAAGCCGGGTTGGATATATGCATATGGCTACCTCAGGTAGTGGTTTATGGTCTGACGTCACTCTTTGCCTAAGCTTATAGGATTCAAGCTGGTTCGATTTAAAATCGCTTTGCAGCCCTGGCATAAAAAGTTTGAGCGTGTACCGCTTTAAGTGAACCATGTCAATTACTTTTGCCTTTTAGTACAACCATGTACTGCTTTTAATTAATTACCAGCTAAGAGGTGCTAGAAAAATATATAAAAAAATAAACAACGCCAAAAAGTTGTTGATGGTAAATTACATATATGGCCAATCAGTCAATTGCTGGCACAGCCGCCAGTCAATCGTCAATCAATTAATCAATCAAGCGCAATGTGCACTCAACTGTGCAACATGTAACCATATTAAAAATCAAGTGTGAAAAAAGCAAGCAGAGAATCTTTGACTTTTTATACAAGTTCAAATACATGGCGGCCAGGCCAGGCCAGGCCAATTGCCAATGGCCAGTGACCAATGGAACAAAGTGGGGCTAAGCAGTTTGCGATAAAGAGTGCGCCAAGTAACTAGTACTATGTACTTTAGACTTGGACACTTGAAGGGGCCAACGGCCTGTGTTCAATAAATCAATCAAGTATAATCAATCAATTAAACGAAGCAAAACAACTTTGTTGTTATTATTATTATTGTTGTTGTTATTGTTATTACTCCAAAAGGCTTTGGCATGGTTGGGCGCCATTATTAATGTATTCATAAACTCATCAATTGCTAATGAATCATGGCTGCCTTTTTCAACCGCCACTCATCACCCAGCGTCGATTACCCCCATTTTCAGTTTCATTTTCATTACTACTATTTTCATTCTCAAGTCCCCTTCATTTGCACCCCTTGGCAGAAATGTCTTGTCACGTGGTTGCGTGTCGTCCCAGACACACCTATCAATAGAAGCCACCTTATGCTTGCCCAATGCTCACGCTAAAATATACTGGAATAATATAGCACAGCTTGGTCTCCGTCTAGTCCAACAACATGCAATATTTAAAGAGACTTAGCAGATGATGTGGGGACCACTTGGACAGGTGTTTGCAGACAGGTGCTCAAAAAATTCTTATTTTAGAAAAACGCTTTAAAAAAATTTAAGTTGATCTAATTTCTTCGTTTTTTTTTTATATCCTATACCTTAAACGTTATATTCATTTTGTATGTCTATGTAAGATCGAAAACAGCATGTCGAAGATATTTCAGTTATCTACCATATGGCCAGAAGGAGAAAAGAAATCAATATGGAGATATTCATTCGTCTGTCTGTCCTCGTTTGTATAAACTTCTAGTCAGAAACACCAAACTTGGCATGAAGGCTCCTTATCTGTATTGGCGGAACCTGGCAATAATTTCGGAAGTCATGGGAGTTTCGGAATCATAAAGAAAATACCGCAGAACATAATCTAAAAAAAATAAAGGTTCTAAACGAAAAGGAACCATCAGGACCTATTTTTGGGATTCTCGGGCAATCCTTAAAATATGCAAAACAAAATTAAAAATTTGTTTTATGAAATTTTATAGTAATAAAAGTAAAAAATACCTTCAACTTCTAATTTCGGGAACTTTGAGATTACAAAATTATGTCGCCTATACTGAAGAGTATGCGAAAAGTTATAAATAAAAAAAAAAAAGTATAATCAAATTAATAAAAACCTTCAGGTCTCGGCAATGTTTTCAGAAATCACGGGAGTTTCGGAATAACCCAGAAAATCGCGCCTAGCCCGAGCAAATAAATTAAAAACTAAAAATTATTGTACTAAAATTAAAAAAACCTTCATGACTCAGCAGTAATTGCGGAAGCCATGGAAATTTCGGAATCCCAAAAAAAAATCGGACTATTCTAAGCAATACTTAAAATGATGCAAGAAGTTAAATACATGTTTCAAGTATTTATAGTAACATTAAAAGTAGTTCAGGAACATTAATGAAAAAATTCAGGTTTCGGCAGTAACTTCTTGATCCACTGGCATTTTAAGACCACAAACAAAAAAGATGGCGTACGTTAAAGTCGGGCGCAGACGACTTTGGGATACCCTGTACCACCACATTGCAATCAAGTCCGACATATTGCTAAGACCTCCAAGAGATATTTTATTCGGCAAATTTGGCTACGATATTTACATAAAAAAACAGAAATCAGTCGTATTTTGCACCAAACAATTTTTTTGACCGATCGGTCCTATGGGGACTATATGATATAGTCAACCGATTTTGATCACATTTGGTACAGTGCTTGGGAGCTCTAAAAAACTTCCGTGTGCCAAATTTGGTAACGATAACTTCATAAGCAAACGAAACACAACGAATTTTGTACAAAAAACGTTTTTTTGACCGATTGGGCCTATGGGAGCTATATGATATAGTCAACCGATTTTGATCAAATTTGGTACAGTGCTTGGGAACTCTAAAAAACTTCTTAACCCCAAATTTGGTTACGGTATCTTTACAAACAAACGAAGCACAACGAATTTTGTCCAAAAAACATTTTTTCGACCGATCGATCCTATGGGAGCTATATGATATAGTCAACCGATTTTGATAAAATTTGGTACAGTGCTGGGGGCCTCTAAAATACTTCCGATTGCCAAATTTGGTTATGATATCTTCGTAAACAAACGAATTATCCATCTAAAACTTTTGGTTTTTTTCGAGGTCCTCTGAAACACCCCTATGGGAGCTGTATAATGTAATCCCGATATCAAAAAAATAAAATAAACTTGTCTCCTATGGATTAATAAGGAATCTAATCTGAAAGTTTGGTTGCTCTAGCTCTTACCATCTCTGAGATCTAGGCGTTCATACGGACAGACGGTCAGACGGACAGACGGACATGGGTATATCGACTTCTCTAGTTACTCTGATCATACTTTAGGTAACTTTGGGGGGTCTCCGACGTCTCCTTCTGTACGTTACATACATTTTCGGCTTGCACAAACACAATATACCCTTTGTACCATACGGTACAGGGTATAAAAACTCGCCTTTTTGGAGTCATCTTGAAGATTTTGTAAAAAGTAATCAGAAATATGATAAAATTAACGAAGAACTTCAGGATCTGGCAGTAATTTCGGAACTCATGGGAAGTCAGTTAGTGTCGCCTATCCCGGAGAAATGGTTTTAAAAAAACTTGTACTAAAATAATTAAAACCTACAGGACCCAGCAGTAGTTTCAGGACACATGGAAATTTTGGGAAAAATTTCGCCATCAGGAGTACTGTAAAGACCTTCCGTCCCCACGCTTTCATAAATACTTTGGGGACCCACAGGAAAACCATCTTAATTGCCTTTAAAGTTCAAGTTTCGAAATATTGTAGTTTTTTATTGGAATCGTTAACTGGCTAAACAGAGTTGTTCTCATTGTTTGAGTTTACAATTTATGGCGAACTTTGTACTGGGTGCCATAATATGTTAGTACCCCTATTAAAGCCTCATAAAGATAAGGCTTGCTGTTGAAGTTGAGCCGGTAAAGCATATACGAGTACTTTTCTTATGTGTAAACTCAATTGCTATAAATATAATTATATTCCAAAGTAACTATACAACATTAAATAAACAACCTTATTAAGTAGCTCGTTTACTCAAAGTGATAAATAAAATTTATTTTAGCCATCAGAAAATAATTTCGTACAAAAAACTATACAACAAATGGGTAACTGGGTCGCAGCCATATTGGTTAGGCCAGTGTTACCAAAGTTCGAACATCCATTTCTTAACCTTTCTGAGTCGACTATCATTAATTAATTTTTGGTCATAAAATGCAAATAAAATTATTGAGCCATAAACAAACATTTTGGTCGGTTGCTGCGCATGAAAATTGCATTATATAAAATACACGCACAAAAGTTAATATATATGTACAATGTGCCGAACTTATTTATATACATATACATATACACACAGGGCCGGATTAAATAACTAGGCGCCTGGGGAGCAATGTTATGGAATTTAATTAAATAAGATTTATTCAATTATCGGCTTATATAAATGTTCATCACTATGTCATTTATTGTATAACCATCCCAAATATTGAGATTAATAGTTACATAAAGGAACAACATAACTGACCTCAATTTGATGATTCGGTTCGTTTACTTTTAGTCGCATAATAACTTAAAAAATAAATACAGATTTTGTGATTTTGTTTGCAAGTGACGAATGGATACATAATTTTGAAATTTAAGCATTTTTTTTTTCAAATTATAATGAAGTTTCTTATTTTAATGCCTTGTCTTAAGAAATCGGTTACCTGTTCTTAAAACTAACTAAAAAAATTTTTGGGGAAAATAACTTATTTGCGAGTACAATTTTTTACGAAATTTTTTGGTAGCGTTAGATAGTATTTTTTTTCACGCACAATCGACTGTGCTCCGAAAAACGAATAATCTTTGTTCGTTTTCGTTTTTGCGTGCTCCCAAATCCGTATTTTTTGCTGTCGCTATCTGATATGAGTATATTTCCCTCAATCTTTGTTAGCACAGCTCTACACCTTTCGATTGAAATTGACCACGACTCAGCTATGCTTATTATAAAAAATATTTTTTTATGCAAAACATAAACCATTTTTGCTGCAAGACATGCACCATGTTTGTGTATGTGAACGTATACCAAAAACTCGTTTTAAGTTGCACATGTAATTTTTTTCGGTTAACTTGAAATTGGCATGAATCGAATCTAAGAATATCAAAGCATATTTAAAAAATTATTTTGCAAGATTTTAGAGAAGCCTTTGCGTCCATTGATAGATAATTTTAGCAGGGTGGGCCTGTTGATAGCAAGTCATGTTTGCAAATCGCCAAAAATAAGGGTGAGCTCAAGTCGAAAGCACCAGTAGCTCGTTGCTCGTTAAATTAATATTAAGTTTAGTATTAAATACTAGATTTCATTTGTTAAAATAAAAAGAAAAATAAAATAAAGGGTGAGCTCACTGATCACCGTCGAAAAGTATATTTTTTTAGTATAAGCATCTAGTTTAAGGCCGTATTAGTCTTGCCTATCTATTCTACTTTGGTCTCAGCGATATGGATATGGAGCCGCGAAAGTAACTTTAAATATTTATTAACAACCCTCGATATTTCTTGTCTTCCCTTTAATATTAATTGAGTTCGATTTTGTGTGCACGATCATCGAAAGGTCGCCTCGAACTATGGCCCAGCCGTCAACGCCTTAAATCCGGCCCTGCTTACCCATACATGAACATAGCAGGTAAATGTATGCTCTCATGAATAATTGCTTGTCCATGGGTAGTCTGTTTTTTTAATTTATTTATATTTTTTTTTCTTAAATTGGTATAGTTGCTATAGTAGTAAAGTGAATACATAAGTAGCTTTACATAGTATACATTTATATGCACATCATTGGTCTGAAAATGTGTAAGGACTACAGCTGTGTGTAGAGCCACGGCCCCACCCTAAATTGCCGTGCATTATAAGTGGCAAACTATGAATTGGATTATAAAATTAGCGCTACGAGGGTTGCCTTTAAAATTTGACGCCGTATGCTATTTGACTTTGAAACAGCGTACGATAAAATCAGGAGAGATGGATTAGTCGCGGCGATGAAAGAATTTTCTATCCCAACGAAGCTAATAAGATTAGCAAAAGCTACCATAACAAAAGTAAGAAATGTGGTGAGAGTTAGGAATGAAAACTCCCGTGAGTTCGAAGCTCACTTTGGTGTCCGTCAAGGAGATGGCCTCTCTTGCCTCCTTTTTAACCTGGCACTTGAAAAAGTCATCAGAGACTCCAAAGTAAACGTCAAAGGCACCATCTTCTACAAATTAGTGCAATTATTAGCATATGCCGACGACATACACATCATATCGACTTCAATAACGGACCTCAAGGAAGCCTTCAACAGCATCGAAGAGAATGCGAGAAAAATAGGTCTTATAATTAACGAAAAAAAGACGAAAGTAATGGTGTCCACAACATCTGACACAATGAGACATAGACTTGGCCAAAATGTTACCTTCGGGGAATACAACTTTGAAGTGGTTACAGACTTCACGTACCTGGGCGTAAATATAAACAACGTGAACAAAAATGTAGAAATAGATCAACGACTTCTTGCTGCAAATAGACAGTCCTTCCGCCTAAATAAATTTCTGAGAAACAAGAAGCTCGACAGAATTACAAAAGTGACTATATATCAAACGCTGATTGCACCAGTCTTAATGTACGCCAGTGAAACATGGACACTGTCTAAGGCAGATGAAAATAAAATAAGTATCTATGAAAGAAAAGTTCTTCGAACCATTTTTGGAGGCGTATGCGAAAATGGAGTATGGAGAAGGAGATACAACCACGAGCTTGAAAGACTACATAAAGGCGCCAATATAATAACGCAGATAAAAGTGAATAGATTAAGATGGGCCGGGCACCTAATAAGAGCAGACGACACCTATCCTCCGAAAAAATCCTATTTGGCAAATGTCGCGAAAACAGATCAAGAGGACGCCCAAAACTAAGATGGATTGTTGGAGTCGACCAAGATGCGCAAGATCTTGGTATTCGGTCTTGGAGAGCAAGGGCGCGAGACAGATCAAGTTGGAGACTCATGCTGAAGCAGGCGAAGACTCGACAAGAGTTGTAGAGCCAACTATGATTATGATGATGATGCTATTTTCACATACTATATACTTGGCAGAAATACGCAATTAAAAAGGCAAAAATAGGATGGATCACTGGATTATGATTGATTTTTCATTATTTTAAACAAGGATTATTAGGATACACATTTTTTTTTATACCATGAATTTGAGGTATCCCTGGGCATTAGTGTGACCAACATATAAATAACATTGAACGAACATAAAAAGCTCAAAAAGACTTGTTTCCCTAGAAAATTGGGCATTCGTTTAAAAAAATACAATCGGTAACCATAACTCATATATGATACGGCAATAGGTGAGGAGCTATGGATATGTACAGAAACAGGTGGTTGGAAGTTCAAAATGTATCAAAGACCTCATGAAATGTTCGCATTCACTTTAAGACAAAAGATTACAAATTTTTTGGGAAAAGCATGTTATAAGGCTACTTTTTTGTGGACCAACTTAAAATAGTCAATTCTGAATGGTTAATAAAAATATATTTGGCAAAAAATTTGGAAGAATGATTAAAAACCAATCACCAATGATGGCTTGTCCCTCACAAGGACAATCTAAGGGCTTTCAAATAGCCGCAAATACAGGGCCGTCTTTAGGACGTGGAGCTGCGGGGCCCAGTTATGTATAGGACTCGGCTCAGGAATTTTATACAGTATTACTATTCTACTAGTTTAATGGGTTTTAGGAGAGAGACCCAATACAAAAATGCATGCAACATATAGAAGGAGACATCGGAGATTAAATGTATGATGTAGTCACCCTGATCAATATATTCGTCTGTCCGTCTATACGCCTAGATCTCAGAGATGATAAGAGCTAGAGCAACCAAACCTTCAGATTATATGCCTTATTATATCGCGGGAGATAAGTTTATTTTACTTTGTTTGATATGGAGATTATATTATATAGCTCCCATAGGGCTGTTCCAGGACAGCTCGAAGCAATTCAAAAGGTTTTATTTGGATAAATCATTTTCATTTATAAAGATATTGTAACCAAACTTGGCGTTTAAAAGTTTTTTAGACTTTATCTCATATAGCCCCTATAGGGCCGATTTGTTAAAAAAATGTTTTTGGTAAAAAATTGATCGGTTTTTCGTTTTGTTTAGGAAGATAACCATGTCTGGCAAAATTTGTTTCGGAATACTAAGCAATTTTAACCAACTCAAAAGCAATATAGTAAAAGTAAAAGGGTAGCTCAAAGCTGGCCAAATTATTATATAATTATTATTAAGCTATTACAATAGCTTACAAGAAAAATAGACCTTCGTAAAAGAGATATTGGCGAACAACTGAAAAAAGTGTCCAAAAACATGTTTTTCGAAAAAATCTCGAAAACGGTGCTGAAGAAAAAAAAAAAAAGAATGCCATTTTCGTGTATCTTGACCCAAAATTACCCTTAAAACACTTTTTTACAAAAGTTCCCTCGATGACCCTTAAATTTGTAAAATAGCGTTATTAACTTATCATTACTTAATTCTTCGGCCGCAAACATTTTATTTGGATTTGTTTTGAAACCGAATGTTTGGTGCTGCCGATTCCACCAAACCGAAATTTTTATATGATTTGAAACCGAATGTTTTGTTGCAAGTGGAATTAAAACGAATCAGTAAAATAGGTTCAAAAACGCAACAATTTTATGCTGAAATAATTTTGCAAATATTATTTATTATTCTTAGATCCTATTTATGCTAACTTAAAGTTATATTGACAATTATTTTTAATTATTTTTTTCTAAATCAATCCAAAAAATAGCATGCGCAGCCAAAACGAATTTTTTTTTGCGTTCGTGTATGTTTACATACTCATTATACACGAACACATGACGTAAAGTGCGACAGGGTTCTCGCGTTACACAAAGAAAATTTCCCTTGTAACAAAAATGTCTGAGTCGTGTTTATTTTAATAATTAATGTAAAGTAATATTTTTGTGTATTTATTATTTTGTATTTTATTTTAAATAAAGATAATAAAGAAATAGCAATATTTTCATGAAAATTAAATATAAACAACATATAGATAGTTATAAAAAGGTGCAAGACTGTGGCAACCATGTCAGCTGTATTCAACAAAAATAATTTCGCGCAAACACAACAGTAGAATTTATCGGAAAAATAAGGGAAATATACGAACTTATCGAAAATAACAAGGGAAGTTATAGACAAAAAAAAATATCGTTTTCCGGAGCACGCAAAAACGAATTCGCATAAAATTCTTTGGTTTGGTTTTTTCGTTTTCCGGAGCATGGCTACATATGCCAATGTATCTCAAACTAGTGCGTTATTCTAACATTATTTTTGTGGAACGTTTAAAAAATGAGAAGTAGATAGTTTCTTGTTAAGGCCCATACGCAGTTCGAAAATTTTCGCATGGAATGACAAAATTTCATATGAAAAAAAATCCCAAATGGGATATCCCAAATGGGTTTTTTGTTTTTTATATGAAGTTTTGTTATTCCGTGCGTAATATTTCGAACTGCGTATGGGCCTTTAAATAAAAAATTTGCACATTTATCTAAAACACTTTTTTCATAAAAAATGCATTTCTGCAAGTTGGAAACATTTTCACTCGCTAATGCTTTATGAATTTCAACAGGATTTTCTAGACATAATATGTATTTCAGTTTTGGTGGCTTTCGCATTTTACAAAAACACTTTTTTAGCTTGAGTTTTTTTAATACCATAACTCTTATTTGCGCTTCCTGGAAAATTTTTTTGTATAGCCAAATAGCTACATCCCAGCATTATGGCAAGCCTTACATATAGTGCTGATGTCATGACGACAATGCGCGCCTTGCAAAAACCTGTTGAAGCTGCTCGCCCTTAAGCAATTAAACGCTGTTTTAATAAAGTACAGCCTAACAGCTGCTGTGCATCCTTTTGTGCACACTAATTACAACTAATTGCAACATAATAATGCACTTGATCTTTGAGAGCATATGCATGCAACATGTTAAAATGCTGCCAGCGATCTGTGGCAAGCAGTAGCTGGCAGTAGCACTGCTGTGGTGGCTGTGTGTGCCTAAGGCGCAGTTTGTGTGTGTGGTTTGGAATTTTCTGGGAAATTCTGATAAACTTGTTGCACCCGGAGTCGGTTAAAGCGGGTGGGCGGCAAAAAGTTGACTTACATTTCATTCATAAGAGAGCGAGTGTGAGAGAGATTGTGAGTAAGAGACCGCGTGCGGTAGCGACAAAAGTTTAATGACAGGCACTCATACATACACACACATACACTTCCACGAATGAGTGCAAGTTCAGTTGCAATTTCATTCATTCAACTTTTGAGAAATGGCGAAATATTTGGCGAAGGCAGCAAAACGCGGTGTCAAATTGAGCGCCAGAAAGTATGCTTTGAAAATGAATATAAATGGTTGAAAGTGAGCACTAAATAACGAAACACACGCACATACAGCTACACACACACACACACACCGACACACATGCCAGCACGCAAATGTAAACAGAGCAGCTAAGCTATAGGAGAGCGCGCGCGTGGTTGATGCGGTCCTGCGCCGCTGTGTGTATGCAAGGAAAGACGAGCACCTCAACGACGCCTTCCCAAGTAACCCAAAAAAGTATAAGAAAAAAAAATGGGAAAAAAAGCCAAGTAAGCCCAAGTAGGCAGTAGAAAAGCTGGCCAAAAAAAAAAACAACACAAACACACAACTTGGCTCAAAAGAATCATATGTGTGTGTGTGTGGGTTGTTTTCCAATAATACAACAAAATCCATTGCATATTTTCAAAAGTTTTTTTTTGGCAAGTTTAATTTTATTTTTTTTTTTTTTTGTAGTGGGTACGGGTAGGGGATAGGGGTTTGTACACACCGCTGCGGCTGGCATTGCTGCTGCTGCTGCTTGGCTGACTGCTCGGCTGGCTGCTGCTGTTGTTGTTGGTGCGCAACGCCGCAACGCTGGCCACGTCGATAAACTCTGCCACGGCGCTGCCTTTCGTTGTCGATAGCACGCGCCTAAATCTATTGCCACGACCAACAAAAAATTGGTCACACAACTCTTGCGCCTCAAGTTGCACTTACGCGCACTTAAAAAAAATATGCCAAAAAAAATATAAGTAAATCGCGATATATTTATTTACTATATTATTGTACGTTATAAACCGAAACAAGACTTTTTTTGTGCGTGTTTTTTTTTTTATAAAACGTGCGTCGCGACTTTTTACGGTAACGTTACGTGCCACTTTCTGGCTTAAACTGTCTTGGCCATGGCTTTGCGTTGTGTCGGGTTTGCGTCTTCAACAGCAACTGATGTACGCGCCACGGCTGGCATCCTTTTTGGATGCGCATACTCCGTGCAACATATCGATTTAGTGGCAGCGCGCACAGCTGTTGCCGGCTTATGTTGCTGCCAGAAGGCAACAGCTGAGCGCAGAGCTTTGGCTAGGCGCCATTTTTAAAACAAAAATGGCGCCCGGCTTTAACAGCACGAACAGACTTGTTGAGCAAGCTTAAGCTTGTGTTGTGCTTTGAAAGCTAACGAAAGCTTCGTGAGTGGCATTCTATTTAAGGGACACAACGAAACTGTACTCTAACCAACGGAACATATCGTACAGGTGATTAAGTGAAAGACGAAGATTTTCTTTCTCAATAAAATCTTCTATGTTATTTAGGGATTGACAACACAAGACACGGTTTGTTGACCCTTGTCTCAGAAGAATTTAAAACAAGCTCTACCAAAAAAAAAAAAAAAATCTAGATAAACCCAAATTCCGGATTGTGGTAATGCGAGCATTAATAGCCGATAACCATAGAAACCAACTTCTCAAGCTGTCAGCTAAGCCAAGATGGTCATTTTGGAAGATTTGCTAAACAATGGATCATTAAAATAAAGCTGCAATCAATTTGATATTTCGCTCTACTGTTTGTTTTTTTTTTCTTCTGCAATCGATCTTATCTGTATGTCTTATGGCATATGCAAAGAAATGGTAAAAAAGTGTTGAAAAACTTAAATAGCCTCACTTTATTTAATTTATTTTAAAATTAGTGTAAAAAAAAAGTATTACAGAAAAGAATAAAAGAAAAGACTCAAGTCTTAGCTCTGTGCGACAAATTTTTATTGTAACGTTGAGGATTATAAGGGAGTGCTTGTAAACAAATTTATCGTTTTGTTGTTAATTAGACTCACATAGAAACTCAATTCCATGCGCCTAAAAGCAAACCAATAATTAAGATGATCCCTAGAATTGGATCAGCGTTGAAGCTCTAGGGCTAGAAGGGACTGGTAAGGTTTAATTTTCCCAACAACATTATAAATACAGGTTGGTATTGAATTTGAATAACTTGTTTTCTATTCAACTACTAATCTTTTTAATTGGGATACTGAGACAAGAATTTGGATTGTCCGGCGTCATCACGCACTAGAGTCCATAAAATTGGTACAAAGAGAATATAGGCGCACGATTGGCGGCACTCCTGCTCCGTTGAGGAGGCATATTTCGATCTAAACGGCAATGTTTATAAACTTAATTGTCGAATATGGAGTGATTCTAACCGAATATGGAGTGATTCTAACCCACGGATAGTCCAAGAGACGGGACTGCATCCACTTCGCGTCACAGTGTGGCGTGCAGTTTAATCGAGGTGCATTGTCGGGCCTTACTTTTTCGAAGACAGGTACCGGTGTATTACACCTTTAAAATAAAATGCGACCGGCAGCTTCAAGTGCTAAATTCTTATTGCTTTCTTTATTCATTTCTTTTCGTTTCTCCACTTACTCTTTTTTATTACTAACGTACATAAAGAGAGTTGCCAGATATCACTTAGTACAGAAGGAATAACATCATGATAGTACAAGTTATTACATTATCTTAGTTTTCATTGATCTATGATTACTTTTCCATCTTTACGTGGTCTCAATTGCCTTTTAGCTTGAGATTCTTCATCAAATATGTTAACATTTTTTTTACTACAAATTTCATTTTCATGGTTTTCGCTTATGACATTGACGTCCTGTTCACAATCGTTGTCTTTCATTTGATCTAGTTGTCTCTTGATGAGCCTATCATTATGAGTAAGGATGCAACAATACGATCGAGTTGACTTTTTTTACGGTCTTACAAAACACTCAGCCTGACCATATGTAGATGGATGACCTGGTGCTGTCAATATGTGCTTGATACCATTGTTCGCTAAGATATTTTAAAATTCGTCTGAAGTAAACTGTATTCCATTGTCGCTTACTACAAAATCCACTTACTTACAGTGAACGAAGTTGAAATGTCTTTGGTTTTAAACACCTCTTCCCATTTCGAAAATGAGTCAAAAATAATAAATGAATAATAATTTTTAATTGGCCCTTCAAAATCAATGTGAATTCTTTGCCATACTGCATCGGTCGGTTTCCACAAAATCAATAAACTTTTTACTGGACTTGGCTGTAATTTTTGACACGGCATGCAATTTTTTATTAAGTGCTCAATGTCTTTATCCATTGCAAGCCATCAAATATAGGAATGCGCAAACATTTTGGTTTTTACAATTCCTGAATGCGATGAGTATACTTAGGATACGTTTTCTTAGTTAAGAGGGTACTACAACTCTGTAACCCCAGAGTATACAGTCACACTCAACCGAAAGTTCATATGCTTTTGAAACAAAAGCTGAAAACGGATGTACTTTTAATTTGCAATGAGTGCCAACTTTAATGGCTGCACTGACTTTTGATAAAACAGGATCACGATTCGTTTCTCGAGCAATATCCTTGAAATTTGTTTTGAAAATCTGTGGGCACGGTAGTGCCCCCGCCAAGACGAGCTAAGCGAAGCCAAGGGCACCACCTACCTTTTCTCGAAGCGCTTCGTCATTTTTTTGAACCCTTATAGCTTGGGTTTGAATTATGTTAGCTCAACAAAATTTTCGGGATATTTTGTCAATATTATTAAAATATATACATATAAAGTTTTAATTGCATAGCTTCTATACTTTAGATTTTATTGATATCTAAAAAACACTGATTTCGTCACTGATGATCATCAAAATTCTTAGGGTATTTCCTAATGTCCTAGAAAGCTGAAATTTTGTATGTAAGCTAGTACTAGCACACAAAAAACAAAAAAATTGTAAAACTTGTAACTCTTATCCCCCACCCCCTAAACAACAAAAAAATTGTAAAACTTGTAACTCTCATCCCCCACCCCCTAAACTAGGGGATAGGAGTTTGAATGAGACCTGCAATTTTCAATTTTGACGCTAGAGGTCTAATCTGATCTGAAATTTGATGCCCCCAGATATAAATATATATATAGGTACTCCTTGTTATTATAAATTACTATAAAACAAAAATACAAAAAATAAAAGAAAAAAATATAAAAAAATTTTGTTACAAACAACTTACAAAAAGAAATGAAATCCCACCAAAAACATTTACATGTAAAATGTCGCCAAGACGAGACCATATGACTCGCACTGTCAAGAAGTTATCAGATCTCATGTACAGCCAAGCTTCTAACTCTACACGCCATAACTCTACAACTTCACAAACTCTACACCTTAGTCAAAATATATAGCTTGGCCATTTCGCTACATTCACATAGGAGTAAGGTAAAAAATTAATTCACTCTTCATTACTTTTCTGTTATACAATAGTTCTTGGAGTAACGAACGGCCAAGCCACATATTGAGTAAGGTGTAGAGTTTGTGAAGTTAGGCCTTGTAGAGTTAGGGCGTGCAGAGTTAGAAGCTTGGCTCTACATGAGATCTGATAACTTTTTGACAGTGCGAGTCATATGGTCTCGTCTTGGCAACATTTTACATGTAAATGTTTTTGGTGGGATATTATTTGACTAAATCAAATTAACGTGATTATATTCTGAAACCTGTCTAACATATGAAACTTTTGGAATTCTCGACAAACCATCAGCTATATTTAATGATCCTTTTATGTATTCTGCGCAGTAATTGAATCTTGATTAAATTAAGGCTCATCTTTGCATGCGTGCCGATGCCATTAAAGGTACCTAACCCTTTTATTTCTCCAAATATACCCAAACTTGTCTTAAATTTGACATAGGCTCTTGCATGTTTTTCCCAGTCCCCGTAATGGCATCCTATATATAATATTTCTCATTAAATTCTCCATTGTCTATTGAAAAATTGCTGCAGCAGTCTTAATGACAAAAGGTAAACGCTTCACCTTCATAAGCCCTATATGAGTGCTCCAAGTGCATAACTAGGCTTGAAAAATACGGGTGTTGCGTTATTACTAATTTGAAGATGTACTTTGCCAAAATTGTAGCAACCTGACTCATTTTTTAATAGTACTTCAAAAATTTCTGATTTAAAACGATTTGTACTGTACACATTCTCTTCAAAGGTATTGATATTTTTAATTTGCACTAAATCAAAACTAAACGCCTTTAAAAATGGTCTACCCAGCAACGGTGTACTGATACAAATTTAAATGTTTACTGCCATACGAGTTACATTTACAATCTTTGTAAAGGTTGATTTTTTAAGAGCTTTCAGATTTTATTGAAAAAAAAAATACACATAACATTCAGAAAAATGTATGAAATCTTTAGTTGAGTCGATAGAAAAATCGATATAATTTAATGTTTAAAGATGATTTCATGAAAATGTTGACCGCGGCTGCGCCTCAAATGGTTCATACGCTGGGTCCTATTTTGCCATACTCTCTCCAACATATCGACTGATATCTCACGAATATATTCTTCAATATTGGCTTCCAGTGCTTCAACCGTTGCGGGCTTGTTGCTAAAGACATGCGCCTTAACATAGCCCCACAAAAAATAGTCTTAAGGCGTTAAATCGCACGATCTAGGCATCCAATTGACCGGCCTCAAATGTGAATTAAAGTGTTCACCGAACTTGCCTCTCAATTGGGCCAATGTTTCGCGTGATGTGTTGCATGTGGCACCGTCTTGCTGAAACCACATGTCAGGCAAATCCAGCTCTTCCAATTTGGGCAAAAAAAAGTTTGTAATCATCGCACGGTAGCGCTTGCCAATCACAATAATGTTCCTGCT
Source organism: Chymomyza costata (assembly GCA_018150985.1). Classification (NCBI taxonomy): domain Eukaryota; kingdom Metazoa; phylum Arthropoda; class Insecta; order Diptera; family Drosophilidae; genus Chymomyza; species Chymomyza costata. Next base: position 10,184,732 of record JAECWU010000256.1, read on the forward strand.
TTCGTCGTCTTTGAACAAGTATGGTCCAATGATGCCACCGGCCCATAATTCATACCAAACAGTGACTTTTTGGCAGTTCTTGCAACGCTTCTGGCTGCTCTTTACACCAAATACGGCAATTTTGCTTGTTCACGTATCCATTCAACCAGAATTGAGCTTCGTCGCTGAACACAATTTTCCGATAAAAAAGTGGATCTTCATCTAACTTTACCAGCGTCCATTCACCTAAAGCTAGCCGTTGTGGTAGGTCGTATGGCTTCAATTCTTGCACCAGCTGTATTTTAAAAGGTTTAATACCCAAATTCTTTCGCAAAATTTTCCACGCAGTGGAGTAACAGAGGCCCAGTTGCTGCGAACGGCGCCGAATCGATAATTCACGGTCATCAACAACACTGGCGGATACAGTATGCGTGTTGGTGGTTTAATGTCCAATAATGTAAATTTGGTGCGAAATTTAGTCACAACATTCCGAATAGCCGCCTCAGGAGGTCGCCCAAGCTGATCATAAAATGGAAGGAGTGCGCGATGCACTTTTATAACCGAGCATGAATTTTGATAATAAAATTCAATAGTCTGCATGCATTGTTCTTTTGTATGTCGATTCATGGTTAAATTATAGACCTTTAGCATGTTTGACAGTAACAAAAGACACAAACAAACAGCTGAGCTGATAAAAACAGTGTTGTCAAAAAGAAAGTTGCTAAAAAATCACCTTTTATTTGCAATCATTGTTAAAATGGTTGCGCCATCCACAGTAATTGCATGCTACTGCGGGGAACCGAACCATCGACCAAGGGTTACAAAGAGAGTACGCTACCACTACGCTACCGACGGCAACCGTATCACTCGTTACTGACGAATGAAACTTTTTACGCTCACGGGAAATAATTATTGGTGGAGTATAATGTTGGCTTAAAATTGAGCAAAAATCTTTATACGTTTTGGACTGCATAAGCTGTTTAATACAATATATGCTGCAGCACCAATTGACTGTAATAAAGTCGCCTTTTTTGCGTTGTCCGTGGTACAATTTACTTCACAAAAGTGAATATCCAATTTTTCCTTCCAAATCTCGAAGGTTTTGCAGTTTGGCGAAAATTCCGAAACATTTGCAATTTGGTAAAAATTTTTAACTGCATCGGTTTTCAAATGTTCTTTTGCACTTGTGTTAACTTTGTATTTGTTTGTATGAGTTTTTCTTGTTTAATTTATAATGTTTTGTTTGATAACAAATATTTGAAACTATACAACTACTCAAAACCCAACCCGTAAAATTTTTGATCTGTTCAGACTCACTTTCATCCTTACATTCAATCAATAATATCGACAACACATCCTATTACCCCTTCATGAATAGAAACCTGCTTAAGAAATATAAAAAAATTCAAACTAGTATGGATTCCAAGCCATATAGGCATAATGGGCAACGAGTTTGCTAATAAGGCAGCAAAAATGGCTTGTAAATTCCCTCTCATAGTTTCAACCAATCTCAACCTATCAGACCCCCAAAAGTATATTCAAAATCTTTTTGTTTCCAAAGAATATCAAAACTCTCAAAAACATCAAACTGGTATCAAGCCAATAACACATCAAAATCAAATATCCCGCAAATATTAGCTGAACTCCCAAAAACGTCTCCACTAACCTAGTCTTCGACTAGGCCACACCAAGTTCACTCACTCCCACTACATAAACCCAACACACCCCCTCCAACATGTCCTTTCTGTAACACTAATCCACTAAATCTAAACCATATTTTAAAAGACTGCACTACTCACTTAAATAATAGAACTTTGATATTTAAAAATGTACAACCAAAAGATATTTTAAATATAAATAAAATCATAGACTTCTTAAAACGTAGCAATTTGTACCACCTTATCTAATTTAATCACAAAATTTATAAATGTCAATACTTTAGCCGAAGGCCTAAGATGCCAGGGCTTGAACCAAGTTACCTTTAGTTTTTAAGCTACTAATTTGAAACTATTAAATAAATAAATAAAAATAAAATTAATCTTTTTAGCCTCTTCGCCAATTTGTAGTTTATTACACCTTTAAAATAAAAGCTTCAACTTATTGCATTCTTTATTCATTTCTTTTCGTTTCTCCACTGATACTTTTTATAACTAACTTAATAACGTAATTACTAATTAACGTAATTAATTTTTTCTTTGGAAATATTGCAAACAGAAAGTTTACAAAGTAAAACTAAGAAATTTGAATGACTTAAAGCAAGCCGTTCGAACGACAATTGAGGCAACTCCCGCTGCAACCCTTCAGGCAGTCATGAATAACTTTTTGCTAAATGTCGCACATGCATCACTGAGCGTGGAGTCCATTTAAGTTCCATTATTTTTAAGACTCATTAAAAAAAAACTTAATAAAATTTAATTATCTTTCAAATGAAACAAGAAAAAATGATTAACGTGAATCAAACAAAAAGTTATTCGATTTACTTAATGTAGCAATATGCATCAGCCACCCTGTATTATACCCTAAACAAAGTAGTGCAATAATCACTAATAGACTTTTTCAAGCCAGATTATTTTATCCATCAAATAATATGGACTATATTTCTTTTTATCTTGAAAATTTACCATATTGCGTATACGACAAATTATTGAACACAACATGTAAAAACATCTCTTATGAGGATTGACCTCTTGTCTGGAACTGTTGCACCAACCTTCATATATAGCAGATTCTCCGCACTAGAATGACCTCGTCTTTTGATCAAAGCGTATAGTTACTGTGGGGATTGACAAGCGAAACGAGCAGAGAGCGAGACCCCCTAATTATTTATATAAAAGATGTATTGGGAATGGTTCAAAATATGTAATATGACAGTAACTTCTATTTGAGTACCATGTAGAGAAACTCATGGTTACTGTACCATGTTGTTTGGTATCATTAATGCGAAAGAAAGTGATGCACTAACATCCTTTGTTCCACTCTTTTCCAACCTAGTCTAAGCTTTCAGAGGAAATTCTAAAATCAACAGTACTCCCACATTGAGAATTCTCTTTAGTCGTTTAAGGACAGATTTTATTGATAAAAAAGCTCTTAAGCTTGGTATCACTCACCGGTCTGGGTGCTGGAGTCAAAGAATGTGCTAGTAGTTTCCACAGTCATGGTACCAATAGTACCATCAATTATCTGCGCCGAGGAGTCACGACGTCCGCGGTAACTGCAAAGCAACATAAAGAACCGATTAGCTTTTAGTCCAGCCGAACTTAACACTACACTACAGCCCAAACTTACCGACACACATCATCGCTCTGGGAGCTCTGACGTCGAAAATTACGGCAACGTATCATTTCCTCTGTGGTAGACTGGCGACGAAATCCTCGTGCTATTAGTATCTCCTCGGTGGTAGATTGACGTCTAATGGCCGGCCGCTGATTCTGCTCGGCATTAGGTATCGGTGGCGGACGTGAGCAGGGGCTGGGATCACGTGATGAGCAGCAGCTATTTGAATCTGGTGAGCGCGGTGAGCGTGCAGCCGACGAACTCTGGCGTCGCAAGGTGTGCCGACGTGGACTACCATCGCGTTCATGCGAGCGATCTGGCGATAGATGCGTGCGGGAGTCGCGACGTGCGCCACGCGAGGCGCTGTCCGGTGAGAGCGAGTCGCGACGTGAAGTGCGGCGCTCGCCTTCCTCAGGCGGATCCGGACTTAGTGCAGGCTGTGAGCCGCGACGACTGCCACCGGGCAGACAGCTTTCATCAAAGGCCGTGGCCTGGCGCTGCAGTCGCTGCAGACGAGGCGCACGCTCTGGACTTATGCCAGCCTTGGAGTCACGTCGATTGACACGTCCGCATTGTGTGGTTGAGTCACGGCGTCCCTTGGGCGCTGTAGGACTTGTAGCCGGTGGTGTTACTGAGCTTGTTATAATGGTAGGCGGCGGTAGTGCCTGACAAGCGGAATCCACCTGCTGATTGTGGTAATTGGTGGTAGAAATTAGTGGCACAGAGTCGGAACCGGAACCAGCGGAACTGGTTGAGGGACGCTGCTCCAGACGGAAGTTGGGAAACTCTGGAGCGGCGAGCGAGTCACGCTTCTTGGTCACTTGGTATTTGGGTGGAGGTGGTGGCGTGGTAACACGTCCGGCTACGGTACTATCGCGCCGGCTGCTAGACAAATAGCTCTCGCCAGACCCGCGCCGCGAGACCTGCAAAAGATGGGTGGGAGAGAGAGAGAGAGAGAGACAAAGGTTGAGGTGAGGGCTACACAGGCTGAGGACCGTCATTTGGGGTACACAAAAATGCTGCATTAAGTGGTTTGTGTTATACTTACGCTTTTGGAGCACTCGATCACAACTGGCACTACGACGCTCGGCTGCTGTTCCTCAGTACGATTCCAGTGCTTTACAAACTCTGCCGTATTGGAATCCCGCCGTGAGCGCATGCTGCGTATGCCAGAATCGGCGCTGGACTCTCGTCGTTTGCGTGGTGCTATATAGGTGGTATTGCCACCGACGGCACCGCTGCCTGTGCTGGCATCGGTGGTGGAAGTGCGCCAAGGCAGGCTGCGCGCCAAATCGGCTAGGGTCTCGCGGCGATTTAGCTGCGCCTTGTTGCGTGCAACCTGCGTGGACTGCTGTTTGGCACCGCCGCTCCATTCGCGTAGTATGTCAGTGAGCTGGGCGAGCGAACTGCGGCGTCGTCGTTGCAAGCCCGGCGGTGGTGAAGTGCTCGGTGGTGTGGTAATTTGAGCAGCTGAATCGCGGCGTCCACCAAGGCGCTGGCGTATGGTGGACTCCTCCAGCTGTGAAATGAGCAAGAGATGGATTCGTAAGGGAATACTAACATTTTTAGCAAGGACACTTACCTGTTCGCGCACCAAGTCGTCCCAGCCATTGCCGCCTGACCAGACCAGGCCCACCTGGTGTGACATAATGGGCAGGTTGCAGACAAAGCATATTGCTGTCATAGTCCTGCAAAGTACGTCAAGTACAAACATAATATGTTAATATTGAAAGTTAAAAGCAAGTGTTTTGAATAGTTTTTGCAAGCCAACAGTTAAAAAAGAGCTTTAAAGCTCAGTATGTGGTAAGCTTTTAACAGCTTTTGTGTCCTGGGTGCGTGTATTTTTGTAAAACATGCAGGAAAATGAAAGCTTGAGCTTTTGAACAAAGCTTTAAAGTGCATGCAAACTTTGCCAAAAGCTTTTGTGTATTTACAGCGCATGCAGAGAACTTTTACATGCTGTTGTTTGAGCGTGGGTGTGTGTCAGTGCTTAATAGTTTTTTAGCAGAGTAAAAAGAGCTGAATGTATTGATGATGAGTAGAGCGAAGAGCTTACAGCAGAGACGGGCGATAGTGGAGAGCGAAAGCAAGAGTAAGTATAATGAGTGTAACTAAGTAAGCAGTAAGTAAGTAGTACTTAAGTATGTAGTAAGTAAGTAGCAAGTAACATGTGGAAAGCAGTGAAAGTGAAAGGAAGCCGCATGTCCTGTTTATGCATTTGTATGTGAAGTAATATGTGAACTTTTTTTTTGTATTTGTTTTTTTTAACTAGATCTGCTTAGTTTTAGTTAGTTTATAAAGGGAACTTGACTTGGCTAACTTTTTGCGTATGACCACGCTGGTGCTTGGCTGATCCATGGACCTGTAATGCCGAAGTTTTGACATGGCGCATGGCGTTCTGGGTCTGCAGTTGCAGCTCTTTGGCAAATGTATAAGATCTGTGGCACGTGCTGCGCTGGCTGCTTTGGATGCAAGTCCGGGCGACTCCTCTGGTTGCTGCTGCTGCCGCTGCTACTGCTGCTGCTTGTTGCACTGCTTGTGTTGTTGCCACTGCTTGTTACGTATCTTTATGTTTTATTTAACGCTTGGTTTGTTCTGAAGTTTATGGTATTATGGTTTTTATTTGTCGTATATTGATTGTTGTTTCAACAAAAAATAAAATCTATTGAAACATATTTATGTAATATCCTGTGTTTGTTCATAATATATTTGTATTTTAGGCATATATATATATATATTTTTTTATATTAATATATTTTGTTGGGGCGTGGGGAGTAGGGAATTTGCTACACACACAGAGATACACTGAAATAAATTGAAGAAAAAATATTTTTGGTTTAAAAAACAGGGGATTTTTTTTTTCATTTTAAAATTCAATTAAATTGGTTTTAAATTAAACAAAATTGTTAAATTCATAAATAAACATAAAAAATATGCACTTTATAAATAATTTTTTTTTCAACTATTGCACTAAATATGCATACATATGGCTTGTTATATATATAATATATTTTTGTATAAAAATAATACTTTGGCTTATATATGTGTGCTACAATATTGGTTTGCTATTTATGTATTGGGCTAACAAATGTGTAAAAAAATAAATAGTATATTGTAAGGGTCATTTGTGGTACTACATGGTAAAATGCATGCGGTTTGGTTTTACTTTTATTGGCTAATTTTTTTATTCTATAAAACTAAATGCATGTAATTTCCAAGTTAAACTTTTTACTTTCCATATATTTTTTGTATATTTTATGTTTTTGTATAAATAGGCAAATTTAAAACAAAAATTATATTTTAAAATCAGCTGCTTTACAAAAAAGGCAGATTGCAAGCATTTCTAGGGCAGCTGCTAAGATACTAGTTAAGTTGGTTCTACAAATATCTTATAAACTTTGTCTGGTCGTTACTCAGTAGAATAATTATTAAAGGCAAGCTTTCAAATTAAAATAATATTTTATAAAAATAAAAATGTTAATAAAATTAGCAAATTATTGATTTTGTAATGCGATTAATATATAACTATAGTTGTTGTAATATATGACAATAATATCACAGGCCCACAAAAAAAGTTTTCTGTAGCTTATATGTGTCAGAGTTACCCTTATGGATTTTAAGTCGCTGAGTCCGAAGTCCAAAAAACACGATGTTTATGACTGATTATTTTTTTGGTGAATAAAATTTAAAATTATTTAAGCATTAATATTTACAAAAAACCCAAATGGACAAAGCTTTAATCTGCACAAGACATATCTAAACAGTAAAAGTTCTTCCACTCACATTCTCTACTCCGAATTTTTTCATCCAGCAGCAATAGTGCAAAATTTCTCGGAGTAGTATAAGATAATCACGGATTTAGTCTCTTGTTTGGGATATTTGGTTTGGTGACTAGACCTTTTGGTGCATACCTACAGTGGAACAACTCATTAAACTTTAGCTATCCAATGTTCACTAAGTAACTGAAGCTCTTTGAACATTTTGTTCTTTCAACATTTTATCGCTTAAAATTGCCCGAGAAGGAAATGGTAGAAGTTCTGATTTAGTTTAAGCTTTGGTCATGTATATGAGTATCTTGAAACGCATATTATGTACCAGTTGAATACCCCCAACAAGCCCTTGATCATTCATATCCTTGGTAGAAATAATAACACTGTCAAACAAAAAAGTGGAGTCCAGATGCATGTTTTCTTATGTATTGTTGGACCTGGTATTGGTTTTATTCTATCCTCAAAAAACCACACAATACTGAGTATTTTGGAGGTTATGTTAGAAAACCGACATGCTAAGTTCTTTTTGACTTCGGAATCGAATTCAGCAACTCCAAGAACAAATAAGACGTATCGCCGAACAACCGGTCTAAAAAAAAATTTTCTGTGGGTTTCTGAAGCTAGGGTAGAACTTAGACCCCTTAAATAAATCCGACGATAAAATATGCCTCGACCTTAGATAACTTTACGTTTTTTGTGAGGCTGCGTAATGCTTCACTGGCGGCTAAAATCTTCAAAATGGAGTTGTACGCAAAAATGTTCAAATGGGCAATACATAAAACAGGCTTTGGGTGCTCCGATCTAGGTTTCAAACAAAAGTCCATGCCATTAACCTGACATTACGAGGCCTTAAAGAGTCCAAACCAGAGTCAGGGAACATAAGTAGCCAAAAGGGTATTCAATCGATCTCTGGCTGCCATATTAGTTTCAAACTACATGTTTCCAAACTTCTCTACACGAGAAGGCTAAACTGCTTGAATTAAGTATAAATGGGTGCCGGATCATCGGAAGATTGTAATCCGACGGTTTGGACAGTAAGTTACAACTCCTTCAAGAGAGAGGGGACAAGCACATCAATGGCTACTTATAAGCTTCAATGAAGAAATATTTTTAGACAAAATGTGATCTGATCGTAAGCTTTTTGGATTGAAGTAGTTCAAAAAAGACAAAAATCCAAAATCCCCTAAATATCAGATGATACTTTTTTTTTTTTTGCTAAAATTTATATTTTTGAAGCAAAGTTCTTGTTGTAAAGCTTATTAAAAATTATTTCCAAGAAAATGTATAAGTAATTATTCCATTGAATTTATTATTTATGTTAATAAGTAGAAATTGCAAATTTTGCCCAGGCTCTGACCATTACGCCCCATAAACCCTGCTCAACCCTAACATATTTATGCCTTGGGATTCGGTTAAGAAACGTTTCCAAGAAAGATAAATAAACCATTTAGTTTTATTAATTTAATTAAAAACAAAATTTCATGTGAATAAATACAAAATATTAAAGCGCTTGAAATTATTTTTGGAAAAAAATAATTGAAAAAACATTTGGTTGCATAAAAACTTACTTAATTACATGCACAACATTTTCAAGGAAAATATTTGTTTGCAATAAAATGCTGCTGAATTAAAGGAAGGAGGAATACCAACAAAATTTTACAACATTTTTTAATTCAACTTTTCCATGAAAACATCTCAATGTATATGTGCATGTGTTTGCAGTACATAGTGCATGTGGCATGCCACATGCTATGCAGCACAACATGTAGTTTTATAAAAGTTATTAAATTCTTTTGAAGTTCTATGTATACAAATATTTTAAATGTATTGCCAGCTAAGAATATCAAATATTATCAGCCATGTCCATATTAAGTATACGCCAGCAGTACTTGAGCAATTTTGCCTTAAAATAACATTTTGACATTGGAGTCTCTGAAGAGCAAAGGACTACAATGCACTTAAGTTGCAGCAAAACCCTTGAAAATAGTTTTCTTAAGTGTCCGGAAAAATGTTTAAACTTCGAGTGCAATCAAGTGGTGAAAACAAGGAACAGCAGACGAGTTGAGTTAGTTTGGCAGTATATAAGTAGTATATATTTTTTTGTGAACATTAAACGGCTTCCACATTGACAGGAGTGCAACTTCATTCGACTTTGGATGCTAAAGCCTCAAATAACGTCACCATAAAACGCTGGCCAAGCTGTGTTTAATACTTTAAGATACAATTCTCTGCTGGCAGGATGATGCCAATTTACGGTGATATATCCTGTATCGAAAGCATTGATTATCGCTTGAGCTACGTGTATTTGTCAGTCCTTCTATACGTATATCCTGCTTGCGAAGGCTTAAAGCATTTGCAGCATAAAATATTGATACAGCTGAGTGCGAGCCCGTGCTCCAAAAAATACCAACAACCAAGGGTTCTCCAAAAACACAAACATTTTTTTACTCGCTTTAAGGATTTCGACGATGTTTTCAACGATGTTTTTGCAATAGCTGAGGCCCAAAACCCCTAGAACGTCAATGTTCCAAGATAAACCCATATCTTCGGCGTTATTAAGGCTGTGTCAAAACCCTGTAGTCATACTCAGCACACCTAAAAACATAAAAAAAACATTGCGCATAGCAATAAATTTTGTTTTTTCTTGTGGCTTAAAAACGAAAAAAAAATAAAAAATAAAATATGCAGCGGCAAGAAGTATATAATTCTAAATCTAACATGGCTGGATCCAATGGTGAAAAAGGAAGCGAAAATGAGCTGGATGATCATCATTATCACGTGACTGAGCGAATCCGCAACATAATTTTAAAATATGCGCTTAAACTGGACTTGGACGCAAATAAAATCCATCTAGATAGTGAGGAGCCAATACAGTTGGTCGAACGCTGCTTAAATGCCATTAGCACCAAATATGAAAACCAAAAAGAGCAGTTTCAGGAGCACATGATATATACCCACAATTTAGTGGAGCATAATACTACTTTACAAAAAAAAGTCTCTTTTCATCTTTTTGTTGTTGTTGAATGCCAGAGAATGAAAGAGCTCATTTGCAGGCTTGTGAGATGATGTAAAAGTTGAAGCTTAAATATTGTGGCAGATTTCGAAAATGTCTTTTTAAGAGCACAAAAATTAAGTTGTCGTTTACTTTATATTTCCGGATAATTTGTGGGCTGTTTCCTTTTTGGTTAAGGCTGGCTTACGTTGTGGATAAGCTTTAAGAAACTGCTTTTGTCTGCCCTGATAATTTAATAAAGAAGGCAAACAAACTTAAACAGTAAAGAGCTGGCTGGTTTTTCACCTTCGAGTCAGATTCAGCGATTTCGAAGCTCGTTGAATGCAAATACATAACCACCAGTGTTATGTCTCTTACAAAACCAAAGTTATTCTATTACATGGTTTTATATAATTATTCATCTATATTTGACAAAGCTTAGGTTTTTTATTTTACAATACTGTTTCTTGCGCATGGCGACGCATGACGTCACTGTGGCACTATCAATAACTCTACAATTTTCAACTAAGCAAAAATGTTAAGTAGAAAGTGTGCCATGCATTTTTTGTTTCAATTTTAAGCATTAGAATTTTTCCCAGTTTTTCGTCAGTCGTCTTGTTTTCCTTGTGTGAAGCACACACATCTAGATAAAAAAAGTAGCTTGCAAAATTAAAATATTAAAAAAAAAAAAAATATTTTTTTTTTTGTCTAAAAATCGAAAAAAAAAATAAAATAAAATATGCAGCGGCAAGAAGTATCTAATTCTAAATCTAATATGGCTGGATCCAATGGTGAAAAAGGACGCGAAAATGAGCTGGATGATCATCATTATCACGTGACTGAGCGAATCCGCAACATAATTTTAAAATATGCGCTTAAACTGGACTTGGACGCAAATAAAATCCATCTAGATAGTGAGGAGCCAATACAGTTGGTCGAACGCTGCTTAAATGCCATTAGCACCAAATATGAAAACCAAAAAGAGCAGTTTCAGGAGCACATGATATATACTCACAATTTAGTGGAGCATAATACTACTCTACAAAAAAAAGTCAAAGAGCTGACAGCAAAAGCCGAGTCTTTGCGCGAAAACCTGTATGCTGCTGTAAAAACGAAGGAAGATATGGAGCAGGCTGCTGAGGCCCGGGAGCAGATTTTGAAATGCAAGCTCGAGGAAATTTCCAATGAGTTGGAAACAAATAATATCAAATTCGCCAAACAGCAGAATGAAAAAAATTATTTAATACAAAAACTTCATAGATATATTGAATGTCATGAGATTGAAAATGGCACGGACTACAAAGAAAAGATGGCTGACCGCATAAAGTTTTATGAGACCTTCATTAGCCGACTCTATCAAAAATTTATGATAGTGGTGCCGAACCCCACTGCTAAGCAGACGCTCGTTTTAACGCCATTAGACCTGGACAGAGTTGAGCAGTGCTTGTCAAAAGATTGGGACATAATATTGATGGGAGTTCAGCAGACCAAGATTAATTGCGACAAGGTACTTGCAGATATGCGCACAATCTTGTTGGCGAATGAACAACTTGCGCAAAGCCTGGAACAAGTAACACTCAAATTCAATGACGTAACCCAACGTTTCGATAGCTTAAACAGTCAGCTGCTAACAGATCATAACTCTGTATTAGACTTAATTCAGAAACTATGCATTAACGAGGCAAATGAGAACGTGCAATCCAACAGCATGGCTATGGCTTTGGAGCAGTTGCATCTGAAGGCTGACGAATTCTTGAAGAACTTTGAGGGAATGGAGAAACAAATGGCACTGCAAACAACTCACATATTTATGCTGGAACAAAAACTAGGGAATAGAGTAAATTCTTCTGAGTATATTGCAGAGCTCCAGCAGCAAAACAAAGCAAAGTCTCTTCTTGTGCATAAGCTACAAACAATAGTTGGCGACAATCAATTCAAACTAGAAGCGTGCGTGGAAAAACTGCAGTCCCAGAAGTTGTTAGAAGAAACGCTGAACCGTAGACATGAAAGTTTGGTACGGGAACTTGAGGAACTCAAAAATAAGCATGTACTACTTACCGACGAGAATAAGAAGCTGCAGAACGCGCAGGAACTCTCCTTGAAACGTATTGCAAGCCTGGAAAAAATACGCAATGACCTGCAGCTAAAAAATCAACGCCAAGACGTGCGCTGTGACGAACAAGAGATAGTGCGGCTTACACATGAGATTGGAGGGTTAAATCTAGAAATAGAACAACTGAAGAAGCTTAACCGAGAGCAGCGAAGCGCACTGTCCGTGCTACAAGCTCAACTGCAGAGCAGCAACAATGGGGCTGGTCAGGCATTTGCCAGTCAAATGCAATTCTTTTAAATCTTCAATCTGCAGAGCCGGTAACGCTACAATCTGTTGCTATACATGCTGATAACAACAAAGGCTCTGTGCAGTGCTGCTTGATAAGATGAAGAACTCAACAATAATTCTATTATGATGATGGACTTACACCTAGGTACTTCTCGTTGACAAGGAGCGATAGGAACAGCAAGGTTTACGAGGGTCACTTTTATTTAAAACTGGACGTTTTCTAGCATTTCAATTCAATATTTTTTTATAAGTCATTTATGTATATTTTTAAAATTTTTATTTTCGTAACACACTTATGTATATATTTTTTAATATACAAAAATTATGTTATATAGCTCATTATAATAACTTGGGTTTGCATAATTTTTGAACTCACTGTAGCATAAGAGCTGCTAATGTAATGGAAGCAATAAACAAACTTGAAATATTTAAATTTAAAAATTATTTTTAAATTTGAAGAAAACAAAGCAACAAAATTTCGTAGAGCTACATATGCGCTCTTTGTTAGCTTCGATTTTGTATTGTAGGTTGCTTTTTTAAATAGCGTGTAAATATACATATAATTTAATTCTAAATATTACCGAAAGCTCGCTCTTGAGCGCAAAATTCTTGTTCTTTGTTCCCAGCGTACCAAAATTGTTGATTCAAGCTTATTTACTAATTATATACTTTTTGCTGTTCGATGGGAGGCGCAAGAGTTTGACGCTAATACATTTTGGCATATGTCAAAAGTTTTCATCCAAGAAAGGCTAAAGGCTTTTATGATCAATCAGCTGTAGGCTTTAAAATATTTTATTAGTACAAACATAAATTAACACGCATTTTGAGTATGCCATAAAAATCAGTGCTGTAAAATGAATGTGAACTTGAATGGAAAGGTGCGGACGTTTGTGCATAGGGTGGCAGGGTGGCTTGAACTGATAGGAATTTGGCATGGAAACGTTTGAAGACTAACAAACTTATAAAGCCAATCAAAAGAGGTCTTAAACTTTATTTGACCGCAAGCTCAATAGCTGGCAATGTACATACAAGTGTGTAAATGTGTATTCAATGCAGTAGTAAAAGTTTCAACTACTTTGAATGTAAGTAGTTACAGACTGGTGTAAAAATGAACAAGCGCGAAAAGCGCCGAAAGTATAAATAATAGAGCAGAGTGCGCTTGTTTTGCGTACATTTGCTCCCTGAGATATTATATGCAAGTACTGCTCTCTGGGCGCTTAATTTACAAGTAATTGCAGCATCTGATTTCCATTGGTTCCGTTCCATGACGCAAGGCTTTGCTTTAATCAACTGTGCAATATTTCAGCTAATCGCCATAAGGAGTTTGTAAAAACTGACTGCTGTTGGGCTACCATATCAAGCACAGACAACCTCGACAGCTTCATGTTATATTTGTTTTTGCGAACAAGTTTGTTTGCCTGCTGCGTGCTCCAACAGGAAGTGGTCTAAGCGAGCGCCTGCTCGTCTCATGCTGCACATGCAGGGGTTGCCACACTTTTGCACAAAAGTGTTGTAAAGTTGTTTGTCAAACACAAATACGCTGAGAGCTTTGCCTTGTTATACAGTCAATAGTTGGCAAAATAGTTTTCAAAAGTAGTTGCGGGCGGTTTGCACCAAAACTAACTTTGGCTGCAGTTTTATCCCCCTGCTCACTCTCCCTATGGTATGCAGCATGCAAATTGGTTTTTGCAAACATCTGTCCAGCCACTTGGCCACTTGCTTCCTTAATCAATTGTAAGTGCATTGCATGCCAGCCAGACACATAATTTGCGTTCGTTACCACAGATCTCTGTGGTGGCGCCACAACAGGTTGCCACAAAAACTGACTCTGTGTCTGTGTGTGGAAATTTTTCAGGGACTCTCTCTCTCACTCTCTGTCTGCACTTTTGATTGACATTTGTCAATTGGCGTTGCCCCAACAAATTTTCAGTGCACTTTCTATTTTTTGTCCTTCTACTATGCCTTATTTACCGCTATTCCCAGCTGTATTTTAGTAGAAAAAGTTGGAGAAAAAAAAAATGTGCCAAGTGGGTGAAAATACAGCAAGACAATTTAGTTGAACCCGTGTCCAGGTTGCTTGGGCAATAATGTGCAATTTTTATTGCCGCAACCCTGGCAGTGTTAGAGCCCCAAAGGGGCTTGACTTGGCTAACGGCAAAAGGAGCAACTATTCCAAGAAATTTTCTACTTTTTAAACGACTTTTTATAGACTGTGTGTGGACTGTCTGTATTGGAGCAGTAGCAGCATGAATATACTTACAAGTTGTGTATAATGGCGGGGGGTACGAGTAGTTTTTTGAGACCTTGTGTAATATTGTGCTTAAAACGATTTTGGTATCGATTGAGCCATGAACAAGTATTTATAGCAACATCTATCGACTATCAACCTATGCGAAAATGTCAACGAAAATTTTGACCATCAGGTCAACGTCTGTAAAATCAGCCGTGGTAAATATTTGTAAGATGTCATTGATGAAACTTCAAAATAAAGTACCCAGCTTGGTTGCAAAATAAATGTTTCTTCTTCTTTTATAACTTGCATTTGCGTTCCTGCAACTGCATTGGACTACATGATTTTTCTCGAAAGAACTTTCTTATGACCCTAACACCCGGCTTTTAATACAATACAAATGAAATGCTTGACGTAGAAGAGTTCGATTTCGGAAAAGGAAATGTCATACCGACCCTATAAAGACATTAGAGATGGCGTACGTTAAAGTCGGGCGCGGACGACTTTGGGATACCCTGTACCACTGCTTGCAATAAAATCCGGTATATTGCTTAAGAACACCAAAAGACATTTGATCGCCAAATTAGGTTACGATACCTTCATAAACAACCAAAAAACAGACGAATTTTGAACCAAAAATGTTTTTTTGACCGATCGTTCCCATGGGAGCTATATGATATAGTCAATCGATTTTGACCAAATTTGGTACAGGACTTAAGCACCTTAAAAAACTTCCGAATGCAAATTTGGTAACGATAACTTCATCAACAAACGAAACACAACGAATTTTGTGCAAAAAACGTTTTTTTGACCGATCTGCCCTATGGGAGCTATATGATATAGTCAAATTTGGTACAGAGCTTGGGAACTCTAAAAAACTTACGAGTGCCAAATTTGGTTATGATATCTTCATAAACAAACGAATTATCCATCTACAACTTTTGTTTTTTTTCGAGGTCCTCTGAAACACCCCTATGGGTGCTATATAATATAATCCCGATATCGAAAAAGTAAAATAAACTTGTCTGCCCTGACTTAAATATGCATCTAATCTGAAAGTTTGGCTCTAGCTCTTGCCATCTCTGAGATCTAGGCGTTCATACAGACAGATGGACAGACGGACAGACGGACATGGGTATATCGACTTCTCTAGTCACCCTGATCATACTTTAGGTAACTTTGGGGGGCCTACGACATTTCCTTCTGTATGCTACATACATTTTCGGCTTGCACAAACTTAATATACGCTTTGTACCATACGGTACAGGGTATAAAAATCCTGTCCCGTTCTATTTTCCACGTTTTTCCAAACGTATTCGTATTCCAAACGTTCCGACACCACCAACACCTTTTGTTTTTCCTGTGCATTACCATTGGGTAACAAAAAATATCCAATCCCGTTCCATTTCCAGCTTGCTTTTCAATTATTACTACTATTACGTTACTATTTTGAATAAATTATCAGAACGGTTTGTTTAATTCCTTAAAAAAATGTTTCCAATTTTTTGCTTTTATTCTGTATCAAATAAGTTTTCTGTTTTGATAGTTTTCTATACTAATACAAAAAATTAATGGAAATTCATTCTCAGAAGCATTCAGAGATATTCTCAAATATAGGTATTAAAATAAAAATAAATCAGTTTTGTTTAATAAAAATATATTTTTTTTTAACAAAATAATTTCGAAGTCCGGCAGTATTCAGTTTTACTGAATCTTCAAAAAAAAAAATTTTATTTAAAAAATTGTTCCTCAGATTTTTACGGAACTCGCGGAATAACTCTTGCGATCTTGATTTCCGATTTTGACATCAAACTGATTTATATAATTATGCTTAAAAACATAACAACTATGTATAAATAATTTTTTTTAAATTAAATAAAATTAACTTCGCAGCCCGCCAGTAAACGGCATTAATTCTGTGACATTGGCTTCTCAAAAAAAAAAAAAAAAAAAAAAAACACCCTATGCACATTTAAAAATTCTTTTAGGCAGATTTTTACGAGACCTGCAGAATATCCCTAAAAATTTATTTATTTATTAATTAGGATTTTTTTTTAATTAAATCAATTTGTTGAGTTCGGGGTATTGAAAAAAACACCCTCTACTGGGTCTGCTGGATATCTTTCCCCAATTCCATTTTGTTTTGTCAGTCAAATAAACAACAGCTGATTGCAAGCTGTAACTGCACAATGGAAACGCATTTCCTCTAAATACCTGGACAATTGATGCACAACCTCCGGGGAATTGAGAACAATAGAAAGTTTTAATTAGATAGCTGTGTCAGAGCAGGCAAATTGTAGAGTCGGGAATGCTTTGACTAACTCTTGGAAAAAGGTCGTTTTTCATATGAAGCTCGCTAACGCTGTTTTTGGCCTCAATGCAGCTACTGGCTAATATCAACAAGTTGAATTCAGACCAAGGACAGCAGCACATCACAGCAAAGTGTCGAGCCTCAGGCATCGATGACGATAACCCTGTTTCAACCAATTTCGTTGCCAAAAATTAAAGTGCTGTAGTAGCAGCTTTAAGGGCGCGCTTGTATGATCTAGAACTAAGGACCACCATTTTTTATTAATAAATGTATATATTTTTTTTGTGAATAATAAATGGTTCTGCTTGTATATCAAAGTGGCTTTAATTATTTATTTATTCAAATGGGCGCAAAGCTGCCAACAGGCAGGGGGGTAAGTGGCAGATTTGCGACCTTTTCTCGTAAATCGACGGAGTTTTATTTATTTAATACGCTTTTTTTTTTTATTGGTAGTTACAACTTATATGCTCTTTAATATAATCATCGGCAGCAGCAGCATCATGCTTTCAAAGGCTTCTTAGCTTTACATACAGGAAACGAGCAAGTTATAATGCGCTATTTAAATATATAAATACATATGCATACTATACGTATTTTGTATATATATTTTTTTGCAAAGTGTATACATAAAACCCCCAAAGGGAAAACCAAAAGCAAAACAACAACAGAAATAGCAAAACCAAGGGCAACCAAGCAACAAGCAGTGGGTAGGCGTTGGGGGGCGGCATAGGATTAAAAGACAGAGTCAATGCCAAGCATTGGACAGAGAGAAAGAGCAACAACAACTGAAAGGACCAAGCTTTTGGCCTAACTAAAAGAGCTTCAAACAGACAACAATAACTTTTTTGGTAGGCTTTAAACGTTGCCCCAAAGTCAGCGCAGAAGCCCCAGAAGCAGCAAACTGAGTGCCAAAGAATTGAAAGTGGCACGCGCAAATTACTTAATCCGACTAAGGATGTATTTTCATATGGCCCCAAAAAAAGAAACAAAAAAAAAAAAAACAGAAAACCGGGCGTGGCATTTGGGGGTTGGCGGCTGCCTCGGCGTTACGCACGTGCTATGCGCCTTTGATCTAATTTACCAACCATTTTCAGGTATTTCAACTTTGAATGCCGAGCGAAACACAACACGGGCACAAAACAAAAAGCCGGCAGCAAAAAGGTAAAAAAAAAATCAAGAAATTTTTGAATTAGACGGTAGGATGCACGACAGTGGGATACACTGCATCCACAAAAAAAAAAAATAAAAAAAATGAAAAACTTGTTATCTACACAAAGAGAGAGCTTTGTAGGCGTTCTCAAAGGAAATGGTGTGCGTCCAAAACTTACTGCACCAAGCAGCTAAAAGGCAAAGAGCAGTGAACCAAATGAAATCGAGACTTTAACAGCGGCGTTAGACAGTTTCTATAATTTCTTTAGTTGTCGGAAAATGTTCAGGAGACTCAGCTAAGCAAGTTGAGCGTCATGTATTCTTAGATGCGTAGCAGAAACGCTAGCCAGAATTAGCAGGACATACCTCTTTGGCGGACATATAGGGTTTTCCAATAAGAGGTGTTATTTTGGTATTCAAAGAAAAATGTCATTTTTTGAGATAAATGATCGGATGTTTATTTCATAATAAAGAGGAAGGTATGCCATTAATAATGAAAAACAACATCAGCCAAATGGCCACCACGACCACGCCTACAGGACCATATCCTTTTCATGAAATTTTCCATAACCAAATCGCAAAGTGGCTGCCCTATGTCCTCGATATGACCCCGCCGAACCATAAACCGCACCAAACAGTCACACGTTAAGGATGGAGAGGCTTCTCAACAATAACTCTTGGATTTTCCGAGCCCCAGAGGCGCCAATTTTGCTTGTTGACGTAGCCACCGAGGTGAAAATGGGCCTCATCAGTCAAGATGATTTTGCGATGGAAGATTTTCACCATTTTTGTATTGAGTTTTAATAATTTCAATGCGTTGTTGAATCGTGTATCGTTCCAATTTTAGTAATGGCGTAGTTCTACTTGTCAAATGTCAAAGAACAAAAGCTTCAAAAGTGACAGCTACCGAAATACCGGCTGATTCAAAATAACACCTCTTGTTGGAAAACCCTATAGAGTGTTGACGTCGACAACACCCGACTAGAACCATCGCAAGTAATTAAATTTGTTTGGGATATTAGACTGGGGGAGTTGATCTACGACTGAAAGGAAACTGTATAGAGGTCACCGTGCAGATTTTTCAACAATATTCGGATTATTATGATAATTTGATTTATTTAGACTCCTCTGCTCTCGAACGGATCTTGATTGTTTTAATATTAGCGATGTATTTTGGAGATTATCTCAAAAGCTCGATGACGAATTCGGATTCGGTTTCAGCGACTTAAAAAAAAAAACGTCATTGGATACAACATCTTGAAAAAGATTCTTTAAGTTACACAAAAAAAATTGATTTTCAGGCTCAGAGCCAGAACAAGTCTTCTGCGTCAGATTTCTGACATAACCCAAAAAAACCCTACAAAAATGAGTTACTTTGAAGGTAATCTCAAAAACCCGACGTGCTGGGGTATTTTTGAGCTCGTATTCGAATTCAACGAGCCCAAAAAAAAAAAATGTCATTGGATACCACGAGTCGAAAAAGATTCTTTATAGCGTTATCTTTTTTAGGGATTTTAGGAACTAGAATCTGACTCAGATTTCTGACATAACCTACAAAACAAGGTAGTTTGGAAATTATCTCAGAAACCCGACGCGCTGGTGTCTTTTTGAGCTCGTATTCAAATTCAGTGACCTCCAAAAACATGTCATAAAAAACCGTACAAACGATCTCGAAAAAATATGCTGAGTGGTTTTTTGAGGTTAGGCTAGAACCAACACCCGTTGAGTCAATTCTGTAAGCGGATTCGGGTTCAGCACGTCAAAAAATGTTTGATTTGAAAAGAATTTTTCGTAATTGCTATTTTATTTTTTTAACTCTTAGAACAGTAGTATATTGAATTAACTTTCATACAAAATCCACGTGAAAATAAGTTTTAAAAAATTTGTCTTGTGATGTTTTCTTTTCAACTTTTTTTTCTTTTAAATCCAAGATTGGGATGCAACATACCAAAATTCATAGCTCTAGCTGTATTAGTAAAAGAAACTCAGTCACTGTTTCAGCTTAGAGATGGTCTAAATATTTTTTCATTCGATCCTCCTTCTATCTGTTCCAAAACATTGCACAAATCTATAATATCCCACACTCTTAGGGTATTTCAAAAAATAAAAAGCAACAGGAGAAAAGAAAAACCAAATAATGTCAAATGAAAAATGCCTCAAGATGCGCGCAGCTGCTGCCAGCTGGCCGACTGACGCTGACTTAACGCCAAACAGCACTCTGGCAGTTAATCAATGAACAGGGGCGCTATGTAGCCACAGTCCCAGCCTCCAGTTTCAGACCTCAGTCCAAAACTCCCCCAACACAGCACCCAGCGACCCACTGACAGACTGACTCACTGACTGAGCTAAAAATTACATCAAAAGGAAAATGTCACTCAAGTACTTAATTCTTCGATGGGGAGTTAACTAAGAAAAGGAAGACAAAAAAAAACAAAAAAAAAAAACAACCTTAACCTAAAATAAACAAAAACTTACTTTAACACGAAAAAGTTTGTTTAGTCTGGCAGTTACTGTGGCAGCTTTAAAATATGCTGGCAATGCTTCAGCAAAAAAAAAAAATCACTTTTGTAAAAAAAGCACGGTTTTGGAATTAAATTTAATGTGTCATTTTCCATAGTGACATTTTTAAGCGATTTTTTCATTTGGCCCCCACTAGATATATAAATAGGTACCTTAATAAAGAGTTTCACTTTTAAGTCGACCTCTGCGATTTGGATGGCGCTTACATATGTAATAGAGCTACTAGCCAATTAAACATTTCATTTTTATTTGCAAATTCCGATTATTTATCGAGTTATCGTTAACTGACCATTGCATTTTTTAGGCCTTTCTTTATATGCCATACCTCCATACGAGAAGTGGATTTTTGTTAAAATTTTTTATTTCAAAATTGATTTCCCACTTTCTAAAATATTGGATCAATGTAAATTCACTGCGAAAAACAAAAAAAAATGTCTTTAACTTCTATAGTTGAGCAAGAAAGTCTTATGTAAATAAGAGCCCAGAAATTGGCTGCATAAACTCATGTGAGCCTAATAAACAAAACATATTACATGTGCTCTAAACAAAACAACATATTGCTAGCTATTTCACTTTTACGCTTTTAAAAAACGATAACTATTAAAGAATCAAATTTTTAAAATCACATATTTTTTGTGAAATTTTTTTAACTCTATTGCCATGATAGTTCAGCTTTAGGCAATAGTAGTGTGGATGAGGCTTAGGTATGGAAATACTATAAATATTTTATAAGGCAAAACTTTGTCATACGTTTACATTTTACTTTAAACTTTTGCAAAAATTTTTGCTGGGTAAAAAGTCAAAAAAATAAATAAAAAACTTGTATACATTTGCATTTAAAGCACTGCAGCTGCAGCACAATGCAGCATTCAAGATGGCTATGACTGCGTGGAGGACACTTTTTTATGGCGCTGTCTTCGTTGTCTTGAATGCATAAACCGAATGAATGGCCACTGGACATGCGTTTGTATCTGTTTCCTGTATCTCTATCTGTGCGTGTGTGTATCTATGTCTATATGGCAGCAGTGTGCTCTGGCTTGGTTTATACACGAGTCACCGCTTAGAGGCAACTACTGCTGACAGCAAAATAATTTCCGCTGACAAAGCGCTCTCCGGTCCGTCAACAAAGCAAAACGTCAACAGAATGTGATTAAAAAAAAAGGGAGAAAAAAAATGGAAAGTGCAAAATGCCACTGTAAGTGTGTGTGTGCGTGTGCTGCAAATGTGTAGCATACTTCTTGGCTAAAAGTTGACGCCATTTGCAAAGTCCGTTGGCTACTATGCTAACGCTATAAAGGGTGATTTTTTGGGAGATTACATTTTTTGACAACGTTTAAAAATTCTTTGGTGCTGGCAACGCTTTTCTTAATTTTCTTAAATTTATGATCTATGCGTGTATAACAAACATATATTTTTGTTATTGTTAAACTAATCTGTAATCACATGCTGCCTTTCACAGAGTTGCGTTGAAGGTAAATAATTTAATATAATAACTGCCTTTTACTATGAAAAAAATATATATATCAGCAATACCTTTAAAAGAAGATTTATGCCGCCAAAAGCATTTCTTCTGCTGGACAAAACAAAAAAAATATATACCAAATACGAAATGTACCAAATACCAAATTTTTATTAGCTATATACACGAGCTAGCCATAAAGACATAGCAACTAATTTATTCGTTGAGAAAGTTGACGCTGTAGTAGAGTCAGCCCTTTAAAAGAATCAATCTCAGATTTGCATTCACAATTTTGACTGCTATTCGAAGAACCCTGAGCTACCGTTAAAGCAATACTCTTCCAAAACCCTTTATTTAAACAAAAGATAATTGCAATTAACAAAAATTTCAAACTATTCATGTAAGCAACTGTTGCAACAAAGAATAAATGCCATCAAATATTAAAATTAATGTGAACAACAAAAATTAAATAACGTCAAGTGAATTTTTGTTAAAGGGTTGCTATTGCTGCCGTTGCTATTCCCCCCTTTCATGATACATTTTAAATTTTCGTGAGTTTTCTCATGCATCATTTCAACGTATCGAGGTGAAACTTACATTGTGCACACTGTATGAGGTGTGGCTATTACGTAGTATAAGTTTCAACTCGATAGGTTCATGCATACAAACGCAATCGGTACCACACTGATTTTTGTTGTTGACGTATTTACATATACATATGTGTTATAGATATAAGTAGGTAGGTAGGTAGGTAAAAGTGGTTGTCTTCCGACACACCAAGGCCTGCAAAAGGCCCGTTGTGATGCCACGTGAGCTAGTCCTTACTCTCCCGTATCCTCTCTAAACAAATCTGTCGATTTGATAGACGAATTAATCTTATTTATTTTGATTTGAGATATAAGTAATAACCATGGATTAAAATTCTGAGTGCTTTCTGAGTCCCGAAAGCCCATTATTACATATGTTTCTAAAACCATTTTTCCTTTTATCTTAAATATCCCGATTCAGAGTTTCCTACTATAACACTAGAGAGACAGTAGTGTATAGCTTTATTGATTCATAAACATAAAAAAAATTTTTAATTTTATAGCACAGTTTCTAGCTGAGTTGATTCTACAAACTTAACCAATATAAAGCGAAATTTTAGTATTAAGTTCTGTTCGCAGCATCCTGAAACGTTTTCGAACAAAAACGAGCTTCATGTAACAAAATGGCTCCGCAACTTAGCTTCCAAACATGCACGCAAGCAGTACGCAGAGGTGCGAACTAAGCTAAAAAACAGTGTTGCCATATGATTTAGTGGAAAAATATAAACAGCTGTTTAGTGCTACACTAGCAATGTGAACAAAGTAGACGAAAGGGCCTCGAAATATTTTGTATTGAAAAATTGATTTAATATGAAAATCTCTGTGAATTATTCCATTCTCTACCTTGCCTTTCAAATGTGGACTGACCAATATCCTCTTCTTAAGGAAACATTTCTTAAAATCAATCAGTCAATGGTACACCCAAATCGTGTTATAAAATTTTATTATTAATATTTTCTTCGGATTTACGTGAAGTCAGCGGCTTATGCATGACTTGAATGACACGTACTCCTTTGCTTAAAAAGTTGCTCAAAACTCGTTTTTCCAGATGGCAACAGTCTAATAATGCCAGAAAATTAGCTTTAGGAAATACACGTCTTTACGCTCGCAAGTGTACAACCGGAAAAGGCATAGTTTATTGTTATATTTAACTTATGTAGATATAATTGTATAACAGATATTAAGTGTGCGGCATATACATATGTTTTGTATGTTCAACATTTTTCAATTACAAATTTTCTATTACCATAATTTTTTTCAGTTCCAAATTACTTTTTCAATCTTATGCGACAAATGGGACTACGCTCTAACAGGAGTTAAAGGCAATAATATATATGCGTCAAAAAATGGATGATAAACTTTTGATGAAAAAAAATTTTTTAAAAGACAGAGTTTAAGCTTTTACACAAAAAAAAACACCCTTTACTAGTCATTTTTCACGCTCTCGCTTAAACTATGCAAATCGCGCTTAAAGTGATGCCAAAATACTAAAACCGTTTTTCACAACTAGCAAGCAGAAGACGATTCCATTTTCTAAATCTCTCGCATGTGTGTCATCTTTCTTAATGTCAGTGTGTACATACTTGGGTGTGGGTATACGAGTGTGCGTGCCAGCTAGTGTCCTTATGTGCTTGTCTATTTGTTGCCTTTTACGGTTATGTATGCGCGCTATTGTTACAGGAAAATCTAATTTCCGCGATTTTCACCTTTTGCATATCTGCTTCTTCCATTACTTTATCATCTCTTTTTCTTGCTATGCACGTGTAGAGCTGCTTTGCATGCATAATTCAAGTAAAAGCCATAGAATCTAGTACTAGATGAAAGCCATTAACACATACTTCTATGACAGATGCCCGAAAGTGTTTCAACAATAAATTTTACTAGTTTTTTTTTACAGCTCGTCAGACAATCATCTGCAAAACTGCAGTCATTAGTTTTCATGTCTAAGCACAATTTAGTAAATGTAGCTAACAAGTAAAGAGCTTTGTCTTGACATTTAATTTATAGGGTGATTTTTTTTGTGTTTAAACATGAAGAGACTTAAAATCGTACAGCATTTTAAATCATTAAATGTATGCTATTAATAATGTAAATATAAGCTGCATCATCTTCAAAGATGATGATGAGAAGAAAGGTAGTTATGTGGTTTTGAGTGGTGCAGAGGCACCTAGATTGTGCAACATAATACTCTAGAGCTAACTTTAATAGGTAGTCTAAGTGTAGAAGCCAGCAATGAACGTTGAATTTAGGAAAACCAGCTGACATGTGCTGTCAATAGCATTTATTCCTAAAATACTCGAAGCAGTGACTCAAAAGCTTTGACATTATCTTGTCTTATCTTATTGAAATCTACAAAACTTGTATGTTTACTACAAGCTGCAAATCTACAAAATAACTTTAGTTATATAGCAAGTCTTCTCTTCAACTTAAGTTCTATTAATTACAATTCTACAAATCAATTCAACATTTTTAAACTACAATCATCCACTAGTTTAACTACAATATGTAGTTGACTGCATAGCTGAAGCATAATCATCATATTGTCTTATCTTATTGAAATCTACAATGCTCAAACTATCTGCAGTCTTTAAATTATTCATTTGAAAGTCTTACATTCAAATGATTTAAGCCTCTTTAACATGTAGACCTATCAGTTGCCCTCAGCTCTTAAGTAGACAACCGTCTACACACTTTCAATTGACAAGTCTGCTTTTAAGTTTGAAGTACCTGTATCTGTAATCTATACTCAACTAACTCAGCAACTGTTATTAATACTGGAATCAGGTGCTTCTGGTAATCAATACTATGCAGTCCATTGTCTTACGGATTTTCACACAAATTTTGTACCAGAATCCTTGAAGTGTTGAAGCTCAGAGCAAGTATTATGCTATGATGATGCATGCTTGACAAGCTCCATTGTAGTTGAACAAAGTACTCCTTGGACAAAGGCAATATGCATAAAAGAGATATATCTGAGTTATTGTCAAGCATGCATCTTATGGCAACAATGGCAGCATTGTAAACGAGTGTTGGGTAAAACAAATGGCTACTATAGTTACTTAGATACTATATTAGGCATAAACAAAATGTTGTCTGTCAACTTTGTGTCTTTTGTTGATGAGATGATTGGGTTGTTGCTGTTGTTGTTGTTGTTATTAAAGGAGAAGGCCTTTTATAGAAGATAGTGAAAACCGCATCGTTTGCTCGTTTATTTGCTAACAAGTCTAAAATGAAATTAATTATAGTTGCTTTACGCACAGTTGCCTCCAGCATATTTTGTGGCTGCCACAGGGCGGCATGCAACATTGTATTTTCATTCATTGAAAAATGTTTTCAAAATGTTGCCAGACTGTTGGACTTCAAGCTGCTTTTGATAAATGACTCTCTCTCTCAACGTACAGCAGCAAAAGCAGTCAAGCTGAAGTTAACTCTAAGCTGTATATATATGTGTATGTGCGCTTATGTATTATGCAACACATAATTTTGTATTACTTTGGTCAACAGCTGACTGCCTGCAAATCAGTTTGTAGCCCAAAATTAATAAGCGCCAAAGTAAGCCCATAGTATCTCTGGGGATCATCTATCCACAAAGGCAACCATAAACCAGAAAAAGTTAAATAAAATATGCCAGTTTTACACCTACTCAAAAAAAAAAAAAAAACTTATATTAAAGTCAAGCATGACCGAATTCGTGATACCCTTTAGTCAAAAAGGTAATCACGCGGTTTTCGAAAAAATCTGTGTGGTTATCGTATGCGAAAGAATTTAAAAACAGTTGGTTCCGAAATATCTGTTTGATACCGAATTTCTAAAATGCTGGTTTTCTGTTTTCACTCTAAGCGAGCTATTGTGGGGAGGGCGAGATGCTATAAAATCTAATTTTCTTTACCTTATACGCTGGTTCGGCGAGAGCCAGGCTGGGCTCAAGATCCGGGTTGTATCAGGAAATAAAGAAATAGGTAGGAGCGGCAGCTGGCTTGAGAGGCCAGCACACTTAGGCCTTGACCGGCCCGTTGTGAAAGAACCAATAAAGAAATACCTTGATAAAAATCCCAGCCCGGGCTTTAGCAGCCCTCCTCTTGTGGTCTCTTCTTTTTATACTTTTCGCCGAAAAAAACCAAATCCTTCTCATATTCACAGTGATCCGAAACATAAGACGGAAAGAAACCCCTGTACCAAGTTATAATATCAGGTATAGATTTTGGTCGAAAAGATTATTTAGTTGCCTCAATTAAAATAAGAGCCCCAAGTGTTATACAACAGGCACAACTTTTCAGTTGCTTAAAGATAGTTCCAGAGCGCTCAACTTCCAGAAGAGTCTTTATGGGATGGGCATCAAGATCGTGGGGCGTCCCGAGACTTCTTGCTCTGATTCACGGCTGCTACAGTATGAACTTCTCCCATTCGGTTTGCTCAAGATTCAGACCGCCATGAGAATTTGTGATCTCCCAAATAAGAAATTGTCAGCTTTGCTGAGAAGTCTACTTAAGCAAAATTTGAATAAAAAAAGGCATGTCTGAGGCAAAACTCTTCTCTTTAAGATACAGAGCTCAGAAGTCTATTGCAAACTGCGATATCGATAAGCCAATTTAGCATAATTCACGTGATTTCGATAAGTCAAAGCTCTTCTGGTCTTCTAGGATCCTAGCGTTTATGTAGATCGCAGAATGAATGCACTTGTCCAGATTGTCTGGGCTTTTTTTTGGTGTTGTCGCAAAAGCTTTGATTTTCCTGTTACATAAATTCGCATGTATTTTAAGTACCCTTCAAAAGTCAAGTTTCTAAAATTACAAAAAAAAGGCTTCAGACAACAATGTGGCCCTTAAAGTCACGTTTCAGTCTTTTCATATTACTCAAAATTTTACGTTTAACGTTTCACGGCCTACAAGAAACTTTGAGCCAAGTCATGCTGCGCTTTTTGCTTGTTTTATTTTTTTCGCCTTTTTTATCGTATATCAAAAACGTTTATAACCTTAAAAAAAATATAAATGTATATGCTTAGCAAACATACGCATAAAATTGATAGAAGAGTTCCCTGTTCTAGTTTTTGCTTAACTTTTTGAAGCCAGGACGTGCTTTTATGGGTTTCTTTTATGTTTGCAAAAGTTTTTTGATATACCTAAGTCAATTTAAATGTATGTGCATGCACGTTCGTGCAAACTTGCATCTTGACAATTAAACAGATGTACATATATTTGCATTTTTGTAAGGATTCTTTTAAATGAAACGAACAAACCGCAACTTAAGGCAAATATGGCAAGTTAGCCAGTTTTAATTAAAATTTCATTTCGACAATGCCATAAGTCATCTTACAAAGTATTTGGTTGTTGGTTTTGAGCGAATCATATTGAAAAATATTTTATATATTTAATATATAAAAGATGGCGTACTTTAAAGTTGGGCGCGAACGACTTTGGGATGCTCTGTACCGCCACAATGCAATCAACTCCGGTATATTGCTTCATAGCTCTAAAAGATATTTATTTGCCAAATTTGCCTACGCTATCTTCATAAACACACGAAACTAAACGAATCTTGCACAAAACACGTTTTTTTGACCGATCCGGTCTTATTGGGACTATGTGATACAATCAACCGATTTTTATCAAATTTGGTACAGTGCTTGGGTACTCCAAAAAACTTTCGAAAGTGAGGTTGGATTACGATATCTTTGTAAACAAAGGAAATACAACGAATTTTTTACAAAAAAAAACATTTTTTTGGCCGATTGGTCCTATGGGAGGTATATGATATAGTCAACCGATTGATGAAATTTAGTACAGTGTTGAAGATCTTTACACAACTTCCGTATGCTAAATTTGATTACGATATCTTTATAAACAAACGAATTATCCATCTAAAACTTTTGTTTTTTTCGAGGTCGTCTGAAACACCCCTATGGGAGCCATATTATGTAACCCCGATATCAAACAAATACAAAATAAACTTGTCTCCTATGGAATAATAAGGGACCTAATCTGAAAGTTTGGTTGCTCTAGCTCTTACCATCTCTGAGATAGGCGTTCATACGGACATGGGTATATCGACTTCTCTAGTCACCCTGATCATGCTTTAAGTAACTTTGGGAGGTCTCCACGTCTCCTTCTGTATGTTACATACATTTTTGGCTTGCACAAACTCAATATACACTTTGTACCATACGATACAGGGTATACAAATCTTTGCCATAGATACAGCTGTGGGAGTATTTTTATGTTTGTTGTACTATCTTAAGACTTTTGTGAACTTTTGCTTTTTAAACAAATATACGTATTAAATCGAAAAAATTAAAAAATCGAAGCTAACAAAGAGCACATATGAAGCTCTACGAAATTTGGTTGCTTTGTTTTCTTCAAATTTAAAAATAATTTTTAAATTTAAATATTTCAAGTTAGTTTATTGCTTCCATTACATTAGCAGCTCTTATGCTACAGTGAGTTCAAAAATTATGCAAACCCAAGTTATTATAATGAGCTATATAACATAATTTTTGTATATTAAAAAATATATACATAAGTGTGTTACGAAAATAAAAATTTTAAAAATGTACATAAATGACTTTAAAAAAATATTGAATTGAAATGCCAGTTTTAAATAAAAGTGACCCTCGTAAACCATGCTGTTCCTATCGCTCCTTGTCAACGAGAAGTACCTAGGTGTAAGTCCATCATCATATTAGAATTATTTTTGAGTTCTTCATCTAATCAAGCAGCACTACATTCCCAAGCTAAAAACTAAATCTATGCGAATTCTGGAACCTTGACAAACAGAGCCTTTGTTGTTATCAGCATGTATAGCAACAGATTGTAGCGTTGCCGGCTCTGCAGATTGAAGATTTAAAAGAATTTCATTTGACTGGCAAATGCCTGACCAGCCCCATTGTTGCTGCTCTGCAGTTGAGCTTGTAGCACGGACAGTGCGCTTCGCTGCTCTCGGTTAAGCTTCTTCAGTTGTTCTATTTCTAGATTTAACCCTCCAATCTCATGTGTAAGCCGCACTATCTCTTGTTCGTCACAGCGCACGTCTTGGCGTTGATGTTTTAGCACCAGTTCACTGCGTATTTTTTCCAGGTTTGCAATACGTTTCAAGGAGAGTTCCTGCGCGTTCTGCAGCTTCTTATTCTCGTCGTTGAGTAGTACATGCTTATTTTTGAGTTCCTCAATCTCCCATACCAAAGTTTCATGTCTACGCTTCAGCGTTTCTTCTAACAACTTCTGGGACTGCAGTTTTTCCTCGCACACTTCTAGTTTGAATTGATTGTCGCCAACTATTGTTTGTAGCTCATTCACAAGAAGAGATTTTGCTTTGTTTTGCTGCTGGAGCTCTTCAATATACTCAGAATCTACTCTGTTCCCTACTTTTTGTTCCAGCATAAATATGTGAGTTGTTTGCAATGCCATTTGTTTCTCCAAACCCTCAAAGTTCTTCAAGAATTCGTCAGCCTTGAGATGCAACTGCTCCAAAGCCATAGCCATGCCATTGGATTGCACGTTCCCATTTGTTGCATCATCTAGCATTTGTACAGGTGCCTCGTTAATGGATAGTTTCTGAATTAATTCTAATACAGAGTTATGATCTGCTAGCAGCTGACTGTTTAAATTATCGAAACGTTGTGTTACGTCATTGAATTTGACTCTTTCTTGTTCCAGGCTTTCCGCAAGTTGTTCATTCGCCAACAAGATTGTGCGCATATCTACAAGTGCCTTGTCGCAATTAATCTTGGTCTGCTGAACTCCTATCAATATTATGTCCCAATCTTTTGACAAGCACCGCTCAACGCCGTCCAGGTCTAATGGCGTTAAAACGAGCGTCTGCTTAGCAGTGGGGTTTGGCACCACTATCATAAATTTTTGATAGAGTCGGCTAATGAAGGTCTCGTAAAACTTTATGCGGTCAGCCATCTTTTCTTTGTAGTCCGTGCCATTGTCAATTTCGTGGCATTCAATATAACTATGAAGTTTTTTGATCAAATAGTTTTTTTCATTCTGCTGTTTGGCGAATTTGATAATATTTGTTTCCAACTCATTGGAGATTTCCTCGAGCTTGCATTTCAAAATCTGCTCCCGGGCCTCAGCAGCCTGCTCCGTATCTTCCTTAGTTTTTACAACAGCATACAGGTTTTCGCGCAATGACTCAGCTTTTCCTGTCAGCTCTTCGACTTTTTTTTGTAGAGTAATATTATGCGCCTCTAAATTGTGGGTATATATCATGTGCTCCTGAAACTGCTCTTTTTGGTCTTCATATTTGGTGCTAATGGCATTTAAGCAGCGTTCGACCAACTGTATTGGCTCCTCACTATCTAGATGGATTTTATTTGCGTCCATGTCCAGTTTAAGCGCATATTTTAAAATTATGTTGCGGATTCGCTCAGTCACGTGATAATGATGATCATCCAGCTTATTTTCGCGTCCTTCTTCATCATTGGATCCAGCCATATTTGATTTAGAATTAGATATTTCTTGCCGCTGCATATTTTATTTTATTTTTTTTTTCGATTTTTACACAAAAAAAAAAAAAAAATTTTTTTTTTTTAATATTTTAATTTTGCAAGCTACTTTTTTTATCTAGATGTGTGTGCTTCACACAAGGAAAACAAGACGACTGACGAAAAACTGGGAAAAATTCTAATGCTTAAAATTGAAACGTCAAAAAAAAAATGCATGGCACACTTTCTACTTAACATTTTTGCTTAGTTAAAAATTGTAGAGTTATTGATAGTGCCACAGTGACGTCATGCGTCGCTATGCGCAAGAAACATTATTGTAAAATAAAAAACCTAAGCTTTGTCAAATATAGATAAAAAATGATATAGAACCATGTAGTAGAAAAACTTTCGTTTTGTAAGAGACATAATACTGGTGGTTATGTATTTGCATTCAACTAGCTTCGAAATCGCTGAATCTGACTCGAAGGTGAAAAACCACCCAGCACTTTACTGTTTAAGTTTGTTTTCCTTCTTTATTAAATTATCAGGGCAGACAAAAGCAGTTTCTTAAAGCTTATTCACAACGTAAGCCAGCCTTAACCAAAAAGGAAACAGCCCACAAATTATCCGGAAATATAAAGTAAACGACAACTTAATTTTTGTGCTCTTAAAAAGACATTTTCGAAATCTGCCACAATATTTAAGCTTCAACTTTTACATCATCTCACAAGCCTGCAAATGAGCTCTATCATTCTCTGGCACTCAACAACAACAAAAAGATGAAAAGAGAGAGAAAAATCTTCAAAAATCTGCTACAAATTGACGCAGTTATGACCGTGTGGGCATCATCTGCATCCTTTCATTTTTAAAACCAAGCAAAGGTCATAAAATGTTTGCATAGTGTTTGTTCAACAAGCATATTGACAATCTAAAAAACTTTTTTTTTTAAGAGTTTTTGAGTAGGCAGTTACGATATTTGGGTAACTTTATATACCTATACTTACTGCCTACCGGGAGCAGCCAAGTTGCGTGGTTCGACGTCATTTTACCTGTTTATAGGTTCATAAAGTTTTCACATTTTGTGTGCTCCTTTGGAGCTTTTGGCCATTTGTTGTTGTATTTTTTTATGAGTTACGATGCATAAAAAACTGATTTGGTTTTTGTGTTTGCTTTCGTGCCGTTCCAGCGTTTTTTTTTTTTTTCTTGTTCTGATTTGTTGCCATCAAACAGCTACTAAAATATGAACTCTTTGTGTGTTGGTAAGCGTGTGTTTGTATGCCGGCAGTGTTGGTAAGTGTGTGCATGCGTGTTGCTCACAAGCATAACATATGCGGCCATGATCATTAAGCTGATGAGTTGTTAATGATTACAAGAATATCGACGCCAACGCTGACTTTGCTGCTAACGTCGCAGTCGACGTCGATTCTTTGTCAAAGGCTGATGAAAAAAGCCTTGTGTATTAAATAGGGTGTTCTTTTAGTAACTCGGCTTACAGTGTGCAAAAATTTTTAAAAAGCACTTTATTGCGAGTCGAAGAGAGCCATTTAGCATAGGTTCTCTTTATTTATTTTCGCCCTATAGAATACTAGAATTTGGTGTTTACAAAATTTAAAATATTTTTAATTTTAGTATTTTCATTTCGATTTGGGACAAAAATATAAAGCCAACTAAGATTTTATAAAATGACCTCCAAGATCGTGCGACTTATTGCTCCAAGAAAACTTTTTGCTATAGCTCAAATTAATCAGAGGCATCAAGTTCTGTCAGCTAAGCTATAAATACTAAAATAATATTTTTTTTTTAGCACTCTGGCTCTTTACCAGCTTCTATTCTTCTGCTTTTTTTATATTCTTAGCAAAAATTTTAACTTTCAGGTTATAATTATTGTAAACATAAGTATGCAACAAATTGTTTGCGGCCTCTAGCAGCAAAAGCTAGTAAGTTTCAACTGGTAGCAAAAATAGTAACATAAATGATAACGTTGTGCAAAATGACGATGACTTATGTACTTAAATGTATGTTATGTACAAATCTTAGCAGAACTCTTCTACTAAAAAATTTTACATTAGACAAGCTTAACGAAAGACCCTGTATATGGCAAACTGCATGTTTGTTTGTGTGCGCGCCTGTTTTGATGTTTTCTTTCAGCACATTTTCCAGCTTGAAATGTTTGGCGCAACTTGAAAAACATTCGCCATTTTGTTTGTGTGTCTGTTTGTGTGTACCTTTGCACTTTGACCCAAGGTTTTTTTTTTATTCTGTAGACTCTAAATGGCTCTGCGGGAAATTTATGAAAACGGTTGGGGTCCTCGAACCTCGCTCACCTTTGGTAATGTTTATAGAGCGCATCAGTTATTGAAATCATGGGCGAACACATAAATTTCAAGCATCGCGTTTTATATTATGTGTTTCTTTTTTTCTTTTTTTTTTTTTGTTGGTCGTACATAAATCTTAATACACTTTTTGTGTCAAGTTTTGAAACGCACTTAGCTGCTCTATATACGCAGAGAAATGGCGTAAGTTTAAACATGCTTGAAAAGTGACTCTTTAGAAATAGTTGAAGTTTTAACTTGCGCATACTTTTTCGAATGACATTGAATTCGATAAATTTTAGTGATTTTGTTTTAAATGAAAATAATTTGATATTATTTATGAAAAGTTTCTAAAATGGCCAAGATTTTATTAAACAATTATCTAGGGCGATTTTGATTAATGTTTAAATTTTCTTTAAATCAAATATAGTCGATCTTATCTGAAGCGAATTCGTAGCGAAGCTGTGTTTTGGTTCTTTTGATGAAGCCATCATACCAAAATATGTTATTTTTTTGGAACTACATTCTGATGATAAACTTTTTGGTTTAGCAACCTACTGACCTACGTGACGTTACACCTGTACGAGACAATATGACCATATAAAAAAAAAAGACAACAATCGGTCTTATCGATTAAAAGAAATAATTTGCATGGCGTAACGTTACAAAAAACTGAAGTGGATTTTGATTTGGAATACAAAATCACAAATTTACTGTAATTTGGTACGAGTAAATATGGCAAAAAAAAAGGAAAATGAAATTTGTATATTTACGTAGCATTATATTTAATAAAAAGAATTACAACAATCGGTCTTTTTGATTAAAAGAAAAGATTCGCATTCGTTACAAAAAAAAGAAATGGATTTTGACTGGGGTTACAAAATCACAAATTTACTGCGTGTTGGTCAAGCTTTTTTATAAACAATTTTATTGTTAAAATGATTTGTTGCTTCTCAAATTAAAAATAATTTATTAAATCGAAAAAAAACTTTTTTGTTTTTTTGTTTGCCCTAGTCTGGTGCCTTATTCGTTGGTAAGACGTCGCTGGAAAAGGTAACGGAAAGTGTCCACAACGATTTTTAAAAACTTATGATAAAAAATAAAAAAATTCGCAAAATTTCAGTATTTAAGTTTAACGCGTTACGGCTTAATAAACAAAACTCTTTTTCACTTTTTATTTAATTGTGACTAAACTGAATATTTTTTAATCTAAGTTGTCAAAAAAATCCAAAAAACTGTTTAATATTTTTAAGTGTGTAAATATGAATCAAATTGATTTGGTGGAAAAATACAAAAAAAAAAAAAAATTAGTTTTTTTTTTTAAATATAAACGAAACCACAAAGTTAGTTGGCAGTCTCCAACTAGTTTCGAATCACAAATAGACCATAAATGCATCTCTCGCCAGCATTTTAATATTTGCTGTGACGTCAGAAACAAGAGAAGTGCTGACATTGGCAGTGATCATTTCTTGATTTTGGCCGAGGTACGTCTTAGGTCACGAAAAAAGGCAAATACCGTGCGAAAGAAGTATGACACAAACAAATTAAAAAATGATCGCTGTGCGAATGAAATGTCTAGCAGACTAAATGCTATTAATCTCCACAGCGCCGAATCCAATGATTGCAGTGAAGATTAGAAGAGTATACATCGCGATCTATTAGACGCCTACAAACTCTAGGGTTTAAGCAAAACAATCGAAGTGAATGGATAACGCAGAAGAGTTGGAGGCTGATCGAAGAACGCCGTAAGATAAAAGAAAAAATACTCAACACAAATTAACGATACCAGCCAGCTGAACTAAAAGTCCAATACAGAAGACTTACCAATCAAATAAAACTCCAAATAAAAGGGATAAAAACAACTATTTTCAACAGTTAGGCGAAGCTGCCCAAAGCGCAGCCAATATCGGTAACATGAAGGAACTGTATAATATTATAAGAAAGTTAAGTCTGATACGGGAACATGTATAAAAGTAAACCACTTTTTGATAAAAATGGAAACCTCACAACAAACAAAGACGAACAGACGGTTATCTGGAAACGTCATTTTTAGCGGACGTTAAACACCACAATGGACCAGACTGCATCGGAATTTCAAATAATGCGGCGTATGAACGAGAACAGGCAAATAAATATCGACCCGCCAACAATCTCAGAAACTGAAAAATGGTAAATCGACTGACGCCGATGGAATTTCGGCGGACTGCTTTAAGGCAGACGGAGACGCTAGAATGCTCCATCCATTATTATATGCAAGTTACCGAAAAAAGGTGATCTTAGAAGATTTACCAACTGGCGGGGTATATCAATAACCCAATCAGTTACAAAAATTGTTAAGCAAATATTGGTAGAAAGAATGAGCAATCATCTTTACTCCTTACTAAGCAATACGCAAGCTGGATTTTGCCCTGGAAAGTCTGGCGTTGATCATATTAACACTATGGGTCATCATTATCTTTGTGGATTTTGAAAAAGCATTTGATTCCATTGATCGCAAATTTCTATGGGAAGCTTTAAAATCAAGAGGTATTTCAGGAAAAAATAGTCAATCTAAATAAAAATAGCTACGGAGAAGGGATCAGCAGAGCTACACATAATGGAATGTTAAGCGAACCATTTTCAACTACAAATGGAGCGAAGCAAGGCTGTATGCTGTCCCCGCTCTTATTTATAACGATGCTAGATGTGGTGTTTGAAAGTATAAACCAACAACCAATAGGTATTAATTGGCACCTAAGCAACAAACTTTGTGAACTGGCGTACGCCGACGATGTAGCTCTATTAGCTAGCTCGTACCAGGATATGCAGAGAAAAGTTAACGCGTTAGCCGAGGCCGCTCTGAAAATTGGATTAAAAATTAATACACGCAAAGCTAAATCCATGCGTGTTAAAACAAATAATACCAACCTATTCCAAATAGGGGGAACATCCATTGAAAATGTTGACGAGTTCGAATACCTTGGTAGTATGTTAAGAAGTAATGGAGGTGCTTCAGCTAATATCGACAGTCGCATTCGTAAATTGAGTCGAGTGTTGCGATGTCTATAGCCTAAACCAAAAAACAATAAAGCAATAAAGAAGCTAAAATGCAACAGGGCAGCTGGTGAAGACGGCATACCAGCCGAACTTCTCCAAGTTGACACCCAGTTGATGGCGGAAACATTGCACCCACACTTTGCTTGCATATGGGAGAACGAGCGTGTTCCAGATTCCTGGTAAAGCAGAATCATTGTGAAGCTAGCCAAGAAAGGAGACCTTAGTGACTGCAATAATTGGAGCGGTATACATTGCTCAACACGAGCTACAAAATACTAGCCACACTATTGAACGAACGCCTTCAGGAAAAAATTGAGCCAACAATTCGAGATGAACAGGCAGGATTTAGACCACACAGGAGTTACGTAGACCAAGCAAACACACTACGTTATAATTAACGAACAGGCTGTGGAATGACGAGCTCCGCTATACCTTCTGTTCAACGATTTCAAGAAGGCTTTCGACTCAGTAGACGGAGCGGCAATATGGCGAGCACTTGCAAGGCAAGAAGTACCACTCAACATCGTAGCAATAATAAAAGCGATGTATGATAATGCCGACCTGGCTGTACTGCACAATGGAAGAACAAGTGTACCTTTCCAAACGAACACCGGCGATCAGCAAGGCTGTCCTCTATCGCCCCTACTCTTCAACATCATGGTCGATGAGTTCATGAGAGAGATATGCAAGTTCAAGCGTGGCATCACGTGGAGCTTCACCAGACACCTTGAAGACTTGGACTACGCAGACGACATCTGTCTGACCTCTCCATAGACTATGTGACATCCAGATCAAAGTAGATGACCTCGTGAAACTAGCCAGCAGAGTCGGGTTAATCTTGAGAACGTAGCAAAAACAAAAGCAATGCGCTTCAATTACACCAGCCAAGGAAACATCCCCATAGAAGGAAACCCAATCGAGTTCGTCGACAGCTTCCCATACCTTGGCACCATTATCTCCAGTAGTGGTGGTGTTAATAAAGACGTTTCAAGCCGACTCGTCAAAGCTCGACCAGCATTTGGGAGACTATACCGCATTTGGAGAAACGGGCAGTTAAGCCGACGTACACAACTGCGAATTTTCAATGCTTGTGTTTAGTCCATACTGCTATACGGTAGCGAGACGTGGTTGACGCGGGATATTCTGGCCAAACAGAATATCAAATGCGGAACTGTGGCGCATCACTTGTGAGTCCCCTATCCACCTCCAAATCAGGAAACGCAAATGGACATGGATAGGTCATGCTCTTAGAAAAGAACCAAGCAGCATTATTAGGATGGCACTAGACTGGAGTCCCCAAGGAAGCAGACGAGTAGGACGACCAAAAGCAACCTGGCGGCGGACTGCCCTTCAAGAACGGGCGCAGCAAAACATAATAGGGGTTACAGCAGAACAAACAGCGCAAAATAGAGCTCGATGGAAAGCTCTTGTAGAGCCTCTAAACTCCCAAGAGGAGTAAAACAGGCAAACAAAAAACTAAGTTAACCATCTTTAACTGGTGTGTTAAATCAGTGCTACTTTATGGTAGTGAAACCTGGTACGTTACTCGAGCCTCCACGCAAAAGATTCAAACTTTTGTAAATAGATGCTTACGAATTATCCTTTAAAAATGGTGGCCAAGAACAATATCAAATGAACGACTATGGCGTGCGACAAGACACAGCACCATGGAAAGTGAAATAAAGCGACGTAAATATAATTGGATTGCTCATATACTACGAAAGGATACGAAGGAGCCAACACATGTGGCACTGTCACAAGGAAATAGATTAAGAGGGCGTTCACAAACTACATGGCGCAAAACAGTTTTAAATGAAACGCACAAATCTATAAGTGAGCTTTGAAGTATTGCAAGAAGTAGACAATAATGGAAATCTTTTGTTTAAATTTTATGTGAATAGACTAAGTTTGTACAATCAAACAAGCTAGGTAATATTTCTATTTAACTTTTAATTATTCTTACAAATTGAAACTTTCTATTTAAATGTCCATTTAATATATAATTTTAAAGTTTTGGAAGCTACTTCTCTATTGAAAGTTTGCCAAAATATAAACCATCTTTACAAACCAAAAGTTGTTGCTTTGAAAAAAACTAGCTGCCAGTAACTAGTACCATCAAACTTTAAAAAGCTCATATGCAAAACATGAAGTTTATTTTTCATGTTCAATTTAAACGATGGCCAGCACTTTAAAAAAAAATCCTAGTAATACTTAAAATATTTAAGTGCCAGCTTATTATAAAAGATACCGAACTTTTTCAAGGAAAGCATGAGTAAGTGCTTGGTACACTAAGAACAGTCTGTGCGGGTTTTTTTTAACCTTTTTTTATAGCTTGAGTTTTTGACATTTTTACCGAGCTTAATTTCAAGTTTAACCTTTTATATTTTTTATTTTTATTTTTTTGCCAGACTGTTGAACTTTTTATATTTTAAAATGCGTCATGTCATTGGGCAAGTGATAAAAATGAGCAGAAAATGGTTATGGAGCGTAACCCAGCATAATGAGACTTACACGCACAAATACACATACAAATAAATACGCACACACAGATATGTGCACACAGATATGTGCACACACGCACACATACTAGTACAAGGCGGCAGCATTAACAACTCAGCAAAAAAGTAGGCAAAGAAATCAGATACGAATACGATATACGTGATACACTCAAACAACTAGTAGATACACTACGGGTTAGTTGCATAGCGCAACCTTACTTTTTTACTTTTTTTTTACTCTGAACCTTGAAGCAATGTTTAATTGATTCATTTTGAAATTTTATTATCAAATCACGACTACAGCTGCATACAAAAAAATTTTGAGTGAACAATTTTTTTTTCACACAAAAAAAAGATTGAGTGAAGGGCGGAACTGTCGTTCTTGTTTTTATAACATCTACAGTTCCTCTCAGATTTTAAAGATCTTAGACTCGAAATGTTCGTAAAAGAATTCTCTTTCAGCTTAAAGTTTAACATAATTTTAAAAAATTTTTTTCGTTAGTAAAAATCAAATCGAAAATTTGAAAAAATTGTCGAAAATTACACTTTTCCGACTTTGGTTGCTTGTAACTTCTTTAAATTTTACTTAATCTGTACATAATCACTGTCAAGAGCACATCAATACCTTTCGATCTAATCATCTTTCATGTCGACACAATATTTTGGTCACGAGATATTAACGAATAACTGAAATGAGTGCCCAAAAGCATGTTTTTCGAAAATATCTCGAAAACGCTGCTTAAGACAAAAAAAAAAAATTACCAGTGTTTCTCGACCCCAAATTACCCTAAAAAACACTTTTTTACGAAGGTTCATTTTTCGTGTATACTAGTGTAATCTATTCCTATTTGCTCATAAAATCGACCCCAGACGCTTTTTAAAAACCAATGAAGCAGATCGATTTATAGGTTACAAAAAATTTATGTTTTTTAACTTAACGCGTAATGGTTAAACTTAAAAAAAACTGGTTTTTTACATTTTTTTTAAGTCTGACTAAACTAGTGCATATTTTTGAACCAACTTTTTGCATATCTAACTTGTCCATAGGTCTCTTCAAAAAATAATTTTTAAATTTTTTTAATATTTCTTTTAATCAAAACATTTTCTTAAACAAAGATGTATAATTTTCTTCTTAGTTTAAGTAAGTTGCTTAAGTATTATCCATTACCATTTTTTTAAAATTATTTTAAACTTTAAGGAATATTTTCGAAACAAATTTTTTAACCCAAGTTGGCAAGTTTTTTAACCAAAATATTTTCCAATGTTCAAGGCCAATGTTTTTTTTTATATGAAGTTTTGTCATTCCATGCGAAATTTTTGCTTCTGCGTATAGGCCTTAAAGAAAAAAAATATCACTTAAAAAAAATATTTGTATTATTCTACAGAAATTCAGGGCTAGTAAATAAAAATCATATATGAGTTCTATTCAAGTGACGATGAATGTATTTATTTATGTTTGTTTGCTTTATGCTGTTGCTGCTGTTGTTTACATTGCACATACGTCACGTTGGTCGGCCAAGTAACAACGCAACAAAAGCGCCATCGACAATGACAACAACGTTGACAACGGGGACGAGAAGCATAGCCAGGACCAAGATTGTCGTCCGACTGAGCCTATAGAGGCCTAAGGCATACACACGCGCACTCATATTTACATATTAGAATTGTGCTGCCCATCGACTGATGGCTTGAATGAGTCAGTCGACTTACTGAATGGTTTGGATGTATGGATGGACCACTATTTCCTTGAACGCTTTCATCAGCATCATCAGCATCATTATTGTCATCATCATCGCTACATGGCCTGCAGCCACACACCGTGATTTTTATATTTCTTTTTGACTGCAAAATGAAAAAGCAGCTCATATATAAAGAAAAAATATATATATGATACATTTGAGGCGGTAGCCAACGATGGAATACGCTTTTCTCTTAAGAAAACAAATAAATTTCAACCTTCCCAAAAAGAGAGTTATGCCCAAAAAGCTTTAAAAGCTAGCTATGACAAGTTTTAAGTACATAAGTTGAGCAGCATGGCTGTAATCACGTTAAATCGATTGCAGAGAACTATACGTAAAAGATCCAGCTCGATTTTAGCTTTAAAATATTTCTTCTCCTAACCAGCCACAGTTGTTGTCATCTTGTGGTCTTCGAGATCTCGTGTGATCGTGTTCATACAGACGGATGAAGGTAAGTGATTCAAGCGCTATCGAAGGTGAGTATTAGTATTTTGGTACAGTCTGCTACTTTTACTTTTGCCAGCTACAAGTCTATAATACTCTATGTACACCACGAATACAGGGTATAAACGCATACACACACGCACTCGCAGTCAAAGACACAAAATGGCCATTTTCTTAGCTTGCTTTTACTTTGCTTTCTCCTTATTATCGTATTTTTTTTTTTTTTTTTTGTTTGCTTGCTCTGTTGCTTTGTTGCCAAGTTTCGTTTGCTCTTGCTCTCAAATTAAATAAAATATTATATCTTTGTATCGCACACTATTTGATTTTCAAATTTAAATTTTGTCAAAAAGTATAGCTACAGTTTAAATTTAGAACAAAATTTGTCGAGTATTTTCACTGCGTATTTAAGATACTATTTATAGAGCAAACGCGAACTTATAATATTTACATTTTTACAACGAAAGTACGTTAAGACATGGCCTCCCATATGGTCTAG
Source organism: Chymomyza costata (assembly GCA_018150985.1). Taxonomy (NCBI): domain Eukaryota; kingdom Metazoa; phylum Arthropoda; class Insecta; order Diptera; family Drosophilidae; genus Chymomyza; species Chymomyza costata. Next base: position 10,226,293 of record JAECWU010000256.1, read on the forward strand.
TGGCTAGGATATCTGGCTTTCACCCAGAAGGCCCGGGTTCGATTCCCGGTATGGGAAAATAATTTTTGGAATTTTTGTCGTTGTTAAAGTAAAATAAAATAAAAAAAAATAAAAGTAGGAACTTTGCTTTAAATTTTTAGGTAGCTTAAAATATTAATTCTAAAAAATATTTACAAAAAAAATGTCGAGTCGCTTTAATCAACCCGTCAATCAAACTTCAAACAACTCACTTCAGAACTATTTCGACCGATTTCTATAAAATTGTAGCTGTACTAAACAATATCAACCTAAGTCATCAAAAGCTTGTCTAAATGCTCGGCATATTGTGTATTCATTGCACTATATCTCCATCTATCTCTCAATTATGTTCTCATCGTCATCCCCGTCATCATTTATTTACCAATTTAGCGTGGCCGCTAGATGGCGCCTCTAAGTTGTTGCCTATTTTTGTCAACAATAACATAAATATTATTCAAACCTAGTAATTATGCATTTGACTTGGTTTTTTTTTTTAATTTTTGTTACTTTTTTAATATTTAGCAAAAGAAAAAAAAAACGCAATTTCGTCCCTTTTTCGGTATACTTCAAAAGTGAGACAACCCTCTCTCGTCACTCAAGGTATTCGCCTTGACGAAAACCCTCGCGATTCTGTGCTAATAACACAAAAGACGTCTTAGTGCAGTTGAAGTAGAGTTGCTTACGGAAAAATTCCATGCCATACCAAACATTCTGAAATCCCATACCGCAGTTTTTCATCTCGACGTCTTCTCCACTTGGAAACCATGGCAAATAAGTTCTCTTCTTAAACTTTTGACATTTTCAGCAGTTATTCTTGAAAAGTCGGCGAAAGTTTAATTTGATGCCGTTTTGCTTTGGTGGGGGGTGGGGGGATGGTGTAGAAGCAAGGCCTCTTAAACAGTTAGTCAAACAATTGGGTTTGTTTGTGCAACAAGCGTGGCATCCTTAGCATAAACAGCAAAAACAACAATGATGGGAGCAACAAAGGCAGCATATCATCTGTTGATATATATTAGGTATATATATACTACTGTCTTATACATATGTGCATATAGCATATGCGGTATCACTTTATGTTTTCTCAGGCAACATGGCCAAAAGTGAAAAGTAATTTTCCATATGTTTTTATATGTTAAACAAAAATAACAAAAACAATTACGACAGCAACAACAACAATGCATCAAAACGGGCTAAGCTGAATGGGTATATAAACCCGTACATTATATATACATAGAACTCAAGCCTCCCTTTGGCTGTTTCTTAAAGCTCCAAAACACGTACTCGTACCCGTACCCTAAGCCAAAGCTGAACCCAAAGCAACAGCCCCAACACCAAAGCTATCTGGCTTCATTTACATAACAAGTAAATAATGATTATTGCGCCTTTTGTGTCAGTGTGTGTGTGTGTGTGTGTGTGCATGTGTATATAATTTCATGTGTTACAAAACGCCCCAATAAAATATCATAGACCTAGGCATATCTCAAGTCAGATCATCCACAGAGCCCGCGGCATTCGAGCCAATAAAAACAACAACAACTCAAAATCTGTTTTCGTTTGTTTTAGCCTTTGTTGTTGTTGTTTATGGCCTACTATATTGAACTTGAGCAAAGGGCGCTATATATTTATTATAGATAAAATAAATAAATTAAAAAAAAAACAAATGTGTATAAATTCTAGTGTATACAAAATTTAAAAAAAAAAAATTAGAATATTTCTAAGTTTATTTATTTACCAATCAGCAAAATTTAAAAAAAATACGTTTCGCACTCCAAACCAAAGCAATCATATTTAAATTATTTAAAAAAAAAATAGGCAAAAACTTGCTGACGCCATCTAGCGCCCGCACTAAGCAGAAAAATAAATGATGACGAAAACGACGAAATATTTTTAGTACTTAACAGAGAGATAAGAAAAATTGCAAAATTCAGTTTGCCAAGTCGTTATGAAAGGTTCAAGATATCTATTCAGATTACCATTATCTATATAAGTTCCTGGAAGTGCTACAAGAACTAGAGGGCCGTGATTACCATTATCTATTCCAATTATTTTTTAAGTTATCGTTAAGGAAATTGTGAATTTTATATGCTTAGAGACTTTCAAGCGACTCATATCCCTTAGGCGAATAAAGATATCTATACAAATTTTTATTCACAGAAAATTTGGAATTAAAAAAATTAAAATTTTTTAAATTTAAAATTTGTTAAACCTTTTTAACAATTTTTTTTTTAATTTTAAAACTCCACTACCTCTATGACATATTTAAAAATCATCGTATTTAATCACGCCATATTATTTGTCACGTTGATTAACATTATTTCGAATTATACAGCAAAACGTAACATAACGCCAAACACTAAGGCTAATGAAAAATAAGCGAAAATGTTTTTTTTTTTTAATTCAACAATTGCAATTTTGTAAACCAAGTTAAAACCCACTTATATTTTGCGTAACGTATCGCCATTTGTAGTTTGGCTTATACCTTTTAATCACTAAGAGCAGTTGTTGTCTTTTTTTTATACTAATTATAGTGCTACTTAATTGCGCAGTAAATATGCAAGAAACTTTTTGCTGTCATACTTATCCGTACAAAAGGCCAATTAAAATGATACCAAGTACATAAAAGGTTCATATAAACGTGCTACTCTAAAAAAAAGTGCATGCCATTTAATTACAGTCATCTAGCTTTTTGCTTTTACTTGTCGCTACTGAAAACTATTCCGTAATTAAAAATCTTACTTAATATTTAATAATTCCCAGAGTCTGCCTTCTTGGCTTACATAAAAACTACCACAAATTGTTGGACAAATTGTTTTGACCATAATTCGCTGCAGCTGGTCTTTGTTAGCAGTCAGTTACCTGTCCATCAACCGTAACAGACAAGTTTAGTGCAAACGATGCTTTTGTAGTTGCAGATGTTTTTCTTGTAATTCCTTCTAGTAGTTGTAGTTGTAGTTCTAGACGTTTTTGTTGTGGCTTACTCGTTACTTGTCTGGGCTATAAACTAAAAGCGCAGCCATACAATATCAAGCATACGCCCCTTTGATGTTTCAGCTTTTGCCTTCAAACTTAATTTGCAAGCTACCTGATGAAATCAGGCCGCAAACCCAGTAAAGAAACCACCAGCTGGTGAAAGTCAACATGGTCATCAACTTTGTGTGCATATATTCTTATGCCCTTGGCTCATAGAATGGTAAGGTATATAACGCTTGTCTAAGTGTTTGATACAAGCAGAACTACGCTGCTTTTTTGCAATATCTTTGGAATATCTTGAGTTCAAAAATAAATACTATATTTTTTAGAAAGTGTATCTTAAAAGCCAATACATTAAAATTATTTCGTTTGGATAAGTTGTAGGGTAAGGTGGGGCAAATCCAACCTAGTAATTGGTTTTGGTTCGTTCAATTTACCAACGCTTTGCCGCAACTCTGAGATATGTAAATTTTTCAAAAAAGTAGATTTTTGTCATTTTCAAAAATGCTGGGGCAAACCCGACCGCCTATTTTTTGGCTGATGTAGCACAGATTCATGTCTAAATTCAATGGTTTTTCAATTAAAAATCAAAAGAGCGTGATATTGTATGCATTTATTTAAAAAAATCGTAATGCTTAGAACATTTAAATCGAAACTACAACACTAATATAAGCTCGCTCAGAAACAGTGTTAGGTCGGGTTTACCCACACTGTCGGATTTGCCCCAACTTGCCCTACCAAAAATTTGTATTTTAAGTACATTTTTTTTTGTGGGTATTGTAAGTTCATACTTTTATTTTTTAAATAATTGTGCCAGAATATAAAAAAAGCTTATCTCAAAACCTTGAAGTGCAGGGTTTTTTTGTAGTTCGTATGCGGCTTTGTTTTTAAAAAAATGCATTTAGAAAAAGTTTGATGTTGTGTCTGGAGCTAATCTTAGAATACTGCTTTATCATAGGGGCTTCGTCAAAGTCGTGCATGCCCGACTTATATCTAGCAATATTTTATTACTCATTTCCTTCATGTATGTATTTTATTTTGTTTTCTTTTTGTGCAAAGACAAAACCAAACAAAAAAAAAGGACGAATACTTAATTGGCAGGTAGAACAATGAGGAATGCAATAAACGCAAAAGAGGCGTTCAAAGTGTTGGTTAGTCCTAGAAATGGAATACAATACCTAATTTATGCCATACATCCATGGAGCACTGTTGCAAACTGTTGGACTCTATAGCATCCGCAAGCTGAACGTTTATTTGGTAAAAACCTAGCAACAGCTGCTCATAAATTATACACGGAAAAGACTGTGCCGGAGCACAGGAAGTGAGCAGCTGTCGGCCAAATTAATGTGATTTAGGCATTGATTGTCGTCAGACCTACTTTGTCTATTGATAGATACTTATTTGTTAGCAGTAGTAGCTACAAGTATCTCATTCAAAAGTATCTGCTAGATATGAGCATGATATGCCACAAAAAAAAGAGCTACGCGCCAAAGTGCTGCCAGCTTAAAGCGGAAACCGGATATTTCAAGCCACGTAAAAGTAAGCCGGAAACCAAGAACGAGAAAAAAGTATAAAAACAAAAACGCATAGACTTGTTGCAAAAACTTTTACTTGGCAGACATTCCGTTCCTATTCCAACAACTAAAAGGCGGCACACAGGGAGAGCGGTATATTTTCTTGGCCATATGTAACACACGTTAGAATGTTTTATGGCCAACGATAAATGTTATTAACTTGAATTTTGTTGGCACAAAACTTTTGTAATTGAACTCTGGCGACTTGAAATTAGCACAACAAGTCCAGTGAGAATTGAGCGTAACAATTTATATGATATATAATAAATAAAAATAAAATATGCTTAGTAAATAAGTATATACTTTAGCTATATATAGTACATGTATCTAACAAATAAACTTAAACAAGTCAAGTTTTATATGACCTAGTAGATACTTTTTTATAGCTGCAAACTTATTGCTGGGCATTTGTGTATCTCAAGCAGCTTAAGATATTTAAGCTGCTTATTTAGCTTGGCTGCTCTGTAATAGTTTAAGTATAAAATTTTAAATAAGGATTTTTAGATTTTGCAACTTATATATTTGCTAGTAAATATATTCAAATAACTGCTTAGTTTGACTTTGGACCAAGATATAAATCGGCATATATAAGTGAGGCGGTTTTCCTCTATGTGGTAGAGGTACCAGCCAGTATGAACAATACAATTTTTTATTGCAAAATTATGGTTATTCATCGACTTATCGATAACTATTTAAGAGGTTTCTTTGACAAGTCATATATCCTAAGCGAATAAAAAAATATGAGCAAGTTTTGGTTTTTTCATATAAGATAAAATATTATACTGAAAATAATTGAATTTTTTTAATTTTTAAAAAATTCTAAAATGAGCTCATTTTTCAAAAAGTCACTTTAAAATTAAAAAAAAATTTTTAAGTGTAAACAAAAATTTGCTAATTCCAATTTTTTTTTTTAATCACAATTTATATCTTTGAGATCACTTTGAAATTTAAAATTAAAAAAATTTTTTTTTTAAGTTTAAAAAATATTTTTTTCAAATTAAATTTTTTTAAAATTAAATTTTATTTTTAATATATAGTTTTATATTTTCTTGATCATTTTTTTAAATTATCTCCCACTCTTGTCAAAGAAACGTCTAAAATAAAAAATCTAAATATTCAGTTATCGATAACTTGATAAATAACCGGAACCATAAAAAGTTCGTGGTAAATATTGGCTGGTACCTCTATTATTTATGAAAAAATCTTTAAAGGAGAAGAGGTCGAGCAAAAAAAAAGCACGCATCACTTATTTTCACCGGCATATTTAAAAAATTATAAACATTACAATTAAATATGACATAAATTGGACAAACAAAATTATTATTCAGCATTTAGCGGTATTTTAATAATTACACTCAAAAAAAAAAATAGAAGAGTCAATCTTAATCAAGCTTTAAATTTACTCAGAACAAGACGGTTTTACTCTTTAATTTAAAATAATTATTCGACTCCACTTTTTAAAAAATTATTTAAAATTATGAAATAAAAATGACATTAAATTTTTATTTAAAAATCACAACAAAATAATCATTTAAAAAAATTAAAAATTAATATTTTTATTTTAAACTAAAAATTAATAAAAAATAATGATTATATTCAATTTTTATATCTAAAAATCGCAAAAAGAGCATAAATTTCAATTTTCAATTTAAACTTAAGAAAGAAAAATTATGAAATTATAATTCAATTCAATTTTGAATCAAAAATAAAAAATAAGTATAAGTTAATATTTTTAATTTGAAGCTAAAAATTAATATTATAAAATAATAATTATATATATTCCAATTGTTTTTTATTAAATTATTTAAAAATAAAAAGTATAAGTGTATACTTTTAATTTTAATAAAATAATAAAAAGTAGTAATGTATACTTTTAATTTTAAGCTAAAAATTAAAATTATGAAATAATTATTAAATTCATTTTTTTTTAAGCACCAAAAAACTCATCATATTTTAATTTTAAAAATAAAAACTGATCATTTGCATATTGTTACTTGATTTATTAAAAATGTTATTATTTATTAAAGATCAAAAATAAACCTGTTTCCAGGTTTTCTTATTTTAAACAAATTTTTAGTTAAAATTCGTCTCCAGGAGTTTTTGTCACTTGCTTATGTTAAATAAATTATTTTTTTTTTTTGACCCAGCTATAATGCACTGAAATTTACAAGGTGACGCAAAAAAGTGGGCGGTTTGGCTGCACAGAAAACTGGTTCAATTTTTGTAAGGTAGCTATATGAAATAGTGAACCAATTTTAATGAAATTTAACACAAATGTTTAGTCCAAAGCAAAATACAACTGACATTTTGGTCAAGATATTTAATAAAAATATTAGTGGAATGCTGCACTGCGACCTGTAGGATCTATTGTGCTCCCTTCTTGCCCTAGAGCTCCTTAACTAGACCTATATCTGCAACAAACTTGATTATGTGAGATGGGTCTAGTCTGGTGATATCATGAAGGAAGAATGTCCTTCTTCTGGCAAGGGCTTCACACTCTGCAAGTATATGTAGATAGGTTTCCTCCTCAATCTCACAAAACCTGCATGTGTTCGAGCTTACAATACCAATAGTACTCAGGTGTTTCCGGAGTCTGCAATATCCCATCAATATCAGTCAGTATCCTTAGGGAATTCTTGCCCAGTTGGCATATTTTCTTGAACCTATTTAGCTTATAGGAACCGAGGAGTTGCTTGGCTTGCCGTAAGCCAGCCGTGCCAGTCCAATCCATTTCTCGTCTGGACCTCTCCTCTTCTCTTAACAGCTGTCTAGTCGTATGTCTGCCAATGCAACAATAAGGTTCAGGCCCTACTTGTGGTTTCGCAGCACCATTTCTCGCCAGTTCATCAGCTGTTTCGTTCCCATCTTAGGGAGACTTTGTTCAATTGTCCTAGATGGTTGAGTTTGGCTCTAGTTTCCCCAAGATATTTTAAATAAAAAAAAAAATTTTGTTGCATATAATTATGCGTTTCTATATATATTGCATATTAGTCTACACATTTGTGTGAAGTTTAATCAAAAATGGTCCACTATTTCATATAGCTACCATACAAAAATTTCAACTCGCACTCTCTATTTGAGAGAGATAAGTAATAACGAGCTGCACATTGCGTTACCTTTTAATTGTTGAATCATGTAACCCTGCTTTCAATTGCTACAACTTTAAAGCCATATTGAAACCAATGCAGCGCATTAAAGCTACAACTTCGATTGTGCACAATAGAGCAAAAATTTTTTTGGGTAAATTACTGCATTAGTTCATAAACAAGTTGGCTATTAGTGTCTATAAACTTGGTTTATTAACTTGGAGTTGCAGTTGAGGCAGCGCCAAAAAGCAGTCAATGGATATTTGTATTTGTGGCCAACACACGTGCTTCATTTTCCATTTAAACTCAGCGGAGCGTAAATGCACATTTAAGTGTTTTATATTTTGTAGTCCTTGTTGTTGTTGTTGTTATCCTTGTTGCTGTTGTTGTTGTCTACAACTGAAAATAGGCCGCCAAAAATATTTCAACATTTGAAGTACTTAGCTGGGGCTAAAAGCTCGTTTCCAACATAGATCGATGGCATTGTTGTTTTGGAGCTGGGGTTTTCTGTTTGCCTGGCCATTCAAGCAATAAACAGCATGTCAAACACACACAGAGATACACACAGAGTGAGAGAGAGAGAGAGATACACACAGACACATATAAGTGTATAAGTGGCTCTCGAGCAGCCTTATTACATTTTGACGATGGGTTTATTAGCAACTTGTGGCAACTGTACCGAAAATGAAGCAGCTCAAATCCTCCAAAGGTTTTCATTTGACTAAACAGGCAATGGCAATAACAACAACAACAACAACAACATGGCTACCCTCTTGTAGTAGTTGTTGTTGTTGATAAACATGTAAAAATGAAATACAAAATTGTTGCCTAAGATATATTTAATATGCAAAAAGCAGTCGTGTATACAAATAATGTACACATACATATATACACTCATTCACTTACTTACTCACACACACTCAAACACTCACTCACTCACACAAATAAGCAGGCAACAAATGAAGAGCATCAAATTGTTGTTCTGCCTGAGCGCCAGAAAGAGATGGACGCAATGATAAGAAAGATACAGCAGATACTTGCACATAGATAAAACTTTCACGGAAATGAATCAAATACGTTTTGTATAGACTATATTTTTGCTAACACGTCGTATGCGTAATTTTTCCTATGCAATTTATGCTAGTTACCAGCTAAACATAGAGCAAAAGTTATGCACTTTACAGTTTATTTAAACGCCTGTAAATAATCATAATAATAAATTTCAAACTTGTGAAATTTCAGAAGACTTGATCACCCAAAACAAATCTCTATTTTGAGGACCTTGAGAAAAAAAAAAAAAAAAATTTAAGACTATCAATTCGTGTCCCCAATTTATCTTCAAGCAGGGATATAGTAGATGAAATCGACTCGTTGATATCGATATTTACGAGAGTAGTTACTTCTGCAATAGATGTGTGCATTCCAAAAAAAAAACACCAATTGTTTCTCAAAAACGACTTCCTCAGTACATCAAGAACTTATTACCCTAAGAAATTACTTCAGACCTTGTTGTAGTAGTTATGCTGAATTCGAAAATCTCTTCCGAAGTAAAGGCATTTAGGAACCACCAATCGTGGAATTCCCTTCTGTTGTCGCTGAATAAAAATTCCTCACCATTTTGGAATCTAACTAAAATCATAAGAGAAAAGAACAAAAATGTCCCAACGTTGAAAGAGGGTAGTCAACGTTTCATCACAAACAGAGAAAAATGCGATCTCTTAGATACTAAGTATGCATTAAATCATTGTTTTTCTAACAACCTCAGTGGACAGGGTTAATCAGCTCCTAACGTCCTCTGCCTTACCACGAACTAGTGTAATTAATGTCACAACAAAAACTTAAAAACAAGAGAAGCTCCAGGTATTGATGGTATCAATAAGAATGTTCTTAAACATCTACCAAGAGTTGATCTGCAGTTTTTTACAACTATTCTAAACGCTTGCTTTCTTTTTGGTTACTTTCCAAATATTTGGAAGCAATCCAAAACCATTCCTATCAAAAAACCTAACAAACCTGCTTATGATCCCCTTTCTTATTGACCAATAAGTTTGTTGTCATGCCTAAATAAAATTTTGAAGAAAATTATTAAGAAAGAGCTGTTTTTAAAATGTTCTAAAAACTTGTAGGGCATAAAATTCTCTACATCATTTTTTTTAGTTTAATATTTTATCTATCATGGAAAACAAAAAAAACGCGTCAATATTTTTATTTGTTTAGAAGATATGGCTTGTCAAAGAATAGTCTAAAAACGAAAAACCCAATTTTCAGTTATCGATAACTCGTTAAATAATCGGAATTTTGCAATAAAATTTCACGTGGTTTGGCTAGCTCTACCAAATCTGTAAAAATCATCAAAATCGGAGAAGGTCGGGGGGAAAATTGTCAGTTTTACTTATTTTCGCCGATACATAATTTTTTGTAATGAAATCTTAAGAAGTTTGAAGTCTGCTTCAATTTTTACCTTCGTATCACATTTTCGAATATCTACTCGAAAATTGAGATTAAGGATCAGTGTCACTGTGACACTGTCACAAGACTACAGAGTATACTATTATCAACTGATAAAGTACTTGTAGCTATGGTTGCCAGTGTTGCCTAGTTAATGTATGCTCACAGACACTGTAGTCTTCTGTGAGTCTAATAAACATAACGTTGTAAAACTTGTGCCTTAACAAGCCAACCAGCCTTTGTAATCTATTTGTCGAAATTATTCAGACTTGCGAATTGCAAAATATTTTTTTAAAAACATTTACGAAATAGGCTTTGAAGCACAGAAAAATTATTAAAATAATGGGCTATGCTGTGTAGACTTTCTACAATTTCTTTTACAGAGTATTCCATTGTCGACTAAAAATATTTCGCCTTCATTTTTTGCTGCTTTAATGCATGTAGTTATTGTAACAGTGTTGCTTAGTTTTATGGTGTGTCAGTGTTGCCAAGTTTATGTGTACCCATTGAGAAACTGTCAAAAGTTGCAGGCAAAGTTTTATGCAACATTTATGCAAAGAAAAACTTGTAAGCAAAAAATATATTTTTTGTTTTTTAGAAAATTATTCTGCTCTTATTTTATACAATTTTTTTTGCGTAAATATTTGTGCAAATGGCAAATAGCAAGCAAGTCTATTAAATTTGCATATTTATCAATTTGTTGTGTATATTTTTGTTGTTTTTTGCTTTGCTTTTTTATGCTTTGCTTTTTTGCTAGCATATTTTAATTATATTGTGCTCTGGCGTTGTCCCTTTTTGGCTGAATGTAGCACAGTCGACGCCTTGAGTTATTTAAACAATATTTTGTCGAAACAAGAGCGACGCGGAGTGGGTATGCCCTCAACGCAGCGCAGCAGTAAATCCTGTGGCAACATTTTGCCAAGCTAATTAATTAAAATGCAATCCAATTTTGGAAGCAAAAGCAAGTAAAGACATCAAAGAAACTTTGCCTTAGTGCTAGGATATGCATGAAATGCGATCAAATATTAAATAGGCTCAGATGATGAGCAGATGATGAGTAGACGAAGTTGGCACAAACTAATCTGCAAACAAACACAAATACAAATACTACATAGCTATATCTACACACAAACACATATATACATAGTCATGTACTCCTGCTATAAAATACAGGACATAATGACTGACCATGGAGTGAGCGAGAGAGCAGGGGAAACGCTCTTACGGCCCAGGCAATTATCATTATGATAATTAAAATGTATGGCAAATTATAATGAGCACTCGGACTGGCCCAAAGCGTGTTGCCAACTTGATGAGCTGTCTCTCGTCTCTCAATGAGGCACATGAAAAATGGCCGACAACAACAAAAAACGGATGTGGCAATTATTTTCAACGTTTCCATATTTATATTCTATGTTTATTAATTTGCTGATGATGTTGCAAAAAAAATGTAATAATAATAATAAAAAAATAATATATGTATAGTGACACTCACACCCACTCAAACACACACGCGCATACACACAAATAACTGCCAATTCATTCTGTTGCTTGCTTCAGTCATTCAGTTATTCAATTATTACTTGTCTTTGAATATTCGATAACAGCTAAACAACGAGAGAGTGAGTGAGGAAAATAATAGAAGTAAGGAAGAATGCGCTTAGAATGCGCTTTAATTACCAAAATTTGAAACGCTGAATCGCTCTCAAAGATAAAGCATATACGGAAATATTTTTTAGATCTGTTCTTTTCTGTTCTTGATATCCTTGCTGGATTTTAAGCACTATATAATTGATTCTTTTTACAAGTTAATCATTGAAATTTTTTAAATTTTAATTAATTCAAAATTATTTGTTTGAGCGACTAGTATCATTTCATACGCAGCTGAGCTAGTTTGCTACCAGTACGAAAGTAAGCGACTAGTATTATTTCATACGCAGCTGAACTAGTTTGCTACCAGTACAAAAGTAAGCGACTAGTATTATTTCATACGCAGCTGAACTAGTTTGCTACCAGTACGAAAGTAAGCGACTAGTATTATTTCATACGCAGCTGAGCTAGTTTGCTACCAGTACGAAAGTGAGCGAATAGTATTATTTCATTCGCAGCTGAACTAGTTTGCTACCATTACGCAAGTAAACGACTAGTATTATTTCATACGCAGCTGAACTAGTTTGCTACCAGTACGAAAGTAAGCGACTAGTATTATTTCATACGCAGCTGAACTAGTTTGCTACCAGTACGAAAGTAAGCGACTAGTATTATTTCATACGCAACTGAACTAGTTTGCTACCAGTATGAAGTAAAGTGACATAAAGTGTACTTAATCATAATGACTATATGCTGCTTTCTCTCTTTATAAGAAGTGAATAGAGCCTAAAGTTTTTGGATAGCTGCAACGCGACCCTTGGGATCTGTTGTGCTCACTACTTGTCCTAGAGTTTCTTTACCTCTCCAATTACCGAAATAAACTTAATTATTTGGGATGGTTCAGTCGGATGACATCGTGCATAGAGTTTCTACGCCCAACAAATAAGGCTATGTTTCTATCTAGAGCGTCACACTCCGCAAATATTTGTTGGGAGGATTTATTTTCTCAATTGCATAACCCCTATAATAATAATTTCCCTGACTGACAATTGTGTCAGTCGCTCCTGGGCGGGGCATGGGGATCTCTGTTAATAACTGTTCAAAGAGAACAGGGACCTACAGTTTATAGCCGAATCCGAACGGCGGTGTCTGGAATTAATAGAGATTTTCTTTGGCAAATAGCGTCTTTGAGCTAGCGATGCCCCAGTGCTAGGCAAATGTACCAGTGCTACTGCGGGGATCAAACCACCGACCTTTGGTTTGTAAAGCGAGTACGCTACCAAATGCCAAAGCCTATATGTGTTCAAAATTTCGATAGCGATATTACTCAAGTCTGCAGCGTAGCCTTAAGCAACACAGTCAGTATCCTAAGAAAATTCTCGGTAATTAGGATATTTCCTTTTCAAATGTTAATAATTTGTTAGTTGCCCCATTTTTGGGAGCGCAAATGCAAATAAAAATTTTATTTTTCAAAAGCTTCCAAAAAAATTATTAAATTCTTTTATTTTCAAAGTAACAGCTATTTTTTAACTTTTTCTTTTTATTTTTTTAGAAATAAAATTTGAAAAAAATTTTTTTTTTTTTAATTGCAAAATTTGTACAAAAAATTGAAATTTTTTTTTAAATTTAGGAAGCAGCCATTTCAGTACAAAAAATTGTCGTTTTAGAATGCGATGTAAGTTTGTTCTTTAGATTAATTTTTTTTTTCTTTCTGTAATGAATAAAAAGTTTTTTTTTTATTTTTTTAAACAAAATTTTAGAAATCGGTTTGTTTTTTTTTCGATTTTTGTAAACAACAAAAAAGTTTTAAAATTCGCTTTAAGTTCTTTTTTCCTAATAAAAAATTTAATTTTTTTTAAAGAGCAACTTAAAATGAAATTTTTTTTTTTTAAAGAGCAATTTAAGAACATTTTTTTTTTTTAAGAGCAATTTTTTTCCGATTTTTTTTTTTTAACCCCCGCTTGGGGAAAAAACAAATTTTTTGAATTCGGCTTGAAGGCACAAATGAATTTATTTGAAGTAGTTTTTTTTATTATTCTTGTTACTTAGTCTCGGATAGAAGAATAAAAAAACTTCTTGGCCATTTTTGTGTTACTTAAATTAAATTTTTTAAAGCAAGCTTATTTTGCTGCACCTTATCACATAAGTGGGCCTAAAGTTCAAACATGAGATTTGTTATGTTAACCCATAAATAATTTCATATTTTAAAAAAGTTATTGATTTAAATAGTCACTGGACATATTGACTCCCTAATCCAAGAACTGCTGTCACGTAAAACATATTGATGTCCGAAAAGACTTACTCTTTTGTAGAACTCAAATAATAAATTCATAAGCTTAAGTTGATTATTAAGTTGGGGAAAACTGTTTAAAAGTAGTTGCAATGTATATAATCAACTAATGGAAAAAAAATGTAGATAAACAAAAAACTAAAGATGATGACGAAAATCCATAAGAAACTATGAAACAGGTAAAAGTAGCAAACCAAAAAAAAAAAAAAAACAAAAAGAGTTCTCGCAGTCCTTAAAATAGCGCAATAATTAGCTCAATGAGATTTAAAAAGTTCTGAATGGACCTCGTTGTGCAAAAATTAATTTGTAAGAAATTAAGACAAAGTAATATCTGAGCACTTCAATGTCTACACAGTTGAAGTAAAAAAGGGGTTTAAAATTTACCTTTGTTTTTGAAACATTGAAAGCCAAAACTAAATTAAGTGCTTTAATAAAAGTTGCTTTCTAGATGAAGTTTCCAAAAGCCATTGGGCTAACCGAGCAAGCCTTGTTCTGCAGAAGCTTTCAAAGGCTTAGAGATTTCTACTAAATGGAAATGCGTTTGGCTAAAGCAGCTGCATGGCGCAAAGAAAAATTAGCAGAATTTCGACATCTCTTCAAAGAACAAAAACCAAATTCGCTAAACAGCACGTTTATTTTTTTCCCCCCATAGCAAATAATATTATTTTTTGCTAAGAACGAAAATGGGAACGCACCAACTGTTTAAATTGGCATACAAAATTTAGAAATATTAGCACAACAAATCACAAAGCCAATTGTTAATTTTTTCATCTTTATAAAAAAGAGATATATAGTGAGCATGAAGTAATTCATATTGTGTTTAAAAAATTTTCGATATATCGACTTTTTGACTAAGATTCATTTTCGAAATGATATAAAAATGGCGCATGTAAATGATGGGCGCTGACAATTTTGTAAAGTATATAGTCTCCTTATATAAATACGTATGTATAAAATATTTTTATATAACAATTACACAAAAACGCTCCTCGAACCTTGGGCTCTAGACTTCGCAACATTAAGCACTGTTGGCAACACTCTGCCAACTCTGCCTTTCTTACTAACCCGATTCTAACTACCGCCTTCTAAATACTATAAAAAAAGAATATACAGCGCTTTGAAATTATTATTAGTTGAAGGAGGAAGGAGGCGTGGCAGACAAAAAACAAAGTTAGATGTATCTGGCTCGTTGCATAAGGAGTCCAAATGCCAATTTTGGTTATCCTAACTCCTATAATCTGCATACAGACGGACATGCATGAAATTATTTGGACTATGAAAGAGGCTTGACAGCAGAAAAACAAAGTGAACTAAATCTGGCTGAACACACCAGTAGCTAAATTTTTGGCTATCCCAGCTCTTCAAATCTTCAAGATTCATTCGTTCAGATTTGAGTTAACCTTTCTATGTCATAAACATTTGCAAAAAGTAATTGCACTGCTTACCGCAAAGTAAATAAAAGTTGTTAAAATTTGTAATTAGTTTTATGTACTTTACTGTCAAAACTTGAAAATTCAATTGATAATCTTAACTGAAACTTAACAGACTGATTGATAATCGCAATGGTAAAAAACTTTGCTTTTGACAGAAAATATAAAAAGCATAAAACATGTACAAGTTTTTAACAAAATATTTGGTTTTAGTAAAAAAAAAAAGATGGCGTACGTTTAAGTCGGGCGCATACGACTTTGGAAAGCCCTGTACCATTGCTTGCAATAAAATCCGGTATATTGCTTAACTCTAGTCCTTGTAGGACTTATAGGAACTTATATATATATTGCTTAACAACACCAAAAGACATTTGATTGACAAATTAGGTTACGATACCTTCATAAACAACCAAAAATAGACGAATTTTGAACCAAAAATGGTTTTTTTGTACCGATTGGTCGGTTCTATTGGAGCTATATGATAGAGTCAACAGATGTTGATCAAATTTGGTACAGTACTTGAGAACTCTAACTTCCGAGTGAAAAATTTGGTTATGATATCTTCATAAACAAACGAATTATCTATCTAAAACTTTTGTTTTTTTTCGAGGTCCTCTGAAACACCCCTATAATATAACCCCGATATCAAAAAAGTAAAATAAACTTGTCTCCCCTGACATAATTACGCATCTAATCTGAAAATTTGGTCGCACTAGCTCTTACCGTCTTTGAGATCTAGGCGTTCATACAGACGGTATGAACTTTAGGCAACTTTGGGGGGTCTCCGACATTTCCTTCTGTATGTTACATACATTTTCAGCTTGCACAAACTTAATATACCTTTTGAGCCATACGGTACAGGGCAGTGCTGGAGAAAACATCGATGTTATATCGATTCAACGATGTATCGAAGTTTAAAATATCTATATATCGATGAGATGTTTCTCCAGCACCCATTTGATGAGTGCAGAAGTGCTAGAGAAACATTATTTCGAACTTCCAACTTCAGAAGACTTCAGGTTTTCTAACCAGCACTTTACCAACTCACCGAACCCTGACCCCTGAAATACACTACTATATAGAAATTTTCTACGATATAGGTATTTAATCCTATTACAGTGACGATTGGTCGACAGAACTTTTATTTCGCAAACTTCCTCAAATTATAGAAATTATAGCTTAAGCTGTCTCCATATAAATATAAGCAGTTCATATCTCAAGTTAAAGTATTCTTGCGCTTATAAACTTTCAGATGTGGGCGTGCATACAGACGAAGATTTCTATATCAATTTTTTTTTTACTACTGAACATATAAGAGTCAACTTTGGAGGGTCTCAGGTTACCACTTAGCTTCCGATACGGTAGAGTGTATAAAAAATAAGATGGTCTTTTTAAGAAATCAAATTTCTTACTTAGGTTAGTTCAAGGCGGCAGTTAGGACGTGACGTCCCAACTCACTTAGGCCAGACAATTTGGGCACATTGTGATACCGCAATGGTGGACCTTACTCCATCCTTCCCCACTAAAGAGTTCCTCAAGATACTCTACTTCACAGCCATCCGGGAGAATAAATAAACCTCGAAAGGCATTTCGGACTCTTTTTTGAGAGCGGAGCTAAGTCATTTAGGAAGTAAGACTTTAGGAAGCGGAACCTTGTTCAAGATAGTCCCGGGCAGTGACAGAAGAGGTGCTCCACCGTCTCCAGCTCTTCCTCATCGCCACAACTTCTGCAGAAGTCATGATGAGGTGCGTTAAGCCTAATTGCATGAGCTCCCACCAGCCAATGTCCGGTGTTTTCTCGGATTACTCTCAAGCACTGGGCTCTGCTGAGACAGCAAAGATTCTTGGTTCTTTTCCTGCAGTACACCGACCAAGTTTGCCGTGAGATCCTGTACGTGCTGAAAATTCGATTCCACGTTTCGTTTGCAGAGTGAGCGAAATAGGCTTGCTTAATTTGCAGCTGGCCATAGGAATACCCAGACGCTCCTTATCCTGAAGGAGGATGCTGGTAGTTCCTTGTCTTGCCAGATCGTCCGCAATACAATTTCCCTCAATATCCCTGTGTCCCGGGACCCATATGAGGTGGATAGAAAACTGTTCTGCCATCTCCTCCAGATCCGAGCAACAGTTATTCACCGACTTCATACATGAAGTCAAGGAGGAGACTTAATGGCCGCCTGGCTATCCGAATAAATGCAGATATTTCTATTATTGTTTTAAGAGCCTCCCGGATTGCAGTGACCTCAGCCTGAAAAACACTGCAGTGATCCGGAATATGTTATGTTTTTTTAACGCCCCAAAAGCTTAGTTTCTAAAGGGTTCATTTGGCATTAAGTAAATGGCTTTAACTCAGTTAACTATTTAGACCAAAATTTATATTTTATGTGAACCGAAACTTTTTACCAGTAAATAATCACAACTTTGTGCACTTTAACTCATAAAGTAGTTAAAGTAAGGGCATTACTTACAACACTCAGTGTTTAATTGTGTTTTTATGTCTGTCTGTCAAATTCTTCTACGAATATGTGCTTTGGAATACTTACAAATTAAAAAGTTGTAAAAGCTGGTCATAAAAGTTTTAATACTGTTGTGCCGTGTGCCAAGGTTTCCATGGCTTTTAGAGACACATTTTGTGGTGTTTATTTCCACAGATGCATAAACGTAAAGTTGTCCAATTTGAGCGCACTGTAATTGTGCCAGTTTCCAGTACCCAGCCTTAAGCACTGCTTTCCCTGCTTTCTTGCGTTGTACCACCCCGCCGCTCCACAGCAATACACAATGCATTCTGCTCACATCGCTTGACAATTGTCACTAGTAGTTGAAAAAGCAAAACTGTAGGAATATAAGCATATTTTTATACACTATAATCCAAAGTATCAAGAGTATTGCAGTTCTGCGTTAAGTATGTAACAGGCAAATGAAATCGTGATTTATAATTTGTTTCTTAGTCTTATCCAGCTGTTCTTTTTTCTTAACGTCTGTTTTAGCGCCTATATCTCGCAGACTTTAAAAACAAGTTATACTTAATTTCGCCAAAAAAAATGATCTGAAGCATATATTACTTATGCCTAAAAAAGAATTTCGAGGTTTACGCTAAGACTCCGAAACAGTATAATAATAAAATCTCCGTACTGTTAAAACTAAGATTACTGCCCAAGGGAGTTAAAAAACTAAATACTTGAACAAAAACCGCGTTGCCCTCTAGAAGAATTTCGTACCATAAAAATGTCTACAAGGTAACTTAAAGAAACTCGTTAATTTAGCATTTACCTCTTCTTTCGCTCAGTAACTACTCAAAATAGGGTATTCCAACGTCGTTCACAATCTTGACTATTTATTGTTGCCAACATGCTGGCTGCTTTTCATAGCATGTTTTAAGGCTGTGCGTAGCACTCGACTCGACTGCCAGACAGACACAAAGAGATATACAGCCTGACTGAAAGAGAAACATGGAACTCTCAAAGAGACAGCGCGAGAGACCTGCAAAGGGGCCAGCAGCAGACACTTGGACATCGATGGCACTTGAGCCAACGTCGGTTGCTCGCTTGGTCATCAACAAAATTTTATTTTTTTCGCATTTCGTACAAAGTTTTTCCGCAAGCAAGAAAAAAAAAAACAAGCCCCCCAAGAGCAAAAAAAAAAAAAGGTGGCTAGGTACTTGTGCGCATACATACGAAAATTTCCATTGAACGTATTTCCTTGAATAATTTAAAGTGAAAATCGTTTGGCATACTTTAAGTTTAAGTTTCAGTTCCAGTTTATTTATTCATGATTTTTTTTGATAAACGCTTTTTTCAATAGTTTTAATGCAGATGTAAAGAACAGCATGCCACATTAACTGATTAATCAGCATAAAGCGTGGTCTCAATGCGAGACTGCTTGATTGTTTGAATGATTGATTGATTGCTTGACTGAACAAAATTGTTGGGTTACCAAGTCATTTGGCACTTTGGGTTGTTAATATTGAATAGCTGCATAATGTAGGGTGACCAGAGCGCTTTTAGTGTGGGTACACTCTTGTGGAACTTCAGCTACTAACAGAAAAGGATTACAGCGCAGTAAGGACAATATAGGCGTCAAAACATCTTGTTTGGTATTATTTGCATAGTAATCTTTAATTTTTAATAAAATGTACCAAATCATGCAAATTTTTATATAATGGCGGAATATAAATAATTTAGTACTTTGTTTAAAATTGTTTAAACGTTGCTTTGTCACTAAAAAAAAAGTGGGGCAACACTGTTTCTGTCTAACTTCTCCGTCTGAACGTTGATTTTTATATGACGTTTTGTTTTGTCTGGACGCATTTTTGATTGACTGTGATTTTTGTTGACCTTAGCTTGAAGAGCTTTTTTAATTAGCCTTAATGTTTCCAATAAATCGTTATAAATATGTATTGAAAGCGTGTTTTTCTATAACCAGTAACCGGAAATATATAAAAATGTGAAAAAATTACTTATTAATTATTAAATAAAAAAAAATTTGCTTGTGGAATATAATACTAAAATTAAGGTTTTTCCCATTTTTTCCTTGCTTATTTTATATTAATTAACGCAAGCATGAATACATAAATGTATGTTAGGTCAACAATGACACAATCTATAATATTTCAGTTGAAAGCATCTGCTAAAACTCTGTAAAATTATAATAATTAACCATTAGTTTTAGTGAAAATGTAAAATATTTAAAGGAAATAAAGCACAAAAAAATAATAAAATAATAATAATACTAACATTGGTTGAGTTTATTGAAAATCAGTCAATCCTGTTATGAAACCAATTAATGACAAACATTTGCCTATAAGACTAGTTTACATGCACAATTAACCTTCAAGAAACACGAATATGACATTAATTTTTTTTTTCTTAAGAACTGTTTTTTATGCCCTGTACCTATAGGTAGGTACAAAGGGTATACAAGATTTGTGCAATGTATGCAACGGCAAGAAGGAGGCGTGGCAGACCCCAAGTTCTTTATACCAAAATGCTTATCGTAACCTCGGGTAGCAATTGAGCCATCTCCGTCTGACCGTCTGTATGAACCTAGATCTCGGACACTAAAAGAGCTAGAGATACGAAACTTTACCAGCTGATGCGCATATTTTCTCAGAAAATGAAGTTTGTTGAATCATGTGAATATCTTTCCCCGTTCTCTTGTAGCAGAGTTTTGCTGATTTTAGTTACACCGTTTAATATTTTATTTGAAACTTAACAGAGCAATGCATTGTTGCATGAATCTGTGTGTCAAAAATAAACAAAATCGGACAAATACAACAAAAGTTATAGTCTAAAATGTAAAAATTTCACCTACCCTTGCCAATAAGCTGCGCCAATATTTGACTCTACGTAATTATAATAACAAAAGGCCTAGAATCACAAATTTGGTAAGCTGATTCATGTGGCTCAAATGAACAAATCCACATCCAAATTTTATCAATGCGGCCACCCCACCCCCCGCAAACGATTTACCGCGTTTTCTCCCACACCCAACAGCATATCCTCTTGAAACTTACCCCATTCACTGAAAATAACTTTATTGACGTAAATTTCGATTTTCATCAAAATCGGTTAAAATTTGCGAAACATAGGTATCAATATCGTTTTGCACCAACAAAAAAATGTTCCAATTGGAAATTCTTAGTAAGAATATGCAGGAATAAAACTTTTTTCGAGAAAAAAGATACAGGGTATTACACTGTCGGGCACCGCCTCGACTGTATTACATTTTTTTCACTTATTCGTGAGTATCTCGTGAACATGGTTCCATAGAATCTACAGTTCTAACCCGATTTTGAAGATCTTAGGCTCGTAAAAGAATTCTCTTTCAGCTTAAGAAAGTTTTTTTCTTAATTTTTATTGTTAATACAACGCAAACCAAAAATTTTTAATTTTGAAAAATTGTCGAATACGTCACTATTTTTCGATTTTGGTTGCTTGTAACTTCAATAATTTTGAGTCAATCTTCACATATCGTATATCACCGTAAAGACCATATCAATACCTTTCGTTCTAATGTTATTTCATGTAAAACATTTTGTTCACGAGATGTTCACGAATAACTGAGAACAGCACCCAAAAACATATTTTTCTAAAAAATCTCAAAAAACAGAGTGTTTCTCGACCCAAAATTACACTATAAAACTCTTAATTTTCAAGGTTCCCACGATGACCCTAAAATTTGTAAACGAATGTTAGCCGAAGATCAATTTAATAAACTTTAAAAAAAAATTTAAAAACTACAACATTTCTATTGCTTTCTTTATGTTTAAATTCAATGTAGATATCAAGAAAATAGCAATTGGTTTAATTTTTCAGTCTAATGTCAGTAACGCCCCAGTAGACCCAGAAATGTCCTTTCGCCGTCGATTGGGCATATTTAGATATTCTAGCTGGCTTGATTTTCAAGCATATACCCATAGACATAGACGGCGCTAGAAATTTTCATCAAGCAGATGGATTACGGCCAAAAAATTATCTCCTTGCAGATGCCGAGGCACCCATTTGCATCATATGCTAAGCCATACCAAATGACTTTAAAGTAAAGCCAGTAACAATATCATATCTTTCCTTATTGTATTATATATTTGAACCTCCTTAAATTTTCGCATATAACTGGTCACCCTGTACAATAAGCGCTTTCTTTACCCCGCAGACTTATTTGGCGCTTTCCTGCTTATTGTCATTCTTCATTCATTCTCATCGTCTACGTCATTATTGTCACACTTGTGTTTGCGCTTATTGTTGTTGCTGTTGCTTTTACTTTTGTTGTTGTTTATTTAATTTTAAACGCATTAAAGCAATTAATTTCTTACGCCTCAGAAAACTCACTTGCTCTCTCATTTGGCCGTTAGCGCACTCTCGCTTTTTTTACCTATCTCGCTTTTTTTACCTATCTCTCTTTTTCACACTTTCCAGCTAAAAGGCGCCTGCAATGAAAATTCGCATACCAAAGCACTTATTGCTTATACTATGCAAACAGCTAAAAACACTGAGCGAAATAGTGAGTGAGTTGTGCTGTCGTAAATTTGTAAATTTTATTTTGTTAATTTTTGTGTTTTGGCTTTGAAAAAGTGGTTGGTTTTTATAAGATAATTGTTTTCCCCTTATAATTATTGACACATATGAAGGGTGAGATATTTAACCATAAAGGCAGACAAAGATAATTGAGAAATAATATAAAACTGATCATAACGATTACTAAAATAAACTTTTTGTTAAACAAAATAATAAAAATTAAATTGTATTTAAGCAAGTAATTGATTACAACTTGGCACAGCTGCAGCTTTGACTGTTTGAGAATTTCAAGCGCATCAGCTTTAAAAAGTAGTGTAAAAATAGCCCTGAATCAAGGCATGAAAAGGAAGCGATCGCTCATGGCTTTGAACAAGAAACAAGACACACACAAGAATTTATCTGTCTGTCTTTCTTTTGACAGACAAACAAGGCCAAAAAATAATGAGCAAAGAGAAATAAGTAAAGTCAATCGTATTTTTTATTTGACTATCCAATAGTATTACACAACGAAAAAGGTTGTTGTGCGTGCAGGTAGGTAAGTATTTATTAAATATAATTATTTCAAGCATTATTTTTTCTTTACAAAATAATTTTTAAGGTCGCAAAAAAATCGCAATTTTAAGGCTGCACCCTATCCACTGTTATCTATAATATTAAATTAAAAAAAAAAAAAATGTATGAAGAGTATTTGTTCCAGTGTATTATTTTTTTGAATTCATGGCTGATTGTTACGGCTAAGCTTCAGGCCTGAACGCCTAGGACATAAGTACCTACATGTGTTAACTTCGGTGAAAAATTAATGCGTAGATTCATGGCTGGTGCTGAAAATTCAGGCCTGATTTCATGACAAATTTAGGCCTGAGCCGAACTGAAGCGAATTTTAGATTAAAAAAAGGGAGAATTTTTTTTTTAAATAAACCTAATTAATTAATAGCTTACATAACAAAAAAAAAAAAACAGTCTAAAAATAAGCAGTATGTGAAAAATACGCGTTTTTTATAAGTTATGTCTTAACGAGTTATACTATGTTAAAAGGGAAATAGTTAGAAAGTATTCTTTTCTTTGCTTTTTAAGTTTTTCGATATTATTTTAGGCATTTTTTTATTTTATTAGCTGGGTCTTTTGAAGTTAATTCAAGTTAAAATATTCAAAACATGCAAATAAATTCATAGATTAAAAAAAAATTTTTGGAAAAATTCGGCTTATAATATAAAAAAAAAAAAAATAAATTTAAGTGTTGTATGTTTTTGAACCATTTCTTTTATTTATTGTTTTTGTTTTTTTGTTATTAATTTTTCTTTAAAAAAATATGAGATTGTTATAAAAATCTGGAGCAAAAGGAAGGCCTTTAAAAAAAAAAACTTAAAATAAGTAAAGCATTCTTAAAAAATTTTATATTCTCAAAAGTTCTGCAGATCTTAGCGGTACAGACTGACAGACATTTCTTAGTCGATTTACTACTTTAAGTGTCCTGCCTAAACTTTAAAAAACCCATCATTTTTGCACTAACTAAGTTTATACTCTACTTTTTAAGAACCAACCAAAGGTTTTTTCTTGGCAAACAATTTTATCTTAATATATAAGCATCTTAGCAATTGAAGCAACTCGAGTCTACTTTGCTCAAGAGTTTTAAGCGCATTGAAGGCTTTTGGTCCTTTGGCTGACTAATTAGTTGCATTTATTTTCAGAGAACAGCATAATATCAGCATTACAGCTATAATTCCACTTTTGTGTATCTGCTCTTTGTGTTAACGAGCAATGAAGGAGAATTGGAAACTCGTAAAATCGGCAAATCGGCTTTTAAACTGTTGCGTATTAATATTGCATTGTCCTGGAATGAGCCATTAAAGTTACAAAAAGCAAGGAATTAACGTTAAAACACAGCTGGCCACAAACATAGCATATCTTTAGGTATATGTATACAACAACAAAAACAACAACAACCAACAGGGCTTACGAAAATAATAATAATAAGAGAGCGTGAAAGAGCCGGAAACTGCAAACGACCGAATCAGTCGAAACGGAAGGAAATGCTTAAACGATATGAAAATCCTGCCGGCAAATGCACAGTTTTAATAACTTGAAGCTTTTGTTGTTGTTGTAGGAGTTTTTTCTTTACGTTATTGTTGTTTTATTATTGCAGCTGTAGCATAATGGCAGACACTATGGGTTAATGCATAGCCTCCTGTTAGCTGTGCTATAGTTTTTTTTTGCTTTACTTTCATTTTTACTTTTACTCTCAGAAGTTTTTTATAACAGCAAACGACGAAGCTGCCAACTTGACCTGAACAGGTTGTTGCCAGCACGCTGTTCTTTTGGAGCCTCAAATTTTATAGCCAACACGCATGCACAATATGTATATGCATATATATATATATATATATATATATATGTTCATAAGAGGGCAGTTTAAAAAATTAGCGGCATACAGAAAAATAAACTTATAAGAGTAATAATTAATAATGCTAAATAATAACTATTGTAGTGCAATTAGGTTGCCATTTTTAAAAGAATATCTTTTTTAGTCTCTGACGTCATCGGGCCTTATTTGTTCTAGAATAACGCCAGCGATAATCAATGCAAAACGCTACCTTTCACAATCACACAAAGAAAAACCGTCTTTCAGGGCCAGAAGTCAGAACAAGTTTTCGTATATTCTTAGGATTGTTTCAGCACATCACGGCTTTGACATAATCTTGAAAAAAAAAACCCTCAAAACTATCTATTTTAGCGATTATATCAGAAAACTGACTTGCTGATGCATTTTTCGACGTCGAATTCGGATTCAGTACATTATGCTGCTTTTAAAGATTATTTCAAAAACCTGAAGAAGTGGGGTTTTTCGCAACTAGTCGTGGAAATGTCCAATGGCTGCCCAGATCAAGCTACTTGACGCCATTAGACTTCTTTTTTGAGCGTTTCTTGAAAAGGTTAGGCCAATCGTTCAGAAACCTCACAAAACCCCCAAAAACAAACATCACCGTCGTGACAAGAGCCATTTTCCAAACAAAAATTTTGACCATCGTGTCGGCGTCTGTAAAGCACATTTGTCCCATAACATTATCGTTAAAGCTTCTCCCAATAAAGCACCTAAATTGTTATAAAAATGCTTTTTCTTAGTTTTAGTTTGCATTTACTTTCATGTACCTGTATTCGACTAACCTTAACTACCTGTAATTTGTTTATTAAATAGACGACGCATATTAAATAGTTTATGTATAACAATTTAAGATGAGAATATTTTATTTTTTTATACTCTTGAGAGCGTGATTGTTCAGTAGTCGGGTTTTAGCTTGTTAAACTTATATTTTTTATTTAAATTAAGCGTTTTTAGACATTTTTTTCGATTGTCGCAGTCAGGCAAGCAAAAAAACACCTAGCAATATATATCAAGCGCTTTCTTTTTACACCCAGCCCCACATCACTAAATCAAATTTTGGTATAGCTTACGACATTACGCCCTCTAGAGGGCGTCATATGCAAATTTTTGTAGCTACACTTAACCTATAACCAGCGGCTGCCTCTGACGCTTTCAACAATAACTCATTTGTCAAATTATGTGACGCAGTTAAGGAGTTACGAATGAACAGACGAACAAATTTTTTTTTTGTTTTGTCGCATTTTAGTATAGTTCACGTCCTTACGCCCACTATAGGTTACTATATGCAATTTAATGTAACATCACATAACCTATAACCAGCGGCTGCTCAAGACGCTTCCAATAATATCTTAGTTGTCAAATTATAAGACGCAGTTTGGGAGTTATGAGTAAACAGACAAACATTTATAGATACCGGTCCAAACAATTTTTTGCTTCGCTGCAGTCGGGTAAAGTATTATTTTATGTCTCAACAATGTATGATTTTTGAAGTTTCTCAGTTATTTTGCAGAAGAGTTCAACATTTGTATGTATGATAAACAAAAAGGCAGCTCCGATCTCAAAATGCTCTTTTTGTTTCTACTAAAAATCATTCTAAATATGCTGTTGACAAAATAAAAAAAATCTTGAAATAAAAGTTTTAGTCATAATAAAAGAAAATTGAGAATTCTTCTTCTAAGAGCGAAACACTCGCTAAGCGAGGATGTTGAAAAATTATTTATAGCAAATGTAATAACATGTAAAAATGTACCAACTTAAGACGTCATCTTGTATATACTACACCATTAAAAAACAAGCTAAAGCTACCAAAATCGATATATGAACCTATGTTGACAAAAATATATAAATATTCATAGTCAATATTTGCAACTGTTACCATTTACCCCCCACACATCCGATTACTTTACAGCCCACCCTCGTATGAATACTTGTTTTTATGTGCTCAGAACGGTAGCAATTAATAAACGGAACAGGCAGCCAACTTTTATGTGTCGTTCATCGTTACGATTTTACTTTTTATAGTAGCTCATATAAAAGCGTACACTGAGAGAAATCGGGATGGTGGGGACACAAAATTGTGAGTTCGTGTAGCACGTGGCTTGTGCTCTAGCCTCTTAACTTTTGAAAGCAAAATTTATGAAGATTACAAAGCGCTTTGGAGGCAGCTTGTTAATGCCACGCCCATTAACAATATTGGGAGCATTATTGTCGCAGCCATGCTCTGACACTTCTCCTCCTTTTTGTGTGTTGGCCAAAAAGCCTTAAGGCCCAGTTGAAATCGTATTTTAATGTTTATGTTTATGGCCGGGACCAGTTCTATGGACTGGCTTATTTACTCAAGTAGCGCTGTGCGTGTGTGTGTGTGTGTGTGTGTGTGTGCGTGTGTGTTATACATCGGAGAGACTTATATGCCCAAAGGGTAATGTTATGGCTTAATTAAACGCCCCAACATTGACTACTCTGACTCATGACCGCAAGTAGTTTATGCTAGAATGATCCATTTAAATTAGATATTTGGTCGTAGTTTGATCAAGTGATGGCACTTGTTGACAGCGCTGCGGTTTTTGGTGTAAAAGACCGTATAAGTGAATGGATCTGATAAACAAAAACTAGCTGGGCAACAACTGATTACAAAAATTTTGAAATAAATTGGGTTTAGCTTATTGCAGTTAAAAATTTAAGATGTTAGATTACTAGAGTAGATTACTAACAATGCTCTAAGATGATGGAATTTAGAAGTGTCGGTACGCTGGTCGCTAACTGGTTGTTGCACAATAAAATCTATGTATGAGTTAGATAACCAAATGGAAAATGACGCAAAATCTTGATCTGCTTTAAAAAAAGATAAAAATTATGCATCATCTCAAAAGTGTTTTAACAGATATTTTTAAAAGTTGTACTCTTCGTCTTATAAAAGTCTTATTTAAAGCGAAAATCTTTATTGAAGCTTAGATTACTCATATATTTTGAAAAATATGATCTCCAACACACAATTTTGTAAGTTTAGTGTGAAATCCAAAATAAAAGTCATACTCTTGATCTGTTTTTGTTAAACCATTGCGGAATTTTAAGCTCTATAAAAGATGATGAAGTAAAATACATCAAATGATTATACACGGCACACAAAGATTCAATAAACCAAGCAAGAATTTACATATAATAAAAATATATAAATCTAGACATATTAGCTGGTAATGAATTACTACAATAGTTTCTTGGATAACTGGAAGCAGATGATTGAGCAAAATTCGTCATTTTCTCTCGTAATTCAAATATGTCCTTTGAGAATTGCAAAACATGGCAAAATGCGTCATTTGATTAGATAACTCTAAAGTTATTAACATGTTTGTTAAAGTTAGTCAAATTAATTGTCTCAACCCAGATTTTAGAGCTTAACTTGTCATCATCTCCCTATAAGAATTTACTATTCAGCCAAAGTCTTTAATATAAATAAATAATGCCTGAAATTTCAACTGGTTATGAATCAACTGTAAGCAGATGATTGAGAAAAACTCGTCATCTGTTTTCGCAACTCATGTATGTCAAAATGCTTACGTCCAAGAATTGCAAAATATTAAAAAAGCTTTCATCTGATTACGCAAATAAATTTGTTAAATTTTTACAGCATAACTTGTCAAATGTTAATCTTCTTTTAAGAATTTACTATTCAGCGATAAACTGTAATATAAATAAATAAAGCCTGAAATTTCAACGGGTTACCACCCATAAGCGGATGATTGAGCAAAATTCATCATTTGTTGACGCAATTCGTACATGTGTAAGTCTTATGTTCAAGAATTGCAAAACAAGAAAAAAGGCATCATCTGATAACGCTGCCAACTAACTCTTCTTGAAAAAAATATAGTTTTTTATTTATGTGAGAATAGTTTTTCACTAGACACCTTATTAGTATTAAAGAAAATGATTGAACAAAATTCGCCTGCTTAAGCAAAGAAGAGTCTGCATTATAAATAATCCAAAACACAAGCTTGTAGAAAGCACTTTTTTCTTAAAAGAGTTACATTTTAAAGAATGTCAAATCAAATAAATTTAATTTCTTTAATGTTTGTTTACATAACTTGCGCTCCCAACTGGTAACTGCCCAATGTTATTATTTTTATGACAAAATGCTCCAAGTCCGCTTTACTAAAAAGCTGTAGATTTCAATGATTATTTTTAAAAACAACAAAAAAAAAAAAAAAGTAAATGCTCAATTAATTGCAACATGTTGAATGTCAGGCACTCAACCTAGAAGTAACATTATATTGTATATAATTTAAGGGGCGTAATTTTATGATTACAAATACCAAGTGGACTTGTAAAAATGCCAGACATTTCATTATTTAATAGACAAATTTTTATATGCTACTTATATTGTTGGAGGAGGGTCAGAGCAATTAGATGTTTAAGCCCAGGTCTAGGTCAGTTGTCGGGCAGGCTGTTCTACTTTTGATACACTATACAAGCGGTATATTAGACTCGGGCAAATGTATGTAACATACGCAAGCAGACGCTGATAGTCACACGAATTTACGTTTTGGGAGATAATAAGAACTAGGAACTTTGGATTCTTGCAATGTTTATACTAACTTTAGCTGATTTCGTGAAATCTTTGCCTTTCGAGTCCCAGACAACATAATTTTTTTTAATGCCTTTGCCTTTTAAGCCGATGCTACAGTGTATCTCAAATTCGATATCGTTCGACTTTTACGTTCGCCATTTGCTTTTTTTTTTCGGTTTTCTGGGGTGTGTGGAAACACTCCAAAGTAAAGACCAACAGCTGACTTCCGTCAAATCAATTTATTTCCATTACTGTACATTTAATGAGCGCGTTTACCGTTACAGCTGCGCGGTTATTTCATTTATACGCTCTTACACTCTCACTCACTCGCTGTCGTCTCTCTCTCGCACTCCCTTAGCAGGAACAACTTTCCGGGCAACAGGTACACACAGCTACACACATACAAACACACAGACAGTCATTTAGTTGTTTTTTGTTAAAGTTTCTTTTTGTTCTTTTGTTTTTGTTTTGCTTTTACTTTTTGCTTTTGCTTTATGCCATTAGCATTAATGTCCGCCATTGGGCCTGCTCTGTTGGCTGGCCAGGGAGAAGGAACATGGCACTGCCAGGAATGGAATAATTTTCCAGCTTATTAACTCGGTTTTTCTTTTTTTTTTTTTTGAGTTTTCTTGTTTGCGGCCTGCCACTTGTTGCCGCAAAGCTTAGCAAAAACAACAAAGAACACAAAAAAAAGCAAAGAAAAGCAGCCACAAAAAAATTTGCCAATTTTTAGTCTCAGTCTCTATGGGACAGGTTTGTTGTTTTTTTTTTTTTTAAGTTGGACTTCGCTGACGACACTGCGCTATGTACAAAGGCATTTACTTAAACATTCATTACGTGCGCCATGGCAGCCTATTTGTAGACAGGAAACCCCACCCCTCGGCAGACCACAAGCAAGTGCCCGAGTTTCCATGTGGCACAGTTTCTGTTAGGTCTATTGTTGTGGCGGCTTTTGTGGTCTGGCATTTGCTACTTTAAGAGGGCGGGCTGGAAAGTTTTGGAGTAATTTTATGGAGCAAATTTTTTTGGTTTTTCGCATATAATAAATAATAAAATATAAAAATAAATTGGAGCAGCGTTTGGTTAATCGATTGCTGTGACGAATATCGATTGTCTTAAATAAGGTAATACGATAACCTGGAACAATTTTCCGGCTAATGAAATATGGAATAATTCCATATTCCAATTCCAAAAAGGTAAAGACGCGGGTTAGAACTCGTTTAGATTTCTTTAAATAAAGCAATATGAAGCGGGCGTCTTTTTAGGTCAATTTTAAAGGATTTGATGACTTTTACATATTTAGTAAAGGCTTTAGCCATTATTAACCACATCTAATTTTACAATAAGATAATAATAAGCGTGAACTCACTGCGAAAAAAAAATCATTAATTCCTATTATATAGGGTTTTCCAACAAGAGGTGTTATTTTGAATCACCCGGTATTTCGGATGCTGTCACTTTTGAAGCTTTTATTCTATGACATTTGACAAGTAGAAGCTACGGCACTACTAAAAATGGAACGATACACGCTTCAACAACGCATTGAAATTATTAAAATTCACTACAAAAATCTGAAAATCTTCCATCGAAAAATCATCTTGACTGATGAGGTCCATTTCCACCTCGGCTACGTCAACAAGCAAAATTGTCGCATCTGGGGCTCGCAAAACCCAAGAGTTATTGTTGAGAAGCCTCTCCATCCTCAACGTGTGACTGTTTGGTGCGGTTTATGGTCCGGCGGGGTCATTGGACCTATCGAGGACATAGGGCAGCCACTTTGCGATTTGGTTATGGAAAATTTCATGAAAAGGATATGGTCCTGTAGGCGTGGTCGTGGTGGCCATTTGGCTGATGTTGTTTTTCATTATAAACGGCATACCTTCCACTTTATTATGAAATAAACATCCGATCATTTATCTCAAAAAATGACATTTTTCTTTGAATACCAAAATAACATCTCTTATTGGAAAACCCTATATAATTCAGGAAGTTATGCTTATTGTAGTGATGACACCACCAATGGTAGCCATAGTAGACAGTGCCTTGTAATAGTGACAAATGAGCAGGCCTGACGAGTGGGGTGAAAGGGAAGCACTCTCCCGGGCCCGGAGTCTTCTCAGGGCCCCAGTGTAATTACTGTCGTACTGTCGCGATTCAAGCTAAAGCTGTAATAGAGGCGCTGGTACATTTTCCCCCAGGGCCCAGATGTTCTCTATACGGCCCTGCAAATGAGCATATTTCAATGGCATTGAAAGATACTAACTTTAAACTTGCTTGTTTCTTTTGATATTTTAAGACAATTTAGAAGGTTGATGTCAATATCAGGACGGCGTCTGAGTATATTCAAGTTCAAAGTTCACAAAAAATTCGTTTCTTGCAAATAAAATCCTACTACTGCTTTCCTCACACCATAGAAAGTCTTAAAAAAATGCAACTGCCTCTAAAAGAAGATAATGTTGCAAAATAAAATTTGGTTTCGAAAAAATTGGCTTAACTTTAATTTTACAGTATTTTGAATATCTCTCCAAATTATACCTAAAAACAATTAAAGTGTCACTGCATTAAACATACCTATTGCTCTAAAAAAGAATTTTTTGAAAAATAAAATGATTTACTTATACAAAAGTTATCAGCTAAGTTATCAGACTGCCCTCGCATACGAAACATTTTAGTGCCTGTTGCAAGCTTAGAGTTATGTAGCAAGTTCTGTGCGTTAGAGTCTAGTAAAGTTACGAGTACAGTCCGTCGAAATATTGACAGTCGTTGGCGGGGCGTAAAAGTTATATCCTTTAACAGAGCAAACATGTCCTTGTTGAGCACTCCGCTCCAGCCTTGTTTGCCTTGTGCTGTGGCTTTGTCTTAAAGACGCAGCAACTTGCGCTTAGCCGGAATCACATTTAGTCGAAAAACAGAAAAGTAGTTATTCGGCATGTCAACTACAAGTTGGATTCCAGTTTGAAATCCGTTAACGAAGCAGTTAACAGTTAGTGTGTAACGGTATAACAACAAAAGCAACTCGACATCCTAAAGATAATCGCTGGGACAACAATCGTGGACTGCTGTAGGTGTTGCTGCTGCCTGTGCACTCCCGCTGGCTTGCTTGTCAACGTCAAAATGGTGGCAACACGTCTGACAGCCAAAGCAGCATGTGGCACAAAATGGTGAACGATGGTAGTTGGAGTCAACTAGTAGTGGTTTATGTGGCAGGAGGAGCCTTGTCGAAACCTTGGCCAAATCCAATGCGAATACGAAAATTGTATTAACACAAGCGGAAAATTGTTTAGTTTGGACTGGTCTTGCACTCTGCCCGAGAATACACTGAAAGAATAACGAGTGGGCTCTGGGCTAGCATAGACACGATAGTTTTTCCAATTGTGTACTTTTTAGAAGCTATTGAAGTTAGGAATGACAACAAGCTGTGAAAAAGTTTGAACGTGAATAAGCTCTTTTGGATCTTCAGCCATCAACTAGACAAAGGAGTGCTCAGTCTCGAAGAAGGTTCATCCGATGATCAACTGGTGCCGAGAGCACAACCGGCTTGATGCATAAGTTTAAGCTGACGCAAGAATTAAAGCCAAATCAAAGACAACGCCATGGGCAGTGAGCTGATTTACCAAGCAACTGTATAAGCGGGTTTAGTGTGACCATGCTTTTTGTACAGTCATGACAGTTAGTCTATAACTGTTGCTAGCAGCAGACATATTTGTTTCAAGAAGTTAGTAGAAACACTGCCATTAAATAAAATCCAAACCAGCACATTGATAAGCTCAAAAGAGAACATTACCTCCTTAAACCCAAAAGAATAAAGACCCGATAACGTCACACATTTCTCTCAGTGCATCAGCGCATACGTGTGTTTGTGTGCATGCTTGAATGTGTTGTTTTCGATCTCCTGAGACTTGACAAATCTGTGTTATAGTTGAAGGTAGTTTCAACTCATAGGCTTTTGATCTGTGCGGGGCTTTTGATAATCCCTCAGTTGACAAGCTTGCAAAACCAAGCTATGGCTAAGTAAACTAGAGAGAGGGGGTGTGCAGCCACATGCTACCTGTATACAATAAATTAGTTGGATTTGTCAACTGTCCCAGGAAGTTGTGTCTAGGCCTGTCGTTGTTGTCAACGTTGTCAGAGTAATGAGTAAAAATGTAAACAAAATCCGCACTTAATGCGGCTTAAGTGTTGCCACATAACTTTCAGCTCTATACAATTAGCGCAGCAGCAGCAGCGCAGTGGCAGCTCAGTCACAGTCAGCAGATGCTGAGCGCGAGAATTAGAGAGCGAGTGGCAGGCAATGTAATTAGTATCGCATAGCCCAAGCCAGGGAGAGCCAATAACAATGACGCACAAAATGGGTCAGGATAGGCGCACAAAATAAAAAAAAAACTTGCATTCTTGTCAGCGGTATACGTTAGAGGAATACACTTTTTTCTGTCAAAAAAAATTTATTTTTTTTAAATTAATTATTTTTTGAAAAATGTTTATAGGGTGTTTTTTTTTTTGGTTTTTTAAAAAGTCAAAATTTCATAGTTTATAAGGCTCACACAGATCAATTGGTGGCTTTAGTGGCTAATCTTATTCTTTGTCAAGCCAAAGTTGAAGGAAGATGGGTTTTTATTTTGTAAAAAAGTCAACATTTTGATGTTTATCAGGCTCACATGATTAAATTGTTGGCTCTAGTTTATTTTAGGTTGGCAAATCAGGTGTTTATTTTTTTTTGTATCTTAAAGGAAATGCTACGCTAACTCTTAAAAATTTTTTACACATTTTGTTTTTGCTTTTTTTTACACTTTTCTCGTCAGGACGACGTTTTTGAGAGCGAAGTTGCTGGACCGAGCTTGCAGACAGCATGAAATAATAGATAAATCGTCACGTAACGAAATAAAGTGTTGAAAGTCAAACTTTTCTTTTTTGCTTTATTTGACACCTTTTTCATCAGGACGACTTGTTGGGAGCGAAGTTGTTGGACTGAGCTTGTAGACAGCATGAAATAATAGAAAACATAAGCTGCCGACACAAATTTTTAGTAAGTATTCGAACTTTTCGTTGTGGCGTTATTTGACACTTATCTCGTCTGGACGACTTTTTGGGAGCGAAGTTTCCAGACCGAGCAAACAACGTTAAAGATCGTCATGTAACGAAATAAGCTGCCGAGACAAATTTTTAGTTGGTAGTCGAACTTTTTTAAATTTTTAAGTCACTTTTGTTAAATATTCTAAAAATTTGCGCTAATAATTTCTCTCACACTCTCTGTCTCGGGTTACGAGCCTTAAACAAGTTTCTGTTGCTGAGCTTCAAGTGTAACCTGAGTCTTCGTTTAATACTCTTGTTGGTTTACAAAATTATGACATCATGAAAAATCATAACGAAAGGGGTTCCCCCAGGCGGGCGAAGGCAAAACTGAAGCACTTCAAAATGAAACTTTGGTAAGCTTCATCTGAATTTTTCTACCGAGCTCTAGGAATGTTCTATTTGTGCATATTCTAAAATTAATACATTTTATACTCATATCTTTTAAAGTTTTCATTTTATCTGGAACATTTTTGCAGCTGCATAAGTTAGAATCTGAAACGGTTGCCATATTTTGTGCTAAGCTCTAATGATCTCCTAGATCTATGTGTTCAGACAAACATTCTAAAATGAATGCATTCATATTTTTATTTTTTATGCGATCTAGCTCATTTTTGCAGCTAAACATTCTCCGTTATAAGTTATACAAGTGAACCAAGAGCTGACGCTCTCAGAGATGCATGTATTCATACTGACACAAATCCATAATACCCTTGGCTCATTGCAGGGTATCAACAAAAAAAAAGTTTGACAAACAGGATACGGCTTACAGGAAACAAAGCCATAGCCGTAGACGAAGTCCTGCTCGTCCTCCTCGTCCTTGTTCCCAACGTCGTCCACGTCCTCATCCAACCAAAACAGAAAAGTTTGAATGCTGCTCGCAGCGACTGCGACGCAGCTTTTTCTGTTTGCCGCACATTTAAATGGCATTTAAGCTGTTCTGCTTCTAAAACTCGGAACTCTGGCACTGCGGACTCAAAGAGCTCTGTTTCACTGTGTGTGTGTGTGTGTGTGAGGGCCTGGAGCACTTTAAGGCCTATAATATCATCTAGCTCGTTGTGGGTCTCATTTGGCTGCTGCTCTGGCTCTACGGTAATTAATTACAAATATTTTTAAGTCCCGCTGCATGCCTTTGAGTACCTGCTTCCTGCCAATCGATATGATACGCTATGATACGTTACTTGAGCGCCCAAATCAGCGGGTTATATACTAGTACATAATATAGTCAGGCATTTAAGCTGTTGTATATATTTAGAATTCTAATTACCGCCGCGCCATGCGCTTTATCATTTTTATACTTTTACTTTTTGGATTTTTTTTTTTTTTTTTTGGTTTTCTGGTGGGCTTTAAAAGTTTTGGAGGCAGCTTAATTATATTACAACTTGACTCACTGTCTGCCTGCTAAAAGTTTTTGGCATTTTTTGTTTACCCCTCTCCCCTGCCCAAACACTTTCGCTTTTACCTTTATTTTAACTTCTTTGTGGCAGGTTGGCAGTCTCATCCGGCACTATATGAGGGTTGCACCCCTCTCTTAAAAAGCCAAAAAATCCACAAAAAGTAAAAAAAGTCACTGGCACATACAATTTTTGTAAAAAACAAATTTCAACAAATTGAAATTTGATAGAAATAGCTTGTTGGGTTGTTTGATTGCGTGCCCAATGTGCCACGGCGCAGATTTAGCTGCAACAGCGCGGGGTGCGGCTACAACGATACTACTCATTCCGGAAACCGGCCCCGGCTCCGGTCCCGGCCCGGGCAGTTCCAACAAAGCTCAAGCGTAAACAAAATTTTAAATTATATACAAAAATTGCCGTGGCAGGTAAGCGTAAAGCGCAAAGATTGTTGCCGGGGGCAGGTTGCTTTTCAGGCCTGACAGGTGTGGAAAACCTCGGTACTCAGTACTCAGTCTGGCTTGTAATTTGTATGCGTGTATGTGTGAGTGTGTATAGATATATGCATATACATATATGTATTTGCGTTACAGCTGTGAAAATTTATGCCTGAGAAATTAAAGCAAGCAATTCAATTAGTTGCCTTTCATGTGCATGTTGAGAGGCAGCAGGGATTTAAATTTTTAAATAAACACGAATACACACACAGATACATACAGTATCTGTGTGTGATGATGGCCTTTTGGCCACAGCGCTCATTAAAGCGCACTGCAACCAGGGTTACAAAGCTGCGAAATTTCATGAGATAGGTCACTGCTTCGATTCAACCTCACTAACTTTGAATTAAGCCTCACTGAAACACACAATGTATTAACTATTGGTGCAATTTAAGCCAAAACTTTGACATAGCCTGCCTAAAATTTTGACTTTAGGCGATAATACGCGGGCAGCTAAAAAAGTCAGTGACTATGTAAACTTCTCGCTTGTTAGCACTGTTAGCTTCTGTTATCAAATGACTTCTGTTAACAAACTACTGCAAAAATTTAAATTTAAATTTTAGTTTAGAAAAACTTGGGTATAATAACTTAAATGTTAAGCAATGAATTTTTGCTGGTGCTAAGAGTGTTGACTTTGTTAACAATAGCTTACACTTAAAAATTCTACATTTCTGCCCAACCCAGACACGCAAAGCAACGCATTCTGCCCAAAACAAATAAGGTTTTAAATGACAATTTTCAAATTTTTTTTTAAATTTTTTTAATAAAAATTTGCGGAAAATCCTAACTCTTATTGTTGAATGGTGTCTTGCCCACGGCGCCAACGCGTTCCACTTATGACAAGCCCTGGTTCTCCCAAAAGCAAATGCTGGATTTTCAGTTCAACAGTCGCTCACAGTAGGACTGAAATCTTTTTATTTCATTAATTTTATTTTCCTAATTATTTTACGTTGTTTCCATACTCACATCTGTGGTTTGCCTGCGCCTCGATGTGGTCTTGACTGCACTCAATCAAGTTCTCTCACTAACTGATTTGAGCCGGCCACAAGCTTGACTGCAGAACCTATTGCAGTAGCTACTACAGTCTGGCATGTGGCTGGCTTAAGCCGCATTTCGTGCAGGTACGAGCGAGACAAACACACAGTGTACAAGATCCGTTACTGGAAGTGCTACTGACAAGCACCCCAGTAGGAATTATTGGAACAATCGGCGCGTTGCCGAATATTGCTATTTTGCGACGCAACACTTATTTTGAATAATTAAAATAAAAATTGAGCAATGATTTTTGCGCGAACTATTATTTTATAACTTTTATTTTTCTTAGTTTTTTTGATATGTATTAAAAAAAAAAATATTTTTCATTTATTTGGAAAGCCTCGTTTTTTAATTTATAAAAATAAAAAATATATCAATAATAATAATAAAATATAATAATAAAAAATAAAAGTAAAATTGAGAAAAACCTTAACTTTTATATAAAATTATTAAAATAAAAATTTAACAATGATTTTTTTGAGATTTCTTAATAAAAATTGTATTTCTAGCTATTATTAATAATTTTTTTTGATTTTTTTTTTCAAATAAATTAAAAATACAAATTTTTCCATTCAAAACTCTTATTTGCAATTTATAATATTAACAATTTATCATTAATAATAATAAATAAAAAAAGAAGACTTAAATAGCGAAAAGCATTTACTTTTATTTCAAATTGAAATTGAGCAATGAATGTTTTGTGATATTCAAATAAAAATTGATATTTAACTACATATTAGTATTTAATCATTTTTTTTTTTTAAATAAATTTAAAGAAAAATTATTGTTTTTTTTACAGTAAAAAAAAAAAGAAAAATTTACGAATTACTGTAATAAAATATAATAATGAAAAAAGAAGAGTTAAATTGAGGAAAACCTCAATTTTTATTTGAAATTTTTTAATTAAAATTTATATTTAACGTTTATTTCATACTTTTTTTTTAGATTTTTTTTTAAATAAATTAAAAATAAAATATTTAAAATTTTTTGGATAGTCCTTTATGTTATACAAAATTTACCTTTAAGAATTGCATTGCGAAAAACATAGTTTTATTTCAAATTATTAAATACAAATTGAGCAATTAATATATGTGATATTTAAATAAAAATTGATATTTAACTATTACTTCATAATTTTTATTTTTTTCAATTTATTTAAAATAAATTAACAATAAAAACTTTTTTTTTTAAGTCTCTTTTTTTAATTTATAAAAAAAAAAAATCCACGAATAGTGTTAATAAAATATAATAACTAAAAAAGAAGAGTTTAATTGAAGAAAAACTTTTGATAGTCGTTTTTTAAATTTATAAAATACAAAATTTACCAATTATATTGAAAAACAAGAGTTATTTCACAATTTTGAAATAAAAATTTATACATAAATTATAATTCAAAATTTACTTACTAATAATAATGAAAAATAAGAGTTATTTCGCAATTATACTTTATTATATAAATTTTAAGGGCAAAAAATACGAATTACTTTTCCTTTTTAAGGTATAAATAAAAATAATAGTTATTTTATGCTTTTTATTTAAAAAAAAAAAAAAAAACGTGCCAATTTTTTGTACAAGTCAACATTTCTACATAGAGAGCACTTTTTGGGAGAGACTAATCCAGAGTAACATCAAGAGCAGAGCTGGGCAGCCCATAGTCCAAACGGGCACTTTTTGTTCCTGCATTTACGGCAGACCGCTCTCTTTCTGCCCAGCTCTGATCAAGACTCTAGACTCTAGATTGCTTTTGGAGCAAAAATCTGATAAGAACGGCTAGATGATGAGTTTCGATGGCGAATGATACGGGCCATGCCAACTAACTATTTTTCGGCTTTAGTTGGATAATATAAGTCCGGTTGACACAGCAGGTACAAGACCAGAGTTGCTTCAATAATAATTTGCATTAACTTTATTTTGCTATGACATTGCTTAAACTTTACAAAATTCATGGGTACCTCAATAATTCTCCAATACAAGCAGGAAGCTTGTCAAGTGCTTTGATTAGATAAAAAGACAACTTTTTATAGACCTTCAAGCCTTAACAAAAATCGTTTTTAGAAATATATTTTCTTTTTTTGCGAAATGAGCTGCTACAGTTCGTAGTTCGGAAAAATAGCTTAGGATTTTGATTAACGCAGTCGAACCCAGTTGGCAACCCTGATTTACGCATACAAGCATAAACATATGTCTACACATATATGTATATATATATAAACATGAAAGCCGCAACAGCAATAATTTTTACAACTTGTAACTTGGAAATATTTTAAAAAGCTACTAAAAAACATTTTTCTAAGTTAGTCACTTTGCAACACTCCGCTCTCTCTGACGCTGCCACACATTTTCCCCACAAAAGACTATCAAACTACGTAGTTTCTAAGCTAAAAAAAAAAAACTTTTCTTTTTACTTTTCT
The DNA here is from genome assembly GCA_018150985.1 of Chymomyza costata. NCBI lineage: Eukaryota > Metazoa > Arthropoda > Insecta > Diptera > Drosophilidae > Chymomyza > Chymomyza costata. The sequence continues at coordinate 10,266,054 of JAECWU010000256.1, forward strand.
CTTTGTCAAATTGTGCAAAATAAAATAATCCTCAACTTCTGCATATGGCCTACTTACACAAGTTGCACGTGTGTATCTGTGTGTGCTTTGTATCTTACAACTTTTTGTGGCTCGTAAGCCAAAACGAAGGGCATAAAATAAAAATGCATAAAAAAACTACAAGTTATGTCAAACTTTTTCAATTTGTTTATGCATCAAGCGCTCTTAACTGAATTAGAGCATTAAAATGATAAGTTCCTAAACAAAATGGCGGCGCATCTGCAACAGCTCAGCCGTTTAAGGTACACATTTGGCTAAAACAGATTTGAAAGCAAAATATTTTGCAGCAGGCTTTAAAAATTTGTAATCAAGCTATGTGACTAAAACTGTTTGTGAATTACAAGCTTATGTACATAAAAATCAGCTGTAAAAGGTGCTTTAAAATAATAAGAAAATTTTAGTTTTCTTTTTAAGAAAAGTTGTTGGCTTAAAAAAAACCAAATTGTTTTAAATAAGCCTCGTAAAAAATTTTTTATTTGGATTAACGTAATTATTAGCTGCACAAAGCATTCGTAATATCTAAATTTTTTTTTTACCAAGCCCTGGCAAAGACAAAATTTTAATGCAAAATTACATAACATATCAATTAAAATTTGCAACAAAAAAGAAGTCATGTCAAGTACAATATTTTAAAGCAAATTAATATTGATGGTTATGCAAATAAATAATTTATTTACAATTTTGAGAAATGTTAACAAACAAATATAATTTGAAACGTACACATGGACGTATACATAATATTTATAGGGATAGATGCTGCCGAGCGGAAACTCCGTCATTATTCATGAAATTGAAATTATATGGCTTTGTTTTTTGTTTGCGTCTTTTTTTTGTTTAGGTATATATAATACACTACAACCATAGCGTCAGGGGTATACTAGAGATTTATAGACTGTATGTAACAGGCAGCAGAAGTTTTGAAAGAGCATAAGTTCTTTGTACAAAAATGATTTACAAAGTCGGCCAGGTGCTCAGTTCGTCTGTGTGAATCTGCTTCAGATTGATAATTAATTTTTTTTTTTCATTTTGGCATCAAAAAAAGTGCAAAGTCATTCGATGAAAACTGCTTTTTATACTGCTTATAAGCAGTTTGCACTCAAACTCAGACATTTTTTTTGTGTGCAGTGTATTACTCAGTCGTGTAGTGCCACGCCAGTATCATATTTTTTTATTTTTTTTTTTTGTTTTTGCCGCATCATTTAGTGGATTCGGAATTGCTGAGGGGCATATTGTTGTTTGTGGTCCGGGAGATGGCAATGGGCTGGGCATGCTCCGGTTTTTGTCGCTGTTGGTGTCAGCATCAGGCACATCAACTGTTGTTGACAATGATGGAAGAAGATTGATGCCTTATGCCCAAAAGTATGCCTGAACTTAAGTTGATTGTGTGGCCCACACACACTCGCGCACTCACAGTCACATTCTGCCACACCCACACATATACAGAGACTTCCGCTTGGCATGCATTAAATTTTCAATGTGTGTCATTAGACTAGTGCAAATTGTTGCATACTTTTTTGGGCTACGTAGCTACTATGACAGATCATGGGACCAGTCAAATGCCATAGGCAACAGTTGGTCCTTGCCACATGCCACAACGATAAAGACCAAGCTGCTGTCTCTGCTTCATTTTCACTTTGAGTCAACCAAAGTTTTTAGTCATCAGCAAAAAACAAAAAAAAAAGTATAAAAATAAGTGAGCCAACTACAGTGGCGAAGTGCCGACTATAAAATACTCTATTAGCTGTGAAGGGTAATTAACATTAAATAGAGCACTTTTATAGTCTGGCTTTATAGGCTGAAGAAAATGATATCTGTTTGACAGAAGGAGTTGTTTTAATGCCTATATTATCAGCATTGTTTCGTCTGCATGAACAGCTAGTTCTCGCAGGCTATAAAAGCTGGGCCTACCAAACTTTATCGGAATTTAAACACAGTTCCGGCAACTATTTTAAGCCGTAGAGTTTTGGGATTTACAGCAATTTGTCAATCTAAAACTTGTCGGTACATGTGTATGGTGAAAGAATTATGTTTTCTACCGAATCTAAGCCCAACAGCAATACTAGATGTTAACTATGTTTTGTTTAAGTAAAACTTACAAAGTAAAAAACGAGCAATTTTTGTACGAGTTTTAAACATTTTCTGGCATACCCTTCATTTATGTACTTGAGCGAAAATAACAATATTTGTTACGTCACCTCAGTCGCTATAGACCCTACACAACGTACGAACTTGAAACTTGGCAGCTTGTTTTACTAAACACAAGAAAAACTCTGTTTTAAATGACGATAGTTTTTTGGACCTGCCCTAAGCCATAAAATTGCGACAAATTAATTATGATTGCTCACCAAAAGATGCACCCTATACACAAGGTACTTAAAAAATTTGTACAGCGCTTGCATAAAAAAGCTGCATACAAACTTAATATGCTCGTTACTGATTGTGAGCAGGGTATAAAAAGTTTGGATAAACTTGCACCTAACAAAAAAAAAAAATATGAAAACCAATTTGGCTGATGAAGCCGCATTTGCGGTGAGTGGACGAAACTTTTTCACCGATTTTGTTTTTGTTGTGGATTTTTGCAATTATTGCTTTAATATCAAAATACTAATCAAAGATTTATATCTGCATAAAATGAATAAACCTAAGCTAATTACATTTTGGAAAATGCGATTTTGATTAAAGGTGTAAAATGTGGGTGGAATTATAAAGTAAAATCTAACAACAAAAAAAAAAAACTGGCATTAATTTTTTTTTTTTTGTTGTAAAATAGTACATAGCATTTAAGCGTTTAAATTTTTTAATTATATATTATTTATTAAAAAAAAAAACTAGATTTCATAATAAACCTAAGTGGAGGAAAACTTTGCTGACGTTTGCTTGAATTTGTAAAAAGTTTAAGAAAGAATCTTAAATGATTTTTTAAAAAAATACTTTAAAGGCAGCTAGATTGTAGAGTACTTAGTCAATTTAAAGCCAGGTTGGGATTTTTTTTTTTATTTAAGAATTTTTAGTTTGAAGCAGATTTGTGCTTCACTTTAAAGAATTGTAAATTTTAAAAGCTCAGATATGTTTTTGGATTCTAATAACACAGACCAACATGGTTTAGTTGTTGGAAAGCTAAGGGCGTAGAATCCGAATCCGGGGTCAGAGTTGGCCCATCACGTCAAGATTTTGAGATATTTAGGTTATTTACTTTTCTTTCTTTCTTTCCAACAACTAAACCATGTTGGTCTGTGTTATGGACTATTTTTAAATCAAGCAGAATATCCCTTTTTGGCCTATCACGTCAGGATTTTGAGATATTTGTGGTTATGTACCTCAAAAGTAGGAAAAAACGCCGTTTTTCGGGTACATAACCTCAAATATCTCAATATCCTGACGTGATGATCCAATTCTAGCGCCGGATTCGGATTCTGCGCAGCAAATTACTTCGAAAATGACCCTTAGCTTCCCAACAACTGACATGGCCCCGGTATTTGTAGGCCTTTATAATCAAGCAATACTATTCTTACTTAGCTAGAAAAAAAACGATTTTTTGTTATATTTTACTTTTTAAGTTTTAAAAATCATTGCGATGCATGTGTATTTTTTTCGTCCTTTTTAGGCACATCCAGGAGATAAAAAAAAATGGAAAGCTCCTTGGGCAATTTATCGATTGTCACTGGTATGTGCGTAATGCGACACTGGATACTGTAAAAAAGTCGTAGAGCTACCAGGCGAAGGGTCGCATTCCTGCCAGACCACTCCATGCTGCATTACGAAAAAGGATACATTACATCTCTTCGTTTTTATTTAATGCAAAATTTATAAACATCAATTAAATTACTAATTATAGTAATGTTACGAAGCGAAAATATATGAGCCGGGACACTTTTTAAATCGATTTTGATGATTTTTACATTTTAACCGGCGAACATTTTCTTTTGCAAAAGGATTTCTGAACAAGACTTATCTCGTAAACGTTTAAATATATATATATTTTTTTTTCAATAAGAGATAAATCTTTGAATTTATATAAACGTATAAAATTTGGACTCTTTTTCGTTTTTGCTCCCAGTTCCGATAACTTCTCAAATTTTCGCTACACTACATTCTTCGATTGAAATTAAGCACGACCAAGCTATGCTTATTGAAAGGAAAATTTTGTATATGCAAGACATAAACCATTAATGCAAAGCATGAACATTTTTTTATGCAAGACACGAACCATGTGAACGTATGCTAAAAAAGCGCTTTGAATTTTTCATGCTATTTTTCGGATTGTTTCAGAAAAAAAATAATTATAAATAATTTTTAGTAGGTATCTAACTTAAAATTGGCATAAATGGAATCTAAGAACATTAAAAAATATTTTAAAAATTATTTCAGTTTATTTTGCATGTACTTTTGAACCCATTTTGCCGATTCGATTTGGTTTTATTTGCAACAAAGTAGTCCAATTCAAACCACCTAAAAAATTCGTTTTGGTGAAATGGGGTGCATGAAACATGTGGTTTCAAACCGAATCAGAATATATTATACAATGCGATTTCCGGAGCACGGCCGAACAACTTTTGTTTGAGAAAAATTTGTAAAAATTTGTACAAAAATGTTTTGGAAAAATTGGTTTAAAAATTGTATTTTTTATTTAACAAGAGAGAGATATTATTTCGTATCAACGGAATTTCTTTTTTTTTGCGAAATTAATACATATATATATATGGTCCTATGGCTCCGCGGGGGAGCAAAGGAAAATTAATAGTTCTTAAAAATAAAATGTACCGCTTCAGAAATTGTATTAAAACTTGTTTTTCTGAAAAATACGTCAAAAATCTCACTTTTGAATGGTACACCATTCTTCGTTTCATTTTCAAGTCAGTTTCATATTTTTTTTGCGAAATCAACATTTCTTAAAAAAATCTTCCGTTTCGGCAACTGTGTTATACAAAAACTTTTTTTGTGAAAATGGGTCAAAAAGTGTACTTTTGGTAGACCTTTTTTCGTATAATTTCAATTTTACATTTTTTTTTGTAAAATTAACTTGTGGATCCTCATAAGCTACACTGGCCTACAAATACCGGGGTCAGGTCAGTTGCTGGAGAGCTAATGACCCTTAGAAGTAATTTGCGCCGTAGAATCCGAATCCGGGGCCGGAATTGACCCATTACGTCAGGATTTTGAGATATTTGAGGTTATTTACCCGAAAAACGGTGTTTTTTCCTACATTTGAGGTTATGTACAGGGTGTAACAAATTTTTTGTGGTCTGTCACTCCAGTTACATAATTTATTACCACTCTTACCCCTTAATTTGAAAGTTCAAGCGATCATTTACGATTTTATTTTTTCGCAATGCTATGACTATTCAAAGTAACGAAGTATATCCCCCGACGTCATTAGCATTTGCATTAAGCCTTTGAGACAATATGTTGGGAAGCTAAAGGCGTAGAATCCGAATCCGGGGTCAGAGTTGGCCCATCACGTCAGGATTGTGAGATGTTTGAGGTTATTTACTTTTCTTTCTTTCTTTCCAACAACTAAACCATGTTGGTCTGTGTTATGGACTATTTTTAAATCAAGAAGAATATCCCTTTTTCGCCATAAGCCATATCTCTTGAGTATGCCCAATAAAATTGTATGGTTTTTTGAGAAAAAAGTTAAAAATTGTTCAAAAATCGTACAAAAAGTTTTGTTTCGGTAAAATGGCCTAAGAATCCTACGCCTAAGTAGGCGATATCATATGCAACAAAATATCACATTTTTTTGGCGAAATAAAACTATAAACGTTTTGCCTTTCAATTATTATGCTGACTACCTTATGGTCTCAGCTTGCAATCGAATCATAGGTCTAAGTAGGTGATATCATATGCAACGAAATTTCACATTTTTTTGGCGAAATAAAACTATAAACGTTTTGTCTTTCTACTACCATATGGTCTCTGCTTGCAATCGATTGTTAAACATTTTCCATCATTTACAATTGTTAAGCGCGTGAAAATCTCTTAAATGTTTCAAAAAAAAAAAATTAAAATTAAGAACATTGCATACACTGCGGCGCCTCGAAATGTTGCACAATTAACAAATCGAATAATGAGAAGAATTCATTGAAACAGTACGAATTACTAATGTGTTGCGTGTGAGCTGTGCATTTGCAGGCATAATACAATGCACACACAGATACAAATTCAGACACATACACTAGTATACATTAAAATGTATTCGTGTGTGTGTGTGTGTGCATGTAGACCAACATGCGGCGCTCAATGTGCCTAACAAGGAAATGCAATTATGGTGCAAAAATAAAAACAATCAACGCACACAGCAAGCAGCAGCACTGGGTTGGGGGTTGGGGCGCTGGCTTTGGCCTAGCACTGGATTGGGGCTGGTCTGGTCTGTGACTGGGTTTGCTTCTGTGACTGGCTGCTGTGTACAGAGCGAAAATATTAATCACTTCAATGCCGGAATCAATTATTAAAAGGCAGCACGCACAGCAAGGTAGCGGCACTACTCGGCAATGAGGGGGCAGCTGGTGGTCCTGGGGGGTTTGGCTCTAGAAGCGTTGATGGTGTGTGTGTGTGTGTGTGTGTGCCCTTAACGGCGGCCACAAAAGAGCGCTGTTAAGTTGAGGAGGTAAACAGCAAAAGGCAAACAATTATCAAGCAGGCAACCCCTACAATCATATACAAAAGTATCTGTGAGTGTGTGTTTGAGTGTAGCTGTGTGTAGCTGTGTGTATCTGTGTGTGTTTGAGTGTATCTGTGTATTGGTGTACAGGTGCACAAAAGTTATTAATGGTTTTTGGCGGCTTACGCAATTTCTGCTGTTATTAAAGTTGGCTCGCATTGCAACTGTTGCAAGGACATTTCTTTGTGTGTTTACATTTGTAATAGTGTGTGTGTATGTGTCCGTGTGTTCAACCGCAATGTAATGGCAATGAATTGCGCACGTTGCTTTGTAAGTTGCAGCCGGGTGGAAAAAAAAAAAAAGCAGCTCTCAAAGAAACCCGCTCAGACTTTCATTTTAAAATCCTTTGAGCCGATTTTCTGTCGATTTTTTTTAATGATAAATAAGCACATTGAACGCCTGCGTTCGAAATTAAACGACGAAACATGCAATTAAAATTTGTTGCAATCAAAATTTAAAGCCAAAACTTAAAGTCAAGAGCCAGCATATTTGATTTTGCGAATTTGCGCAGAACTGGTTTTTTGCTACAAAAACGCTTGTGCTATAAATCGGAGTCAATGTCTTGTGAAATTGTGCACATAATAATAATAAATACGCGTAATTGTTGTGCGTTCTTGTAGCTTTTAATATTTATGGAAATTCTAATGAAATAAACCAATTTATATACGAGTCTAGTCTCAGCAAGCTGAGCGAAAGGTTTATGCCAAAGAAAGTTTATAAATTTGTAAAGCTGCGAAGAGACTGCGAAAATATTGAAAAATTTGATTTCTTATATTATTACAATTTCAGCAAAGTTAAGCTTTTTGTTGTTAGTTTACTGAAAGCTGAGTTACTATAGCTAAGTGAGAACTATGGATAACCATTATGAGACGTAGCTTAAGAAGCAAGTAAACAATTTTTCGAAAAATTTTATTAACATTTCCTTTTGCATAATTGTATTAAAATTTCAAGAGATGTGAGCACTAGAACCTTTTCACTATTAACAACACGCAAACTTCAATATCCGCGAGTATCTCGAATTTGCTTCTTTTTTTTAAATTACCATCGTTTTTTTTTGCTGTCACTCCATTCAATTATAAGTCAATATTTTTTTTTATTTTCCTGTTAAAAGAATAAATAAAAATTATCATTTTTATTTTCATTTCGTCAAATTCTTCGCTGATACACAAGAATGCTTCCATAATTAGCCGACCTAACAACTTACACACAAAAATTGAAGAATAAACATTTCCCAGCTATATTCATAAGCTTCAAAACCCTTTTTATTATTTGTTATTTTTCATCTATCTATCTTTTTCTATCTAAGAGCCGTCAAAATAAACATTTACCTCCAACTGCAGCTCTTTATTACAAATTAAAATAATCGGTGTAGCGAATAGTTACCTATTTGCCACAACGATTATTTGGTACAAAAACCGCAAATTAATTACTGACGTAATGACCACACACAAACACAAATTGTTATGTTGTATGCCAACTAATGAAAATTTTCATTTGACTGCGAAAATGAATCAATTAAATACATTGTTTGAATTGTTAGAGCATCACTTGGTTCCTAAAAAGCTTAAAACAACTTATAAATAGTAAACGGCTTTGTTAAAAATGTTTCTACGAGGCATTTGTTGTGACTGCAAAACAGAACAGCTGTTGTTACTGCTGGCGCCATCTAGTGAATTTTGATAAAGCATCAGTGAACACGCTCGTGCTTAAAATTATACGACTATTTTGTTTAACCCTGCTGCAAACGGGCCTTTAGAAAGCAACTCAAATTTGGATCGAATAATTTGTGGATATTGGCCATTGCGAACTGGAGCATTACCATGATGTAAAGACACTCTCGTTTTTTTTTCTTGATTGCAACATTTAAATTGATAAATTTTTCTTCTTGAAGATATTCTAAAAAACTATAGCCATGACCTTGCCAGCAGTTGGAAATGTCTTCAACTTTTGCACATCATTTTGACTGTTCTTTTATCTCAGGTGTAGAGTGTATGTTTCACCAATTGTTATAAATCGATGGAAAAACTCAGCCTTATTTTTATGAGATATTGATGATGATAGAAACTCAAGCGCGGCAGTTACCCACTAGTGCTGGAGAAAACAGCCATGTTATATCGATGCATCGATGTATCGAAGTTTAAAATATCTATATATCGATGTTGGCCAAAAGAGTTGTTTTTCCAGCACTACTAAAACCCCCATTTGATGAGTGCAGAAGTGGTGGAGAAACATTTCTGTTGGCCAACATCGATATATAGATATTTTAAACTTCGATACATCGATGCATAGATATAACATCGATGTTTTCTCCAGCACTAATGCCCACAGCTTTTTTATCTACAAACATTCTGTCAATATGCGATATACAACACTTTTTTCAATGTCTACATATTCAGCTAGCTCACGAATGCGATCATCTAATACCATTTTGAGGAACTTTTTCACCATTTCTTCGATTTTCGCATTCTTATGCTTTGCGCCGAAAGTTTTATGATTCCCTAACTGCTCAATAAGGTGTCATCAATTTGTAGGCTTGTCCAACACTGTTATAGCATATAATAAAACTACGAAAAACAGCGTAACGAATTTTCTTTGGAATATCATAATCAACTGACTCGTATAAACGCAAAAAAAGCGTAAACAAAAACAAAAACAAAAATGCCAACTTGAATATAAATAAATAAAAATCAACTACAATAACAGGAAAAGTCAAACGGGTATAACGGCAAAACAAATCCAATGTATGAGTGTGTGTGTGTGTGTGTGTATCTACTGCATGCGTGTGTGCGTGTATTTCTGTTCTCAACGACCCTTGTTACGGTTAACGTAATATTCACTTTGAACATAATAATTTTACATGTCTTGCTGTCTTGCTCGCTCTGTCTGGCTGTCCGTTTGTCTAACACACTGTCTCTATCTCTTCCGCCGTACCGCTGTCTTTAGGTATTTTTGCCTCGGAATTCTAGGTAAGAGTAAAATTTTACTTGAAAATTGTTGGCCAAACAACATGCAACATGTTTGTGCCACAAGCAGCACGCTTAAATTTCATTACATACGCTGAGCTGTTAACCCTATATAAGACTCGGTGAAGCGGTGGCGGGTATAGGTTGCCAGGGGCAAATGTTTGGTTCAGCTTTCAGGGTTTTAACTTTTCATGGCAGCAAGACCTACCAACTTAACAGAGAGATAGTTGTCTGCCACCGCCACTCGGCTTACATGTTGCATGTGTCGTGTCTGTCTAGCAGTCCGACCAGCTGTTGCTGCCACAGTCGTACTGACTGTGCTGGGTCAAAGTCAAAGCGTCTTTTGTTAACCCAATGCGCGCTCAGTTGGCCATTTTGCGCACGGTTATAGCCATTGTTTTTTAGCTTGTCGGCATTTTGTGCCCCTCAAATGGGCCTGCTTTGTCTATGTGGAGGGGTCTGGGAAAAGGTATCTCCAGTAGCATTTGTTTTGATGGCTGGCAACATATTAACTTTTTGTATGTGGCAACTTGTTGGTTGTTGTTCACTTGGTTAGATGAGCCCAAACGGGGCTAGGATTTCATAGAAACTGATTCACCCACACTCTCGAACACACACAAATGTTCTCATTTAAACATGTGCGAACAAGAAAATTAAAATCAAAATGTCAAACAAATAAAATATTTCACATATTTCCAGTCAAGCGAAATAAAATATTTTAATTAAAGCTACTTTTAGTCTGGCTGTATACATTTTCAAAAAAATGAATTCCTGACTATGGAATACACTATAGCTTAACTACATATTTTGTCTAAAAAAAAGTAAATAACTGCCGCATGTTGTATAAACCATTTAAAGATCTGAGCGCATAGATAATACAGCGTCAACAATTTTTTGTTTGTTAGGCTCACATGAGTCTTAATGCCGAATTCAGCGGCTCTAGCTTATATAAGTATAATATAAGATGTGAGGTGAATGTTTTGGAGAGAAAGTAAATTTTTTTTGTATGTTAGGCACATCTACATTAAGTTATCGATTATTCGATAAATTTGTGAATTTAGGAAAAAAAATTAACCAACTACTAGTATATATATGAAAATGTAAAAGTTATTCTCAAATCATAAAATTCTGATTCTGCTAAAGAGTATTCCATTTCCAAGCAGATATAGCGACTTCATAAGTACATATCTATGAGGACCAACGAACCACCCTAGTGTAGAGTTTCTTTGTGTTTTGCGTATACTTTATATAATTTGTAGCAAATTTGCAAATAATTGAAATAATTGCCTTTGCTGTGATTTACTGTCCTTCTGGGAATATGAGCTCACAACAACAAATAAATGTTTTTGTGGCCTTTTTTCATGGAAAATGGTTTTTTAGTTAAACAAAAAGAATGAAATTCGAAATGATGTGCGTATACTTGATATGTTAAATCCGATTTAGTAAACCCATATTAAAGGACTTTTATGTTGTCATAAAGCTGAAGGTTGCCTAAATATGAAAGGGGCTGTAAAATGGAGGGTAGTTGAGTTTGGTTGGTAGCTTCACATTGCGCTTTTGGAAACACAACTCTTAAGCCAATTTTCAATAGCATTATTTATGCAAATTATGTTTTTCCTCTTACAAAATTCGTAGAATATGAAATTGCTTAAGCCAGGGCATTTAAAAATGGAAGCTGAATTGAAGCTGGCTCAATTTTGCAAAACGAATTTACTCCCATTTTGACAGCTAGGCGCTGCCAAATATAGATTCTTTACAAGAAACAAATTTCTGCCACAACATGAAACATTTTAATACCAATGAATATTCTTTTTTTCGATATTTTAGTACATATTTGTTAATCAAATACTGCCCAGTATTTAACATTAAGCAGTTATACAATTTATTAAAGAAAAAATTCAAACCCCAAATATTGGGCCAACCTATATCTATTTTATATCATTTGAAAAATATGGAGATACAAATATAAGAGAAAAGCGATAGAATCTTGAATAAAGAATATGGTCATTATAGGTGTACTCTGCTAGAAAATACAACTATGTAGAAAAAGAAACCAAATCAGTCAGAAATTTATAGCACGCAAAAAATATAAAAAATTAACGTTCTTAATAAAATGCCATTAGAAAATAAGCAACGAATATAACTTAACAATTTTTCTGTACCAAACACCTAATATAATGAGTTTAACCATAGACATACAACGTTCGTCGAATCGACGAACATCCCATTTTTTGTTGGTCATTTCTCATTTGCTTATGTACTTCTTCTTCTTCAAATTTTTGGCAGCTTTAGCTGCTGCATGGAAATACGTCGACGGATTAATCTTGCTAACCGGTGTTACTTTGGGCTAAGTAAGGAACTCAAGAGTAAAGCTCTCTCTCGACACACTAAAAGAACCCTCTACAAATTTCTCATCATAACCGTGCTTCTCTACGGCGCTGAAGCATGGACACTGTCTTCATCCGATAAGGCGATTTTAGGAGCTTTCGAGAGAAAAATTCTCCGACGTATCTTTGGACCGATAAATGTGGAAGGTGATTTTCGTATTCGAATGAACCACGAGCTATATGAGCTATACGGCGACAAAAATCTAGTTCGGCGCATACAACTACAACGTCTGCGCTGGTTAGGTCAAGTGGCACGAATGGATGATAATGCTCCAGCCAAAAAGGTATTCGAGCGGAAATCACTGGAAGGTCGACGACGACAGAGACGCCCGCCTCTGCGATGGGAAGATCAGGCAACTGAAAATCTTCGTAGCCTTGGGATTGCCAATTGGCGTCAGCAAGCACAGGACAGAAACCGCTGGCGTAGGATAATTTCTGCGGCCAAGACCGATAACCGGTTGTAATGGCCAAAATAGTAGTAGTAGTTGTTGCAGCGAGTAAAAGCTTTTTTTAATTCGCAGAGCACTTACTAGTTTTTTTGCGGTCGTCAAAACGACGAATGTAGGGATTAGTGGGATTTTGTTTTTATAGCAATCGTGATCATGTAATCTATTGCATTCGTATTTTTTTTTTGTGTACTGTACGCGTTTAATTTCCGATGATATACATAAGATACCTAACAAAAACTCAAAGAAGAACAGATTTAAAGACAGCAATGACGACAACAAATTTGATATTGCAGAAGATAAATTTATTTATAAGAATTTCTAGTACACCTAAATATGGTCAAATTTAAAACACTTTAGCCTAGAGGCCGCACTTAAATTAACCTCTTAGTGAATTTCAATTTCAACAAACCACAAAATGGCTAATTGAATCATAGGCATCAATAACAGCCAAACCGGAGCAGTACCCCCGCCATACGTCCGGCACTGCTCTCTGTATACAGCTGTCTGGTCTTCTTGGCCAGTGTTCGAAACGAAACCATGTTCCGCCAAGAGCAACAGCTGGTAATTTATGCACATTTCATTTTAATAGTAGATTTCTGATTTGCACAATGCAAGAACAAAAATAAAATTTTTCCCACAGTCTCCTACACAGTTTTGGTATTATTTACTCCCATACAAAAACATCACAAAACGAGTTATTTTGTAAGTTATGTCAGAGCTGACGTGTTGCAGATGTTCGAAACTTGGATTCAGCAAAAGAAAACCTTTTGTAAACATGGTCTGATCTCCGAATTCGAAAGTTGATATTTTTGTGTGGCGACGTAACCTTCAAAAATTCCATTAATAATTCTTTTCGAGTTTATTATATGTTTTTGGGGTCGCTGAATCTTTATCCAAGGTCAAAAAACCATCAGCGCGACAGTATTTTTTGAGGTTATGTCTTCACCCTGTGGACTAAAAGGTCTGAAAAATACCAACATCTTGGTATTTTTCGAGGTTATGACGGAGCCCTATCGAATTCAAGCTACGAAAATACCAGCATATCAGTATTTTTTGAGGTTATGTCTTCACCCTGTGTACTAAAAGGTCTGAAAAATACCAACATATTGGTATTTTTTGAGGTTATGACGGAGCCCTGTCGAATTCAAGCTACGAAAATACCAGCATATCAGTATTTTTTGAGGTAATGTCTTCACCCTGTGGACTAAAAGGTCTGAAAAATACCAACATCTTGGTATTTTTTGAGGTTATGACGGAGCCCTGTCGAATTCAAGCTACGAAAATACCAGCATATCAGGTTAGGTCTAAAAAATATTTGCTTGTCAGTAATTTTTGTAGGTTATGACTTCAAACTGTCGAAGCCAAGGTACGAAAAGTACCAGAAGATCAGTATTTTTTGTAGGTTATGTCAGCACCCTGTCGAATCAAAAGTTCAAAAAAACATCAACATGTCATCAACAGGCTGGGAATTTTAGTAGCTTAGATTCGGATTCAGCGAACCCAACAACGTATTATAAATATACTTCTAACTCCGAACCCGAAATTAGATATTTTTAGTGTGTTCCATTTATTACACCTAGCTTCAAAAGGTAATACTCATTTTAAAGACGATTACACTAAAATTGTTGTTAAGCTGAACTTTAAAAAGTACTTCACAACTTAAACTAAAATAAGCACACTATTTACAAAGGAGTTTTAACATAATTGGCAGATAAAGATTATAAGAATTTTGTATATTATGTTAACAAAAAAGAGACATATCTTGAAAGAACTTCTTTCGAGCATGTTTCAAATAAAATTAGTTTGTTTAGTTTGTTTTTCTTCGTTTTGATTTGATTTTACTTTCATGATTTATTTGTATACATACATACATTTTATATAGTACTCATTAAGTTTTGCGTGTTTGTTTTTCCATGCTGTTTGCGTTGACGTCAGCGTCGACGTCGATGTTGACGTTAACGTTGACGTAGGCTTTGGCAGCGGCTTTAGCTTGCTTTTGGTAAAATTAATGCCCAAAATGAAATTTCAATTATGACACAAGCTAACACAGTTTGTATCTGTGTGTGTGAGAGCTGCACGTAATGTGTGCTTGTGTGTGTGTGTGTATCTGTGTGTTTGTTTGGGGGACTTTCGCCCTGGGGCCCAGACACAGGCCTGCGCCCGTCTTTGTAAGCATTATTAGAAAATGATTAAGTGCGGTTTAACAAAATTGGTTTACTTAGCATTTTATTTAAATTTTCAATTTTTTTTTTTTTTTTTCTTTCTTTAGAACTCACTTACAACTTATATTTTGCAGCTCAATACACACAGATACATACACATAAACATAATTATGTGTATAGATTTTGTATGGGCAAAATTCATTAGAAGCAAAATTTTTTTGTAGACAATTTTTGGCACAGTACTTCTGAAAATTTTTATTTATACATTTTCTGTTGTTTGCTTTTCTAATTTTTTGTTTTTTTTTTTTCTTTTTGTTTTTGGCTCTTTTGACAGCTGAGTGTTTTGCTGCATTCTTTCAAGATACAATGGAAATGTACTTGGAAGCGGCGGCAAATAAGAGTAAAGCCTCTTGGGCATTTTAATGAAAAATATTGCTTACATTTGTTGGCTTCTTTGGGCTTTCGACAGCTTTTGTGTATCTTGGCCGTCAATGTCAGTGGCAAGGCTCAAGCTGCGGCTCTTGCTCTGTCAATCAAAAGCAGCAGCATAAAAGCAACTTCAAGTGCCCAATGGAGCATAAAAGCAACAGGGATCAGAACAAGACAGTAGTAGTAGCAGTCCAAAGGTTCGAGTGCAGAGTTCAGGATTCAGGTTATCGGGGGGCAGCCAAATCGATTGCGCATGATTAGCTGCACATAATGCGGGCATTTATTATGCCACAGGTCAAAAACAACAAACCACAGAATGGCTAATTGAATCATAGGCATTAATAACAGCCAAACCGGAGCAGTACCCCCACCATACGTTCGGCACTGCTCTCTGTGTACAGCTGTCTGGTCTTCTTGGCCGGTATTTCAAACGAAACCATGTTCCGCCAAGAGCAACAGCTGGTAATTTATGCGCATTTCATTTTAATAGTAGATTTCTGATTTGCACAATGCAACAACAAAAATTTGAGGCAGTCAGAATCTTAAACGACATTGGGATACCCTTTAAACTTTTTCGCAAAAAATAAAAATGTCTTGTTGCATTTTTCAGCAAATTTAGACAGCAGTAACAACCAGTTTTAAGTGAAAAATGTATTTAAATTTTAACCGATTTTGAAGTGATTTGAAAAAAGTCGACATGGCTTTGATTGTTGGGCTAACATGAGTAAATTTTAATCAGTTCATATCAGCGCGTTATCTACCCAATAGTTTTTTTTTAATTTCAACTGCTTGCAAGCAGTGTAACAAGCTGTTTCAATTGGAAAATGTGTTTTAAAACGTTTAAACGAAGTGTTTCCAAAAAAAAAGTGGACAAAAACTCGTTATGGCCTTGTTCATTGATCCACGAAAGATAACGTACGTCTGTAAGACGAAGGGGTACTCATATTATTTACACTGGGTCTCACGAATGTCATTGTAAGATATGTTATCAGCCAGCTCAGTCAGTTTATGCATGGTAGTACGCAGTGGTTAGGGGATCTAATACGTCGCAAAGACGTATCGTTAGCATTTGTGTGATTTTTAAGATTTTTTTTATGACTTTAAGCTAAATTATAACTTTTTAGCTAAAAACAATAGCAAAAAAGACAAGCTTAGACGACATAAAGCAAGCGCTTAAATCAAGAGTTTCTGAAAGCAAACACAACCAACGTAATGCAAGTGAAAGCGAAAAGGAATCTTGTGAATTGGGCATACTTAGTGTCAAAGAGCATGAGTTTGTGGCTGTGTTATAGTGAAATAAAGATATACGTCATATGTTTGACGAAAAGTGGAGTGCACACTTTTGACTCAATAAGCTCCTTGTTGTCGTGGCTTAGAAACAAACAGGTGGGCCATGGCAATATTTTGCGGTACGCTAAAGCCATTAAAAGCCAAATAATCGCCATATGATTGCATGAAGGTACTTTTAATAACTATGCCTAAAAGACTCAATTTTAACAGTATCGAAAATACACAAAGAATGTGACGGACACGAATATTAAAGATAATGGGGGATCAGCCCCCCAGCATTGGTATGCTCTCTGTCAACATTTCCTTCCAAAGCGTGCTTTAAAGACGTAAACGACAACGTACGTCGATTAGACGCATCGTTATTTTTTGCGGAAAATAGTCTTTCTAGAGCTAAGGTATAGTGGAACAACATATAAATATTGAAAATATTTTTATGTTATCGAATTTTTAGACAGTTCTGCTTTATTTATCCCAATTTGCTGATTTTCGACACACAGCTTGGAAAAGTTGTAAGTTCATGGCTGAAGCCACCAAATTCGGCTGATTTCAAAACCATACTTAGCTAACTTCATCTGCAGAGGAATCATGCGCATCTCTAGCTCTTGTAATTTCTTAGTTCTATGTTTTCATAGTTTCATCGCTATCTGAGTTTTTCATAAGCATCTCATAAATCTAGTATGACCTTGACAGCATAGAATACAGTGTATAGGAACAACAAGCTGTATAGTCCTCTGTCTGAACGACCAACCCAACTGACTGACTGAGCAGCCTGAAAGTATGCTATAATGAATAACACTTAAAACGTCGAAGACACTTGTTGAGACGGCGGGGCAAGTACCAAAATGTAGCTATGTGTGTGTGTGTGGGGGGGCTTGTATCTGTGTTTGCTTGAGACTGTGTCTGTGTGCACGTTGGTTTTGCGCTTAGCGATTGGCAAAATGTCAGCAATTAATTTCGTTATACGCATAAAATTGAATTAGTGTGAAATCTTTGCCTATGTCACGAACGTGCACGCAAAATTTTACACGGCGTATTAAAACTGGGACTGCCTCCTTCCCGGAAGCGGCAACCAAATAGCGCTGTAATGCCTATACGCACGCCTACAACATGTTTCAGCTGGTTGGGTTATATTTTTTGTTTTATTTTTTTTCTGCTTTCGTTTTTCATGGTGCAAAATAATTGCGTCAAAAATCAAAGCACACTTTTGTGCGCCATCATGCATGCAACACACAACACTCACACACACACACAGCTGGTTTAGCTGCCAAATTTAACAATTTCAGGAACGGTACAGTCAAAACTCTGCCATGACTGTTCGAATTTTGACAGCTGATAGCATTGCTATGCATATGTAAAGTGGCAACGCTGTCATGCCATTACAGGAAACAAACAGCAATAAACTAACCAATATGCAGAAGCTAGGAATTTCATTTAATTTTCCAAAGAATTTCGTTGCACTGTGCGTTTCAGTTCATATAAAGGGTTTTGAATTTCAAATTAGTACGAATTTTGACAGCTCTTTGATTATGCCATATGGCAAAGCTGTCATTTTTCGACCTTTATTTGTTGCAATACTCAGTACGTGTTGAAATGGTTCAAATGCAGCAATTGTAAATGGAAACAAATTTTGAAAAGTTGATAAAGCTCATATATTAAGCTAAAAGTTTATGAAAAAAGGTATAAAAAAAAAGAAGCAACATTTTGGAAGTAAGTAAGCTGGAGTAACTAACTATGTAATATGAATTTTGGCCTGGTGACGTCGTTGGGTTAGCCATTCTTCGAAATAAGGTTACGCTGTCGGTGATGAACAATATGCTGCAGTGGTATAATAAGGAGCTAAATGTTCAATAAAAGTTTCCAGAGCGTTTCATTTCAAGTAATATATTAAAGATTAAAGCTCTTGGACTTATTTCCTTGGTGATATATATAGCACCAGGTGGTGTTAACCAGCACGACTATATGCTCTTCACTCTCACAAAATGTCCTTATAAATGTTATAGGCATTTACACAGAAAGTTCCAATTGGCCGAAAAATTATAAGTTGAAAATATCTTCTAACTTGCATTATTAAAGATTTCAAGTGCTTTCAAAAAAAGCCGCCAAAAAGTCGATATGGCTTTATTCATAAATCCTCGAAAGATAACGTTTGTCTGTAAGGCGAAAGGGTGCTACTTTTTTTTTGCTCACGATTGTCATGGTTCGAAATTCTATCAGTTTGCTCAGTCCGTTTGTTGATGTTAGTTTACAGTGATGAGTTGGATTAATACGTCGCAGAGACGTATAGTTAGCTTTTGTGTGATTTTTAATATAATAATATTTGTATTGTTTAAGGCACTTAGACTTATTTCTTTGAAGCTATATAAAATACCAGATTGTGTAAGCCAGCCCAACTTATATGCCAAAGAGTCATAAAAAATCGTACCACTCCCTCCACTAAGTCCTCTCAGTCAAGTCAAAGAGTAGATTTAACTAATATGGGCATTTTTACAGAAAAATTATAACAAAAAAAAATATATCCAACTTGTCTTATAAAAGAAATATATTCAAAATGTATAAAATTAAGAAATTCAAAGATTTACTCACAACTAGGTTTGACTACAACATCTTTAAGAGCTTTCAGGCCTTTGAGGCCCTATGCTCCTCAAGGAGTTAAAGGAATAAAAGAAGAAGAAGATCTTTAAGAGCGTCTTCTATTTATTATTTGGTATTGTAATATTTTTATTATTTTTTAAAACAATATATTTATTAATGTTATTAATATTGTAACCAAAATAAATGTTTTTTTCTTTTTTCAAGTAATAAATAAACAATTTTTAAAAAGAATTTAAGTAACATCACGCCAAATACTAAGGCTAATAAAAAAAAATGAAAAAAGGTTTTTAGATTTAAAAACTTGCTAAATCAACTAACATTATTTTTTAAAAGTTGTATGCCAAAAGACTTTTTAATTTAAATTAAAGCCAACTTCGCTTTTTTTGTAACGTAACGCCATACCTATTTTTGCTGATATCTTTTAAACGATAAGACTGTTACTTATTTTACAAAATATAAAGCAAAAAAACTTTTATAAAATTTTGTTTTTACCTGATTTTTGTCATGTTTTATCATACAATAGTAACGTCACGCCAAAATAAAAATACGCATATTCTTATTAAAACATGCTATTGTCGAAGCTGCTCTTATATACTACAAATTAAATGAAAGCCACAAAACTTTTTAGAATGTTTAGAATGGTTTAAAAATCATTACGCCTGATTATAGATAGATTCCTATAGAATTATTTTAAGAAGGAAGCAGCTTTGAAAGATACTCTCATCTCATACACATTGTAAGAGAGACTAAGAGTAATTTTGTATAATATAAGCGTAGAAAATTTTGTTTTGAGCAAATTTAAACTTAAATTAGGATCGGCACTTTATTCTAAGTATTGTGTAGCCAAATCAATACGGATATCTCTTTTTTTATTTTAACAAGAGTTTTCAAAGAAAGCAACATTTGAAGCATTTAATATTTTATAAAACTTTTTTCACAAAACTAACATAAGAAAAAAAAATGAAGGCACTGAAAACTCTTTGGCGGGTGAAACGTCGCGACATTACTTTTTTTAGGCTATTAAGATACCTGTATGTTTCGATATTTTTCCTTGGTATGTTCAATGTTCTTTAAAAAAAAGAATTTTTAATTCCTATAAACATCTCTTTTGAACGTCATCTATGAGCTCATATGTTATATAGCTTCAAAAAGATTACAAAAATCACCAAAGTTTGTCTGTTGTTTAATTCGAATGCACACTGTAAGCACGTTCATATGTATCGGTATAGCATGTAGTGTAGTTGATTTTCTACTTGTTAAGATTGCTTACTCTTATACCCATTTTTAGTACGAAAAATATCGTAAAAAAAAATCAAGAAAAAATTTCAAATGAGTATGTAGCTGACGTTTGCTTATGCCTGCGTTTAGTCTGTAACGATAAGAGAGATCTAAGTCTTTTAGCTTAACTGAAGTTAACTTGGCACAAAGGCTGTTTTCGCTTACAGCCACCACCACTCTCTCTCTCTCTTTCCCTTCTTCTCTGTATCTCTCTGTGTATCTCTCCGTAACAATAATAAATAACCTTAACGCAGTTTGCGTTAAAATTGAAATGAAATTTCAACTTGCTTAAAGTAGTTTTAAGCCAAGTTTTTGCTCGGTATTTGCCGCCCCAAGCGAACAATGCAGCAAAGCGCAAACTTCAATTATTCAAAACAAAAGCGAAAACATGGCACAAAGCGGCGGTAACAACTAACAAGCAGAAGAAGAAGAAGAGGAGGCATAATAACAGCGAGCTAAAGCATCTCTGGCCTTTAAAAAATGTTTTTTCATTTTTACTTTTATTTTTTATTGTTATTCATTATACCCTGCACTTTGGGTATAAGGGCATGTGAGGTTAGTGCCCAAAAATGTTGATTGTTTCAACTAGAAGGATACGAGTAGGAAACAAAAATAGAAAATCAACGGAATGATGCACGAAATCGATTTAGACGTGTACGTTTTTGTTCCTCTTCGTATTTACTATTTCTCGTAAACCTAAATTGTGGAAATCACCTTTTTTAAATATATACGTGGCTGTTAAATTTAAGCATCATTAGTAACAAGGTCCTCACATTTTTTTAAGATATAGATAACAGCCCTGAAAGAAAAAAAATGCGTTTGCGCGTTTTTGCGTTTGTTGAGGCTATGTCCGACGTGCTGGTATTTTTTGGATACAGCAACCTTCTTTGAAAAATATGCAGAGTAAAGGGTATAACTTAGTCGCAATGCTTCACTTGTTTTTTTTTTTAATTTTGCTAAAGCAATTATTTTATTTTATTTTTAACTGTTAGAGAGATCAGTTGGCCAAGTTGAAAAATTTCAAGCTGCGTGAGTGTGTAGATTAGTTTGCTTAAGAGTCTTTTTATAGCGTATACGCCGTGTATGTCATATGCAGGCGGTTCAAGCGTTTAGCGTAGGCGCCTCCGTATACCACAGATTCTTCTTGTTATATTTTTGCAGGGTTGCTTGTCAGCTTTGACTGCAAATTGAAATGCTTACACACGCACGCACTTACATATACACACAAACACACAGATACACGCACTTACAGATACTCACACCAAAACGCTATTGATATGCATGTGGCTTAAGTGCCTGGTATTGTTTTTACATTAAAATATCATTAATTTTTATGCGTATGTGCAAGTTCTGATGGTATCCTGCTTCCTTCTGGTGGTAAACACACACCTAACCAACATTTAAACCTGAGCTGCCTTATATATAGAAATTATTTATGCAAACAACTTTGTCGAAAATAAAATAAGGAAAAGTTGTCTATACATCAAGCCATTAACACGGCGCATAATAAGGCAGCAGCAGCGTAAAGTAGAGGAAGGTAGTGGCGTAGGGGAAGGGTATTCAGCCTGTTTATTTCGCGTGTATTGCCCAGATATGCATAAGAGTAACACTAATTTGGCATTATGCAACGTTTGTTTGAGAAGTATTTTGCAAATTCTTGAAATTAAAAAAAATTAAATATAAAATTTCTGAGCGAAAGTGTTTTCAAAACGTCAATTTCTGTCGTTTGCTAGCAATTTCTTTCGAATTTCAAATCAATTAATCTACTTAAAATCAGAAATTTTTTTTTTGTATAAACCTTAACTAAAAGCCGACAAAAGAATTCCATTTTCTGTGCAAATGTAACAGTCGGACTTCCTTATAACAAACTTACTTTCTCTGCTGCGGATTTTTTCATAATACGAATTTTGTTCTAATTTTTTTGTATTTCGTGTTTTTTATTTAAGTGTGCACATTTGTGTGAAGTTTGATCAAAATAGGTCCACCTTATCATATAGCTACCATATAAAAGTTGAACCTATTTGCGCATTGCATATCTGTACTCAAAATGCTGTAATATAAAGAAGTTTCGTGAGTACAATCACAAAAATATACAAATCCATAGGGTGACCAGACATCATAGTGTGTTTCAGGCAAAAAAAATATCAATGGCCACAAGCCGTCAAAACGTTTGAGCATAAATACACTCTTTTAGATGCAGGAGAAAAATACATGGGCGTCATAGTGGCCATCCGCCTTGGCTACGCTAATTGGGCGCATATACCACTGTCGCTGTTTTATTTAAATTTATTTTACTATCGTGCTTATCTGATCACACTGTTCTTAATTGCCAAGCGATCCTTTGGCATTTGCGACTCTTTACGGAAGGGGTTTTTTTTGAGCTTTAAAGTCGAAAAGTTTGTACACACACGCATAGAGCCACTGCGGTAGGGGCAAGCGAGCAGAAGACGCATGGAAATTTTGTGGCAGAGTTGCCTTGGCAAAATGGTCGCTTCATTGTTGTTGTTGTTGGGAAGTAAGAAATGGCAAAAAATATCGCGTAATAAAAATCAAAAAGAATATGCGCTAATATTTTCGATTTGTTTTGTACTTTTTTTGTGCGGTCTTTCGCTCTCTCTCTCTCTCTGCCCCAACATGACACACAAATACAGAGCCATGCAAGCAGCTTAAGTTGCCAATAACGACACACAGATACACACACACACAAACTCGCGCAATTGGCTCAGTGCCCGTGCAATGGCTGAGTGCCTGGCTACAGTATAACACAGCCACTTGCAATCCCCCTGCACTTCCTTGCCGACAACCCTACCAGCACGCCTACAGTCACCAGTTGCTTGCCCGCCTGGCTTATACGCTTGGTTGCCATGCACACACAGCTACAGATACAGCATACGCACACACACAGAGATACAAGACACACTGTTACACTGAGCATATGGCGCTACCTGTCAATGTTGGCATTAAAATTTGCTTTTGATATGACAACCCACAGGTGACTGGTGTATTTGTGTGTGTGTGTGTGTGTGTGTGATGCGTGTATGTGTTTGAGTACGTTTGTACCAATATATGGGTCGCCTTTTTTATGGCCTTACAACGGGCCAACAAAACAAAGTGAAACACAACAACAGCATCAGGCCAAATGGATGTTGGCAGGGGACGCTGCTCTGTATACGAGGGTAGGCTAAGTAATATAAGTTCAAGCCAACAAAGCAGGGAAAAATAACATTTTGTTGGGCTTAATATTTCAATGATAAGATATTAAAAGAACATTAGAGCGACCAAGAAGATTCTATGCGGATCTGTCTTAATCGAGCTCTAGACTCTTCGGACCCATAATAAGAGCAGCCAGAAGAAAAATTACTCAAGAGAAGTCTTAGATGTTTTCGACAATCTGTGCTTCTGAGTAACCCGAACTGAGCCATCAGATCCTCAAATGGAGTTTACTCAGAAACTATTTCTTGTAACCCCTATTAGAAGCTTAACCAGTTCCCAACCGGCTTAATTGATTTGCCGTCACTAAGAGCAAGGCATACCTCACGTAGACTCTCCGCTCCTTTAGGAAACGCTCAGAGAATCTTTGCCTGACAGCAACGGATTGATTGATCTACCATCATTAGAAGCAAGGCGTACTTCACAGGGTTTTTGTTCTTAGAAAAGCTTATTGAAGGCGACATAGACTCTTGATTCCTTCGGATACGATTAAGTTTCACATACCGAACCGTCGTTACTATGAAGCATTAAGATTATTTATTCATTCGACACCTGAATTTAAGCGCAGAGTGACCAACATTTTTGTTGGGGTCTGCCCAAAGCAGCAGCACGAGCAGTCACCATCTTCGAAATAATTGAAATAATCTACGATATGAACACGGACGATACTAAAAAACAAAACTGTCTAGCATAACGAAGCGATTATATTTGGAATACTAAAGGCAGCTAGGGAATTTCATCTGAAACTATTGCACTAGGTAGGTAGGTAGGTTAGGGCGGCAGTTGGAACTTATCGTCCCAACTCACTTAGGCCAAGAATAGGCCCATTGTGATACCGATAATGGGAGTAAGTGACAAGGATATAGAATAGACAGGAAAAATTTGGGGAATAGGAAAAGTGGAAAGTGCAGGACCATGGTTTAACGTGGGATTCGAACCCACAACCTCTGGGATGATAGTCTAGTGCACTGCCGCTAGGCTATCGAGGCCGCCTAACTATTGCACTAAGTAGATGGAAAAAATTACCCCAAGATACCGCATCGAAATAGTTCCCGAAGCTTGTTTGATTATCTGTAGCCCAACCTACAAGCTGGAAAGTGATTCAATTTAATTAATCACTGAATTAAGTAAGTCTATCTAAAAATCAGATTTATTTGAGGGAATAAATTATTTTTATTGCGTAACAAGTGGTTCCTCCTCTCTATGATGAATCAAGTACTCGTCAGCCAACCCACGTTCAATATGTTACATTTTTCGCTTTAGCTTTGCGCGTTTTTTGTGTTTTACGTAATTGTTGTTGTTGTTTTCTTATTTTGTTGCTTTTTTTGTTTTTTTTTTTTGGGGTTGGGGATTTGAGGAACATCAGAAACAACAACAACGCCACCAACCGTTGCGGCTGTTTTCACATTGACGCGATTTTCAACATGAATTGAAGCGAATTGAATCAGAGCAGCAGCGGCGTAGACGACCAGAGGGTTGGCTAAGTGGGTTTGGGGCGACGGCGGTGGGGTAGCAGACTATGACAGCCGCCCAGGCAACCGAATTTAACGTTGATAAATTTCATGCATATGTCAGGGCGTTCGCTGAAGCATGTCAGGAGGAACAACAACAACAAGGACAACAACAAATATAGCAACATTATCAGCTTGGTAATCATCATGATGATTATGCGAAGCGATAACTGTAAATGTTACAAGCGTTGCCCTTAAAGTGTCGCAATTTGTGTGGCATTTAATTTGTGAAGACAGACAGCGAGTTGTAGAAATGTCATCCCAAAAGTGTGTCTAATAACTGAGTGCGATACAAACCAGTGACGGATTTAGGCAGAAGGATTCGAACTTCTCTCGTAATAGCTAGGACTTTGAAGAACTGCCATAGTATCGAAAAATAAAAACGACATCTCAAAACATCTCAGTAAGTCGCAGCGATACCGACCAGTGGGGGGAGCACCCGAAATTCTCCCATCATCTCTGATATGCCCCGAAATCATTATTTTTATGGAATTTGAACCGCTCTAAATTTTAGAAACGACAACTCCAAACTGTGCCTTTTAGCGCTGTGTTTCGTATTTATGCAGTATTTATGCTACCCAGTCGGAAAGCATTTTGGGAATGAGATTTGGACACTTTAGAGTTCTAGAAACAACACCCAAAAAAAAACGGTGCCTCTAAACTCAATATTTCCTTGCGATACCGACGAGAGAGAGTACGGACTTCTGCCAAAACATATGAGATGATCAGAAATTATTATGTTTGTTTTATCTGATATGTTATCTAATAAGATTTAAATTCAAAACGACATCCCATGAAACGGTGCCTCTAACCTCAGTTATTCCTAGCGATACCGGCGAGTGGCGAGTATTAGAGTACGGCCTTCTCTCTATCGAGATGATCAGAACTCATTATGAATATGTTATCTGAACCACACCGAGTTGGGGAAATGTCATCCCCAAACGGAGGCTCAGTAATTCCTAGCTATACCAAACCGTGGCAGATTTTGTGTACTTCTAGCGAAATATCTGAAATTCCGACAATTTTGAAAGCACTGCATTTTGTGAATGAAACTTAATCCTCCTGTAACCAGATCCGCTCCTGAGACCTACTGTGTTAATTTGTTGCTACTGTTTGTCGCCAACACATTGTTAATGACAGCTGAGCTTTCAAATATGCAATGTTTTTTGCACTAATTCATAACAGAACCTTTTCCCCCTAAGCCATCACACACCCACACAGACAGACTCAATCATATTATGCAAAATGGTAATTGGATATCAATTTGCCTCACATGTTTCATGCGACCACAAAATTCCTTTGAATTGTATGCAGCAGATAGAGCACAGACATACCCACACGCTCCCACACAAATACTCTCAACACCCACACATTCGCAAAATTGTGCAAAACTTTTTGCTAGTTTGCATATAGTTCGATTGCAAAGTTGGTTTCGCAGAAAATTTGCAACATTTGTGACATTGAAGCTGCAACAGCCACAATGCATTCATATGCAATTTTCGAAAATGGATTTTGCCAAAGTTTACGGCAACAATTAACAATTTCACAGTATCGCAATAAAAAAAAATATTTAGCAATGTTGAACATTTGGGGTTGCAAGGTTATCGAATGTTTGGTGCACTTGGAATGCTAAAGGTCCAATAGTAAATAATTATATATTCATATATAGAAACGAAGCATATCTGGCAGTGCAGCTCGTAGATGCTGTTCCAAAAAAGCCAGCGAATGTTTATTCTAGTTCCCAAAAAAATTCTGGCAAACGTTTTTTAGAGGCGCACATAAGCGTTGAGTATTTCCTGGAATTAAGAATTTCGAGAGAGTTTGCAAAATGTGAAAAAATATTGTGAATTAAAGCGACAGCTGTTACAACAAATGTGAATACGGTAAAGAAAACATACAGGATCTTCTTATGTTTTGGGCTGCCCGGTGTAGGGCAGGTACTGGTGAAGGAATTATCTTATGTTGGCATCGAACGAAAGAACCTATGTGCACTTAAGCCTTCTAAAAATGCCAGCGGACTTAGATTTTAACAGATATATATGCTTTAAATTATTAATACATTTTGAACGTCAGGACGTCTACAACAGGAGGCTCTTAAAGCAACTTTAGAAAAAGACTGGAGGAGCGATTTAAGATTTGATCACAAAAAGCAATTATGATGAGGAAAAAATGCCCCTAGTCAAAAGTGAGTAACGAAATTTTGAACCTCAGGGCGCCTTTCCAAAACGGTAGGCTTGCAAAGGAGGTAGCAGATTTAGTAAGAGATTTGATTACAAATAGCAAGTATGTTAAGTGAAGAACGACCAGAGTCAAAAGTGAACGACTAAATCTTGGACTTCCGGACGCCTTACCACAGCAGGAGGCTCTAAAAGAAGGTGGCAGATTTAGAAAGAGATTGGATAAGATGTGGCAAGAACGTCCAGTGTCAAAAGAAAATAACTAAATCTTAGACTTTCGGACGCCTCTCCACAGCAGGAGGCTCTAAAAGAAGGTAGCAGATTTAGTAAGAGATTGGAAGAACGATCTAAGGTTTGATCACAAATTGTAAGTACGATGAGGAAAGAATGCCTAGAGTCAAATGTGAAGATCCCAAAAAATATTGTTTTAAGAAATATAGTTGTAAGAAACTTATGCTCAGATACTCATGTCTTCTAAAAAGTGTAGTACACAAAAAATATTGAACTGAGACGATTCTTCTACTTAGATAAAAGCAAGAAATTTAAGCTTGTGTTGTGAAATCTTCTAAGGAGGTTATAGAAATCTGTATCAAGCTGCACTGAGGTTCCAGGAGATAGCTCATTAACAATGATCAGTGAGGCAAGTTATAATTTGATCTGCAGTTGGAATACGTTAAGTTTACATTTGGTTTCCAAACACCGAGGTACAAATTAAGAAAGCGAAAGGCGGCTAATCAAAGGCTTATAAAAGCTGCTTTTCATAACATAAAGAGCAGCTCATTTAGTCTTAAGGTGTAACATTGATTTCAAATGATTCATTAATTGTGCACTTTGTAAAATTGCCCAATCTATAGACCGACGGATAACTGCTTTATCAGAAGAAAAATTAGAAAGTTTGGCGGAACACTTTCTTCACCCATCTCCGGCTCTTCCAAGAACAAATATATGCATTTTGAAAAGGTATACACTAGCTAATAGTGTTGAACAATGCCTTACTGACTTTCCAAGCAACTCACAGATACAGTGTTAAATGTAAAAAATATTTTTTTTTTTCGTTTATCTACCTACAACTGTCCTGACTTAACCCAAATAACCCATAGGTATAAGCTCACCAAAGTAATCTCATCGACTTGCAACACTTGTTTGAAGCTTACGCATTTGTATGTATTACTCCTTTCCACACTTTGTTGCACTTTTAATAAAAATGTTTTGCATGAATATCAATTGTAGCACATGTTTTTCATTTTTCTCTGACTATACTGTCGGTTCCATCAATAACCCATCTTTGAACTCTTAAAGCCGAATTTCGAGCGCTGCTTCAATTCAACATTGCATTACTCGGTTAGCTGCATTTTCTCGTTCTCACTTTTGCTGCAATATTACAACAGATATGCGCACCGAATATGAAAAAAAAATGGAAATAAGTCGGGGCTATATACGACAATGGGATACCCTACATGCTTATAACACTAGTCTACAGTGAATAAACACCCGAACCATTTTTATTCACTTCCGTAGTTAAATGGCGTGCCTTAATCGAAAATACAGTGAACAAATTTTCTATGCAACGAATTTTGAGATATTTCGAAATCGTATTTGTTATTTATTTGTGTTAGCGTGACGTTACTCAACTTGTTATTACAATATATTTTAAAACTTGAGCCAAAACATAAATTTTTTATATTTTCTCTGCGGTTTTGATAAGTAAATAAATGAAATAGAATTTAAAATTTTTTTTGGCGTAAGTAATTTTCATATAACATGCATTTTTTTACGTACACTGCGCTTATGTAGAACGAAGCAATATTCTGCTCCCATGCGAGCTCGCTTTAGGGAACTGTAATTGCAAATCTGTTGCATAAAGAAATTTTTTGCTTGCATTTCTACGAAAATAAATAAGAATGTTGCAGATGTTTTTCACCAAAAGCTTGTGTAATTATTGCAGCATGGTATTTATATTAAAAGCATACCCAGAATTAACGCTGCCAAGTTTTAAAAGGATAGCTCTAATAGAGCAGGTTTGAGTAAGGTTGAGGCTCATCTCTTGATGAGTTTAAATAAAACAAACGGATGCAATCAAACGGATCTCAATGAAGGTCCAAAGCACTGCTAATAATAGTACTCTAAAGCTATTGTGCTCATTGCACAAACCTATAATATCCTTGACCCTACTACAGAGGTACAGGGTATTAAAAATATGCAAAAACTGAAAAATGAAAATACGCATTCAATCGAAATATTTGCCAGGGTCAGGGTATGGAGCCCTGGCTGGAGCAATAACAATAGCCCAACAAAGGCCACTTGCGGCATGCAAAATTGTTGCAAAATGATGAAACATTCCAATATGAGATTGGCATTTTGTTACAAAAATATGCAGCAGTGGCTGAGTTTCAACTGCGACCTACCTGTACCACGTTGCAACCTTTAACCTGACCCCACGACACTGAGCTCAAATGAAGGGCGGGCCGCTTGTGTCGCTTGTATTGAGTGCCATGAATATTATTACAAAAAAATGTGTAACCTACATATATATTTTGCGCAGTTTCACTTTTTTTTTCCCCCAAGTAATTTGATTATCGGGGCCAAAAGCAGAAGCTCTATGAGCTGTGGATTGAATGCCAGTCATTGTCTGCACATATTTTCATAGCATACTTTTATGCACTGCCAACTGTATAGCTTATTATTAACCGCTGGTCAGTATACACACACACACACACACACTCTGTTTGCTTTGTGCCATTTTAACTACCATGTTGCATTCCACACATAAACCTAGCCCCAAATCGCCCCAGATTGGCATTTCATCATTTGCTGAGCGATAGCTTGGATTTTCATATCATATTTCTCTGCTCACATTGGCATCCATTCATCAATGCTTTGATTGAAATCTACATTCTTTGGCATTGGCAGCAGCAGCAGTATGACGCTTCAGCTTTGGGTTTAGCTCTCCTAGCTCTTAAACCTCTAACTAATCTTCTAACTATTCACTGATATTCTCTTCTCGTTTTGTTTTCATCCTGTTGCAGTCATGAGTGCATTATACCGCTCTGCGGAAAATGTATAGGGTGACCAGATATCAAAATTGAAACAAAAAATCGAAACTATCGAAATTCGAAAGAATTTTATCTTCGATTTTTTGGAACGACAAAATCATTTTTTTTTTAAATTGAAAGTTGTGTCGTTCAGCGCATGGAATAAGCTTCTTTGCGTTACAATTTCAGATCGACACGCTTGATTTTTTGTCAGGTACTAGATTGATCTCCGAGCAAAAAATGCCGAACTCGTGATTTTCGATTTTTTTTGGGGTGAATGTTAAAACCCGCCATAAAATCGTCACAAACATTCTATTTCTTTAGTTTTGGTAAAAAAAAAAGATTGAATAATACATTGAAATTAATGAATGTGGGAAAAAAATAATTGTTGCCTAGTGAAATGGCATGAAAACATAAAAAAAGAGGGAAATTGTCTGGAAAAGCACTCCTTTTGTCGATTTTAACTGCCTTCAGCATTTCCAACAAATCATCAGAACTTGGATCCGGTTTACGGTGATTTGTTTAGTTTTTTTTTTTTTTGTAACTTTTCGGCATTTCGACACAAAAACAGTTGAAATCCGTGCTGAAGTCCAAACTCATTATTTGACTTCCGGATTCACCCCAAGTCGACTTTTTCAAAACGGAGTAGCGTCATTGGCTTGCAAAAATCGAAACGAATGCTTTAGCATTTTTGAAGTATAGTGTCTAAATAATACTATGGATATACTTATGATTGATTTTACTCGAGAAAATGTTGAAATTTTAGCGACATAAAAACTTAAAATAAAACTTTCAAGTTGGCAATTTTTTTAGAAAAATTATACTGAACAGAAAAACACGTGTACTCGAATCGGAGTTTTATCAAAAACTAGCGTCGGTCATGACGTTGGTCTCATAATCAACTGTCAACTCAAAAATTCTTTGATTCACCTTCACCCCACTTTCGAATTCACTCCACTTGCCTCTATACTTTAAACTACATGGGAGATGATTTTAATATAAAATATATATTTCTGTAAAATTTGTTGGATTTCCCAAGAATTAGTAAACTCCAAGGAAAAACTCGTTGTTGTGCTTTTTTTTTTTAATTTCTGTTCGTATCTGGTCACCCTGTATAGACACAAATATTTGAGCTTCAGTAAGCCGCTTTCTGTTTTCGTTGATTCATGTTTTAATGAGATTTCAATTTCGATTTTGATTTGGATTTCGTTGGCATGCCCACGTTTTTCTGACACAGTAGTCACTCTCATTAGGCGCTGTAGACATGTCGGAATCTCATTTCATATTGATTCCACATTCGCTTGCACACTTCCAAATTAATGTCAGCCCCTGCTCAACGAGACCCACCCTTCCTTTTTGCAGCAGCAGTACCTTTTGCACTGTAACGCTGTTTGTGGTTTGCAAAGGACTTGCACAAACACAGATATAGTTGCAACCTAATCACAGATAAACCCACACAGATATGCACGGCACGGTAGTGTGATATACATATATGAAAGGTTTTTCGTTTGGCATTTGATAAATTTTTATATAGTTTGTTTTGGGTGTCTTTTTAATTTTTTTTTCTTGTTAGCCCTATTTTTTGGTATAAATGAGTACATTCACTATGGCTGGGTATTTGTAGTGAAAGAATGCCTTTAAAGTTAGTTTTATTCTTAGAAATTTTATATTCAATTTTGGTTTAATCAGAAATAATGTATTTTTCAATCGTTACCTGCCCACATTTTGATTAAGAGTCACTGAGTCGTATAGTCATGTCTTCACCCCAGGTAGCCTTTCAAATCGTTCCTGCTGTGGTACGAGTATTCGACGTTTTTACCGAGCCTTTCTAAAAAAACCAAAACCCAAAAAAAAGCACATGGTCACACCAGAGCAAGGCCTCATGACAGTTTTCGCAACCTCCAAAAAAAAAAAAAAAAAAAAACATCCTTAAACATCTTTTGTTATTCATTTTTTGTGTTTTTTTTCCGAAATAAACCTTATTTGGGATGTTTCTAGTCGAGCATCCAAATTTTATGTACGCCGAGAACTGTGGTATTTCCTTCTGCTAGCCCATTGAGCTGTGTTAATTTCTATCAGCCCCAGTTACAGTCAGGGATACCCAGCTTATGCAGATGTACTTATGTCTCTGTTGGGTACACCAAGTAGTAGTCTATTTTGTAAATACCTCTCTGTAACAATTTAAGAAGTGCTCTTTCGTAATCTTTGTATCAGAAGCTTTAAACATAATGCTGAGGTTGAGAGAATTCATTCTTAATTTAAGAAACATAACGTAGGAAACCTAATGAATTCTAGAGCTAAGGACAGTATGCAGCCTCGTAAAAAGCACTAAAAGAAAAAACTGCTATTTATTTTGTGCGCAAGAAATATTCTAGGGTTTGTGGGCAAGCAGTGCTGCCTATTTTTGGGCAATTGACAACTAGATGGCGCCAGCATTTTATGCTAGATGGCGCCAACATTAATAACACATATTTTTTGCTCAAAAATAGGGGGCAACACTGGTGTTCAACAAAGCAGCGTACCAGAGAGTAAAATTCTTTGCGGTAGAAATTTTGCTAGCGTTTTTTTTTTGTTGAACTTTTTACGTTGCTGCGTAATGAACTTAAAACAAAAAACTAAGCACTGATATTTTATCTAAACGTATTACCCCAACACCAACTAAGCTTTGCACATTTTTGTGGCTAGAGTGTATTTTATAGTCTGGACATCAGGGTTGTAAGCGACACACATTTTATTTTTATCTCGCTGTGTTTCATATTTACACAGGAAAATACTACACACAGATATACACATGCACACACATAAGAATACTTCCACACAGACACACCCAAACAAGTGATATATACTAAAAAGTGAAACATGTAGAATGTAAAATGAAAAGTTGTTCAGTCTTATATCCTTTGACATGATTCGTTTGGCTCTTTTGCTTCTTTTCGTTGTAACGCTCTCATTTTTTGTTGTTGTTGTTGTTATTGTTTTTTTTTTGTGTTTTTTTTTTTTGTAATTACTTCAAGTGTCAGAAACAGCAATGGTTTTTATACCAACGTACACACACACACACACACACACACCCCACTACAGCTTATAAAAACAATTTTATAAAGTTTAAAATTGGCTTTAGTGTTGCATATGTGTTGAAACTGTACGCCTGTGTGTGTGTTATTTATTTTTGCCGTATTTTACAACCCTAACTCTTCATGGCATAACTCACTCATTTGCTGCCTGAATTAAGCGTGCGGTCAAATCCAAATTTATACCAACCACCCATCCAAAAAAGTAAACCGTTGTCAGCGCCAAAATCCTACTTCACCAGTGTTTATTAATTTTCGCTGTACAGCACTAAATCTTTCACAGACTCGGCCCACATCTTGTCCAACTGAAGGCTTATGTCTGCCATTTGCTTATCTCTACGCTGCAGTTGCGAAACTTAATAATTAAATGAGCACACACATGACTCATACGCACAGTTGTGCGCACTGACAGCAGCTTTCAATGCCGTCAAGTGTCCAGCTTTTTTTTCGAGCAGACGAGTTAATAACTGTAACTAGCAGCAAAGCCATAGACAGCGAGTCAATTGCTGCTGTTGCTCCTGCTGTTGTTGGCCTTGTTTGGCAGCTGGGCTGCAGCTAAAAGTCGGTCCGGTGCAAAGAACCTTCAGAAATCTTGACATGTATTCAACTTGGCAATTCTATGCGCTCACTTAAACATTGCCGCAACCACACACCTTGGCACAATTGCAGCAAGTGTGGAAACGTTTTATGCCATGCTAAACGAGGGCAGGCTTAAAAGTTGTCAAATTGTCAGAGCCAACAGAAAGCACGATAGTGCAGCGTGATTATGCAAGCCTTTCAAAGGACTTTCCTCTTTTGTTAAAGTGTATCACAGATGAGTAGTCGAAGTTGAAGAATTTCTTTTAGGAAATTTGTACCAAAGCAAGCCCAAAGCAGCTCTGTAAACCAACAAGTTGATGGCAATAGATTTTTGGCATGCCCGAGACTTACAACTCACATCAATAACAGATATCATAGCTACAAAAGGATGACATTGACTAGAAAGCCCCTAACCAAATCCGGGTGTCCACTACATGTTTTTAAGCTCGTTGAATTCGAAACTAAGATCCCAAGATATCCAGTATCAGAATACTGACAAAACCTTCAAAATACCTCGCTTTCGGGGGCTTTTTTTTTGCTGGGTTGGCGAGTTCAGATTCAGTGACTCTTAATCTTCTAGTAAACATGATCTGACCGCCGAGCCCGAAAATCTGTCTACTCGTAAACTTATTTTCGATATTAAGCTTAGACGTCCTAAAAAATTGTGCGAGTAGAGCTACAAAAAGTTGTCACAAGACTCTTTCTCCAGTGCCTACGATCTTTTCCATACTTTTCTAAATAGCTGGAAGAGATTTGCTTTAAATGATTTGGGTAAAAGGGCCCTAGCTAAAAACACTAACAAATCAACAATCAAAGCATAAAAATTCAGATCAAAAATGTCACTTTAACCATTTTTTATGCTATAACTGTGTCGCGAAAGATTTTCTTATAAAACTCGAACACCATTTTAAAAGAATCCGAATCCGAAACCATTTGGAAAAATATTTTTTTCCTTAAGCAGCGATTAAATACTTTTGTTGGCGTCAACAAGCGTTGCCAGTTACTTTTCAGTCTACCCTCGTGCTATATCAGCACTTTAAGTTACTGTACTTGCTTACACAGTCACCCATAAGTATGCATGCCACCAGACAGCCAAGAGCAGCATGTAGCATACCACGGCCTTTTGTATTGGCACAGGCCAGCACCATGTGGCACCACCCTGAACTAAACCAGCAGCTGTAACCAACGCCACCGCAGGAACCGCCACCACATTGCCTTTACCTTTGCCTGTGCCTTCACGTGTCAATTGACATTGCGGCTTGGCGGCATGCCTCCTGAGGCAGGCAAACAATATAAGCATCGGCTGTGTGCTAAATTTAGCATAGTTTGTATTTATTTTAAGCATTTGTTAATTATATTAAAGTTTCCATACGCTGGCATATAAAGTACATACAAAGCACGTTGGCAACCCTGACAAGTTAAAATAACTTTGTTAGTCTTGCCATTTATGTCAACTTTACGATGGCATCGGTCAGGAAATTATATTTGGTAAACTTTATAGAGACAGCTTAAAATTGACTGTCACTTGTTTGAGACGAGCTGGTATTAAGTCTCGATTGACAGCTACATGTTGCACACTATTTGAAGCTATTTTTGGACAAATAAATTGCTGGACAATTAAATTAACAAATAAGCTTGTAGAAATAAGGCGTGATGCTGCAGGTTCAAAAGAACTAGTTACAAAGAGTTTCTGTTTTGAAGCTAGAGGCAAGGTATTTATCTAAATGTTAGGTGTATGTTAGATTTAAGAACTATTTTTTACTTATAAGCGACACAACCTTCCAGCATCCAGCAACAGTTTTTTATCTTTTGGAAAAACAAAATTTTGAGCATATAAAGATTGTTAAAATGAGTCTTACTATGCTACCCTTTCCCACGATCCTAAGTGCTTTTAACTCACAGATCTATGAACAAAATGGATTAGTTTTTATCGATTATGTATTTATTTTACGTTCGCCTGAACTAAGGTTAAGCTGAGCTGTGATTGAGCTGAGTCTACAAACCACTTAGTTCATACCAAGCAGGTTAACAGATCAGAATGCTTGGCGGAAGCTCAGCTGGAGTTAACCTGATCCGACAAACGTCAAATCTGAAGGCTGTAGCAAAGCTTAGTGTAAACTGCATCTTGATGCGCTCCTGAGCTGGGATTCCACAGACCCTACAAACGACAAAGGCCCAGTTTAGTCTAAACAACAACTTGATTGGGCAAGCTGAGGTTCAACTGAGCTGAGGTACATCTGAGCTCAAGTTCCACTGATCCGACAAACGTCTAACCAGACTAACAAATCTGAAAGCTGAAGCTCAGCTAAGTGTGAACAGCAACGTGAGATGCTAGCTGAGTTTCTTCTGAGATGGGTTTCAGCTGTGCCTACAAATGACTAAGTTTATAACCAGCAGTCTAACAGATCTGAAAACTCAGATGAAGCTCAGCTAAATGTAAACGACAACTTCATCATGACATTTGATGTTTAACTAAGATGAACTTCATCTGATTCGACAAACGTCTAGTTTCATAGCCACCAAACTAAAATCTGAAAGCTCAGGTGAAGCTCATTTAACGCTAGCTGAGCTTCACCTGAGCCTACAAACGACCAAGTTCATAACCAGCAGACTAACAGATCTAAAGACTCCGTTAAAACTCAGCAAAGTGTAAACGAGAACTTGAGCGCTAGCTTAAAATTTGATAGTCAGATCCAAATTTTTAGCGACTTACTCAGCAAAGTAGCTCAGCTCATAAAGGTATTAAGAAAAATAAGCTAAAATAAATCGCAACAAAGTAGGCTATAGAATTTTTTTAAGTGCACTTTCATCCAACTGAGCTCTTTGTAGTAAGTAGTTAAGAGTTTCGGAAAAACACGTAAGAGCAAAAACATTTTAGTAAAATTCTTACAGCGGTTAACAATGTTAGTATAATATTTGCATATGTCTGCATAGTTATAATTCAACAAAGTTACTGTTTATATTTCCAAGCTATTTGCTTTAAAAAAAAAGGTGTATAAATATATACAATTGCTACAAAAATTATTCGTACAGTGATGACTTTCCAATTGATTGTGCTGTTACTGTATGTTTCAATAACTAAAAAAAATTATTTCAAACTTGGTATATAAAAAATCTAAACAAAATTAAATATGGCATTTCTTTAGTAGAAAAATTGTTCGTACTCTTGTTAAATAGTAAAGAATTTCTTTAAAAAAAGGCCTAAGTAAATTATTTCTTGAATGTTATTTGATAATACCTTAATACTTTTTTAAACGGAATACTTTTGAAATATAAATGCGTAGATGGAAGTAGAGTTTTCAGTTGCTTGCTTGGAGCACCATTTTTTTTGTTACTTAAACTTCTTCGTTCGTCTTTTTGACAACTTTGCTGTCTAAATAACACTTAAGTCAAGGACGCGGCTATAAGAATGGCTTTGGTAGAGGATTTTTTATGACACTTTTGGAGTGCTATTGTGGCTGAGATTAATATAAAATTATAACGAATCCGGCTAACTTAGCTGGGAAAAGGATTTACGAATACCAGCATCTTATATTAATTAGCAACCAAAATCTGTAACTTGTCATAGTGATAAGTATTAGACTTTATTATATATATATTTATTCCTTGATATTCGAAGACCTCATTAGGAAACATTACAGGTCTAAAAGTCTTTCTTTTTTTTTAACTGAAATTTATTTTTTAACAAGTGTACGCATAAAAAAACAACACTTTTTTAAGTTTACTCAAGTTTTTTTCTATGTCAAATCTAATTATATAAGTAATATAATTAGAGACCTGCTTAATGCTGTACGAATATTTTTCGCACCAACTGTATAACATATACTATATGCAAAGGGGGCCTGATGATGTTTATTTTCAGCATCAAATCGATAACATT
Source organism: Chymomyza costata (assembly GCA_018150985.1). Classification (NCBI taxonomy): domain Eukaryota; kingdom Metazoa; phylum Arthropoda; class Insecta; order Diptera; family Drosophilidae; genus Chymomyza; species Chymomyza costata. Next base: position 10,303,764 of record JAECWU010000256.1, read on the forward strand.
TTAACGCTTGAGTGCATTATTGAGCATTTTATGTTCCTGCATGAACATGCATGTATGTATTTGTCAGTTTGTGTGTATGTATGTCGTACATGTTTGCCCCGTTTATTTATTTATTTATTATACCACTCTGGCAGCCATTTTCACATATGACACATTTTGTGGCTGTTCATTTCTATGTTGTAGCAGCAGCTGCCAATTTGAAGCACACTTACAGAGGCAGGCTGTAATTGACGCACAGCCTTGCAACACAGCCGTTTAAAGTATCTTAGGCCACAGTGTGGCCTACTTTTTGGCTGACAATAACTTGTTGCAGCTGCACGCCATTTTTTGAAAAGAAAGCAAAGCAAGGGGAGAGGGGCATGGCGGCAGAGAGTGAGAATGAGAGTGAGAAAAAAAACTGAGAAAAAAAACACAATGAGCTTGTTCCAGTAACAAGCTGTTATTACAGATGTATCTTTTATTCTTATTCTGTATATCTACAAAACGTTAGTCACACTTTTTTTCGATTTGTGGAAGCTGTGCATAAAACAAAAGGTGTTATATTACGTAAGTGGAAAAAAACGTGTGTCATAAGAATTTGTTTATCGAAAATCTTAAGAAAAAGTTTTATCACAACAATACGGCTGTTTTATCACGATGAACAAAAGTCTGCGCTATGACGCAGCATGAAGTTTTTAGCAGAGTAAGTGCTTAAGTGCCTTGTGGAATATGTTAACAATTTCGGACTTCAGTGTTCAGTATCCTCCACTTACAGCTTGGGGCGTTCGTTATACATGTAATTTAATCTGAAATTCATTTCGATTGCTTTAAATAAATTGCAGTTCCATTTACGCTACATGGTTATGTATGCATATTGTTGGAGTAATCTTTTAAAATTGATAATAACACAGTCCATGGAAAATATAAAAATTTTAAATAGTTTGGCACATTTGCCTTTATGCCTCGTTTGTTCACGTCATTAACTGGGCACTTTTACCTTTGCGCATTTTTCCCCAACAGCCTAAATATTTAGGGTATATAATTTAAGAAAGTTAGGTTGTTTTGCGGAAAATATTTAGGCTGTTGGGGAAAAATGCACAAAGGCAAAACTGCCCAGGTAATGACGTGAGCAACGCCAATAATGAGGCATAAAGGCAAAAGTGCTACACTATTTAAAATTTATATATTTTTGTTTTATTGACGTCAATAGAAACGTGACATTTCTTTTTTTCTAAAAGTCATGTGAAAAAGATTTAGCAAAGCTTCAAGATTATGTAAATCGTGATTAATCAGCAAATTTAAAACTCGACACTTTTAGCATGAAATTCAATCAAGTGCTGTGTGTTACAGAGTACACTAAAGTTTTGTTTTCCCATCTAAAGCCCGTCCACTTGATCTTTCCATCGGTCTATGTCCAGTTGGTACACTTTAATGCTGGTAAATAAGTTGTCAACAGCATCCTACACATATGATATACCTAATAGTGTGCTTAAAAACCTCTAATCGGATTTGCCACTCTTTGGCAAACAACTTCCCTGCTCTCTTGCCGCTGCTTGTGTAAGAGTACTTACAACTAATATGCAGTTCAGCAATGTGACGCACTTACTCGTATGCAGTTCTTGTGGTTGAAGCTCCCATCAATCAAAGGGGAGACCGACAGAAGGAACAGCTGCCGCCTTCGGTTTCGAATGGAAATGGGCAGCTGCGGTTGCAGTAAATACAAAAAAAAAAAGAATCTCGTGATGGCATATTTGCACAGTTTCTTCCAAGTTTGCGTACTGCCTGTGCTACAATCTAAAATGACAACAACTATTGTTAAAGGCTAGAGTAAGAGAGCATTTAAAGGCGCTATAAGCACTACTGCATGTGTGCGTATGAGTGTATCTGTGCGTGTTTCTAACTGTGTGTGTTTGTATCTGTGTACTTGCAAGTGCTTAAGCGCTTTAACATTTAGTGTCGCTGCCGCATAATCAGCTTAAGATTTGCAATTGTTTTCATTCTTATCATAGTGCAGTATCGAGAGCAGCTGCCGCAGATAGTGGAAGTAGCCTGGCTGGGCATCCCTTTTTAGAAAAGACACAACAAAGATCTTAAATAACGAATTTTAAAGCTGTAACTTCGAAATTGTACAAAATATAGCGCTTTAAATTTATGTGGTTGGCGAAAGGGGGCGTGGCAAAAATAGAGGACTTGACCGACTTAAGGCGTCCAAATCTCAAATTTGTTTATTCAAGCCCTTATATTCCTCTAGCTTTAGCGTTCATACAAACGGAAATCCTTTATCAATTACACTAGTTTACATGAAAAATAAAGCTACCTTCCTATAAAAGTGATTTTAGGCTAATTTAGGGTTGAGAAACATGAAAATTACATTCATTTTTTTAAAGAACTGTTTTCAAGATTTTTTCGAAAAACATGTTTTTTGTTACTGTTTTCACTAATTCCTGAATATTTCGTGATTTGTTAATAAAAAGTAAACTGAAAATTTGTAATTTTAAAAAATGGCCGAAAATGTCACTTGTTTTCAAATTTGGTTGTTTGTAACTTCAATAATTTTGACTCAATCTTCACACATCTTACATCAACGTAAAGGCTACATCAATACCTTTCGATCTAATCTATGTATTTTATGTCGATAAAATATTTTGTTCACGAGATATTCACGAATAAGTGAAAACAGTACACGAAAACATGTTTTTCGAAAAAAATCTGAAAAGCAGTTCTTAAGAAAAAAAAAAAAGAAAGTAATTTTCGTGTTTATCAGCCCAAAATTATACTAAAAAAATATTAATTTTCAAGGTTCACTCCATGACCCTGAAATTTGTAAACTAGTGTTATCTTCCGATTATATTGTACACTATTTGCAAAGCAAATTTTTTGAGTATTTTGAAAAATCAGCTTCAAATTAAAAATTTTTTTAACAGGTTTTTGTAAGCCAGCTTAAGGCCCTTACGCAGTTCGAAAAATTTCGCGGGGAATGACAAAACTTCATAAAAAAAAAAAAAAATCCCAAATGGGAATTTTTTCATTTCGTGCGAAATTTTTCGAACTGCGTATGGGACTTTATCCCAAGAAGGATCTAATTGTATTTTAAAAAACCTATCTCTCATTCCTTGAATCTTATAAATGACACTTGACTGCAAAATTTTTCAAAAAACGATGACTAGATATCTGCGTTTTTAAAAAATGAAAAATATAATAAGAAATGCCTTCTATAGCAATATTTTTATGTACAAGTATTTACTGTACGTTTTTTTAAAGAATTTCGAAAAAATTATACAAATTTGGTATATGAGCATAAAAATTAATTATTATAAATTTGTAATCAGAAATTGGCTAAATGATAATGATACCAACTTTGGCATTGTGTCAGACATGTGTTGGAAGTTATCGTTTCTATCTTTAAAGGCATAAGTCAATAAAGTTGCAAGATCCAAAGTGCAGATCCAGAATCAGCAGCAAAAGTTTTAGATCAAATTGCAACTTTTTTGTGAAAATAAAAATCTTTAGGCAAAACAATATTTTGATCCACGACATCGCATCGGATTGAGAAATCTTGCTCAAAGATACGAATTTTTTCAGACATAGCCTCATAAATGTAGCTTTACAATAAAGCCAGTATCAACTCAAAATCATCCACTGTTGTTATTTAATATTTATTTTAATGATACTCTTTAAACTGCGAAACTAACAGCAATTAACTTTTTAAAGTGTGCTACTACTTGACACAAACCAATGTTGCCACACTTTGCATAAGTAATCGGTTTTCAATGCTGATGGCTGATATACGCAATACACAGTACATAGTACGTATTGTATATTGAAACAATGTATGTACATAGTTTGAAGCATACTTTGTGGCGCCACGTTGCGTTACACCGAAGCTGTAAGGTAAATAACAACCAAAACCACAACACACAACCAAATATGGCTGCGCATGCATATACAAACACACAACCATCTACCAATACAAACACACATATGAAGATGAGTTAAAGTGTGCTTCCAGGAAGCTATGATAAAATATTGTGCATGACAATGATGGGGCAGCTGAACGATAACAACAGCAACCAGCAAGCATAACGATAATTCAGACGACGTTGACGATGACGATGATGTTGCTGGGTACAATGATGATGACGTTGACTATAGAGCAAACTGGCAGCTATTTACTTAGTTTGTGCATACAAATACAAGTGATATGTATGCCAGTTTGTATATAAGTGTGTTTTGCACACAGAAAAAATGTACATATATGGCGAAGGCTAATATCGCAAGCAGAAGACTTTGAGATACCCTGTAACAGCAAACACAAATTCGCAAAAGATAACTTTTAGTTACAAATTAGGATCTTGAAACATTTTTTCGATCGATCGGTTCTAAGAAAGCTATATGATGAAGTAAAAGAAGTTTTATTTAGCTTGGAAACTTTAGCAAAATTGCGAATTCAAACTTGGTTACGTTAAACATGCATTCATGCGAATTAGTTAGGATTCATTCAAAATATCTTTTTCGACAGATTGGTCCTATAATTTGGTAAAGTTCTATGGAAAACTTTCTATTTGGTAACGATATCTGACGAAATACAAAATTTATGCCTTTAAAGCAGTGGTAGGCACGGCCCTATCCCATGGGCTTATGGTTCACACGTACACAAAACGCATGCATGTGTGCGTGATTTTTGTACTGAAATTCTCTCAGACACGAAGTTGCTTGTGCATGACTTCGGCTATTGCTTAGAGAGCGTGCTTGCTTTTTTACTCTCAAAAAACTAAGGCGCTCCAGCATTAGTATGCCGTGGCTTTGATGCTGAGTGGCAGAAAGCACAAAATCAGTTTATATTTAGTTGGCTACAAGCTTAGATCGCGCTGCTCAAATTATGTTTTTTCCATTCCTCTTTGAACATTTTTTCCTTTTTAAAATCGCGATCTAAACTTGTAGCCAACTAAACATAAGCTGATTTTGTGTTTTCTGCCACTCAGCATTAAAGCCACGGCATACTAATGCTGGAGCGCCTTAGTTTTGTGAGAGTAAAAAAGCAAGCACGCTCTCTAAGCAATAGCCGAAGTCATGCACCAGCAACTTCGTGTGTGTTGCTTTGCGACGTCAGCGTCAAAATACGTCACAGCGGCAGAAAATGTACAATACAAACGCAAAAAAATAAAATGCATATGTATATTTTGCCGGCCACTGCTTTAAAGCAATTGGGTTGAACAACACAAACTTCCATGAAATAAAAATTGGTTTAAATGCAAAATTTTAGTTGCTTGAGCTAGGCATTGATACCTCGAACGGACATGTCTATATCGTCCTCTCTAGATAACTTCCGTGGGTCTCCATTACTATGCTACACTCAACCAACTAAACTACCCTTTTAAAAAACTCTGGCTTCTAAAATATTATATTCCTAATAATTATAATCCGTTTATAATCATGTTTGGTTCGAATCAAAGAAAACTTTAATTTAAAAAAAAAATAGCGTTTTGAAATTATAGGAATAAGGAATAATTCTGGACCTGCGAATAAGTAGTCGCAAAGTAGTCAAGTTTGCGTATCCTAGCTTTCAAAATCATCAAGATATTGACGTTCATACAGACAAACACAGCCCAAACGAGCATGTTTATAGCCTTTTCTTTTGCCTTGCTAACTATATTGGAATTAACTTTTGTGGGTCTTCTTCTCCCTGTCACATACATTTTTACGAAACCTTATATACCTTCTCTTCTAAAGTATAGTGTATACAAATTAGCAGTTCGCTTATATGGTCTTTGGTCAGTAGTCAGTGGCTCACTGGAAGGGCAGTTTGTTCGCTGCCGTTGACAATATTTGCTTCAATTTTATGTATTAAGTCTTAAAGCGTAATTGAGTGAAAAATTTCATTGAAGCATAAGTGTTGCTTGTTGTGGGAAGGAGTGAGTTACTGAGTGAGTGGGACGCATGTCAATGCGAGCGAGCAAACCGTACGTACAAAAAAAAAGGACTGCTTTAAGCAGGTCCTGTCAGTAGCTAGAATAAACGAAACGACACTAACATGTGCCGGAAATGTGGCAGCCATTGATCAGTTTACAATGCTGCGTGCGTGTGTGTACGCGCCATTTTGTAACAATTTCTTGCCACTTATCGATAGAATTTAACGAGCTGCACGACGTCGACGTCGACGCAGCAATAGCAGAATGTGTGTGTGCGCGTGTAATTGTATTGATTACAACGGATATGTTACTCAACATTGGCTTCCGCTTAAAATTTAAACGCTGGCCAAATGCTTCAAATAGCAGGCATTGATCTCTAGCTGCAGCTTTATACTAAGTGCGTGTCTGCTTTTTTGCTACAACGAAAGAAAAAAATCAATCGAATGCAAATGTGAGTTTAATACACACACATAAGTACAAGCACAGAGCCAGAGGCGCGCAACAGTTAGCATTTGGCGAGGGTTGCCTTAGATATTTTGGCAGTACGATGGTATTAAGGTTATTAGTTTTTAGAACTAATTTGTAGCCTGCCTTTGAAGAGACTTAAACTAATATATATGTGGTCATGTAGCTTTGTATTTGTTAGGTTTTTGAGCGGAGATGCCGTTTAATATAAATTCTGGGGCTAATTTTTCCCCAAAAAATCAGTTTCAAGTATTGCTTTAAAAAAACTGCTCTTAATTACTTTGGTTGACTGCTTCCAAGGTGCTTATAGTTGACTGTCACACTACCAGCAGTATATAAAACCAAAAACACTATCAAAAATATGTACACACTGGTAAGTTTTCGTTGGGCACTTGTGTACTTCTGCCCGACAAGCTGCACAGTTTAATTATTTCTTTCGACACATCTATTAATTTTTTTTAAATTGTGAAAACAATGAAAAATTAATGTATGCGGTTTTTTTTTAATTTCTATCTTTTGTGTTGACGACTAGAGTCACAAGAAGACAGTAATCGGACTTAAAGTCCCAAGCCCGTTGGGAAAAGCTAAAAGCCTGGGCCCATTTCTACTTAAGTGATCTAGTAAAAAAGATTTGTTAATGTAAACGCAGATTATGACGATGGTTCAAAAAAAAAAAGCCCCGTGTCGTTTAGTGCAAAAATTATGTAGACCTTAAAACGCCATGCTTCCAGAAAAAATATTTACACAATACAATTGAGACAGAAGAGGAATCCTGTACCCAAATATAGGTCTTAATAGACGAGCCATTTTCAATGTCGCTTGTAGCACTGTAAAGAACTAAGACTTTTTGATTCTTCAAAAAAAAAAAAAAAAAACGGGTCAGGGTATTAAAAAAACAAAAATTTTAGATGATACACACAAATTTTTTGTAAATACTAATACTACTAATACAAGAAACGAGGTAAACGTTTTTTTGAAAATCCCAAAAAAAATTCGTATGAAAGTTTTTTTGATTTTTTATCCCAATTTCCGGTGTTTCAGAAGCAACCCTCGCATGATAACCTGACCTGCATATTTGCAGCTAAATCACGTATACACTAAATGTGCTACTAATGAGCGTAAGAGCATGACCCAAACGCCCCAGTAACGCCCACTAAGGGCCAGGAGCTGGAACAACAGAGACTAAGCCAACAGAATCCCTGACCTCAGCATATGCAGCCAGGCACCGACTAATGTCTCTGATTTTGCAAATGAATGCTGAGTTGGTGCTATGGCAGTTATTTCCATGGTACCTTCAGCTCCCTAGCTACCATTCCATACCCTATAGTATATTCTGGTACGTGCGTTTGGGCCAGTTTTGTCTCTATGTATTACTCGTTGGATTGGCAAGTTTTGAAAAATTTACAAGGTACATAGCTTATACATATATGCATACTACTACACTTCTTATAGGTTATATTCTAGTTGTATGGTGTGTACTTACCTGCTAAGGCGTTCAATTGAAATGGACAACACAATTGGGGGGAATTGTTTCATTGCGCAAGGCGTTAATTAGTCAAGTGCTAATAAACTTGGTTAGCACCAACAAGTACCATATAAGCCATAAGTAACCCATAACAATGTGCCAACAACAACAACAACAGCAATTAGGACAATAGATCCTTACAGGGAAATACTACATAGAGTGCTAAAGCCCAAACACAAAGCGTCATCACTTGAGCAATCGATTGCAAGGAAATTTGCTGGAACTGCCTCAATATGATGAATAGTTTTGGGTTTACCAACTGGGGCTACATTCATAAAGATAGCTATGTACATCGGAATGCTTTTGAAAGGAATAGTTCAACGAAGCAATTATGTGCCACTGTTTGCTATGATACTTGCAATCGGTACCATTTAGTACTTTCATAATGTATGGAGCATCGGACTAAAGGTATTTTCATGCAAATGGAAAAGTGGATTGTTTTTTTTTTTTAAAAGAGATTCAGTGCATGATAGTAGTCATAATTAAGGAGTTGTTTGTGCTAACTAAGAACAAAACTTAAGAATTTCGTGCTTAAAATCTAGAACCAAAAAAGAGCACAAACCATTTAAAAAAAACACGAGTCTATATGTTTAATAAAAAAACAAATTGTTTTCTGTTCAAGAACAGCTTACGCGCCTATGGAAAACCACCAATAATGCAATGAATTTTAAAAAGTGACGCAAAGAAGTGCGCGAGTTTGGCTACTCAGACAACTGGTTCAATTTTTGTATGACAGCTATAGAAATAATCGACCAATTTTGACTAAACTACACACAAATGTTAACTCTAAGCTTAAATACAATTGACATAAATTTGGTCGCGATATTTTTAAAATTAAGAAAAAAAATTCAATTGTGTTACCTATGTATTTTTATGCGTATAAAATTGTGAGATGTTTGATTGAAATTGGTCTACTATTTCTGATAGCTACCAAACAAAAATTAAACCTGCGCTCTGTTTTTTCAGAGAGACACGAATAACGAAGCTGGGCATTGCGTAACCTTCTTATTGTTGAATCATGATTTTAATACAGTCAATGAATTTTATATGGTCGCTATGTGAAGTAGTCTACCAATTTTAACCAAACTCCACACAAATTTTAAGTCTAAAACAAAATTCAACTAACATAAATTTGGCTTGGATATTAAAAAAAAAAAAAAATTTTTAAATGTGTTTATGTATTTTTGGGCATTTTATATAAGTCTACACATTTGTGGGAAGTTTGATCAAAATTGGTCCATTATTTCATACAACTACCATACTAAAGTTGAACCTGCGCTCTCATTTTTAAAGAATAACGATTGTTGATGGGTTGGGTGGGTATAACCCATCAAAACTGTAGAACAGAAAAAAAAGGTTATGTGCAAAAATGATTTCTTATGCAGAAACTTAGCTTAAAATCACCTATTCGTAAACCTTTTTTTGGAAAAGTTACTGTCATGTTTGTCGGTAAGTATACGTAAAAAATTATTTTTTCCTTTCATTCATTCATAGGAAGATGAAACTTGAATCATGCGATTTATTGATTATATTTATTTATATGAAGATTGTTATAAAAGTTTAGTCGGGCTGTTCCCCGACTGCTTGTAGATAAAAGTTTTTGGTAAGTTAGGAAAAGGTTGTCCCTGTTATTTTCAAAAGTAACTGATTAGAAAAAAATTGAAACAGCCTTTACCATATTTCTTAAAAAAAAACATATTCCCGCATGCTTCATTAAGACAACTTTAGTATTTAAGTGTAAACTGCTTGTATGCAGTGTACAAGCAGTTTTCGATTGAAAGATTTATTTTTTTAGACCAATGTAACAGTTATACCTGCATCGGGAAAAAACCAAGAATTTTGCTTTGAGATTCGCCCTTAAAAGAAAAATTTGCCTTTACCTTCGTAAAAAAGTGTTTTTTAGGGTAAGTTGGGGTCGAGAAACACGAAAATGGCAACCTTTTTTTTTTCTTAAGCACCGTTTTCGAGATATTTTCGAAAAACATGCTTTTGGGCACTTATTTCAGTTATTCGTCAATATCTCGTGAATAAAACTTTGTATCGACATAAAAGATAATTAGATCGAAAGGTATTGATGTGCTCTTTACAGTGATATACAATTATGTACAAAATTATAGAAGTTACAAGCAACCAAAGTCGAAAAAAGTGTAATTTTTGACAATTTTTCAAAATTATAAATTTTGATTTGATTTTGATTAAAAAATTTTTTAAAAACTATATTAAGCTTTTGGCTGAAAGAGAATTCTTTATCCGACAGTGTTATACCCTGTACCTTTATTCTCGAAAAAAGTGTTATTCCTGCAAACTCCTTCTAAGAACATTTCAATTGAAACTTTTTTTTTTTTTTTGTGCAAAACCATATTTATATCTATAAGTTCCGTAAATTTGTACCTATTTTGATGCAAATCGAAAATTACCTCAAAGACATTTAAAGTATACGGGGTAAGTTTTAAGTTAATATGTTGAAAGGTGTGGGAGAGTCAACAAACTTCATCTTCTCAGGAAATATGCACACCAGCTGGTAAAGTTTCGCATCCCTAGCTCTTATAGTCTCCGAAATCTAGGTGTTCATAGAGATGGACAGACGGACGGACGGACGGACGGTTGGACGGACATGGCTCAATCGGTACCCGAGGCTATGATAAGCATTTTGGTATAAAAGACTTGGGGTCTGCCTCGCCTCCTTCTGTCCAATGTATGTATTGCACAAATCTAGTTTACCCTTTGTACCAATAGGTACAGGGTATAAGAAGTGGGCATTTTTTTCTTAGTGTGTATGTAAAGTTAGCTAATATTTAATAATTTTAATGTCATTCGAAAGAAATCAAATACAGTTTATTGGCAAAGGGGGATGAAATACTATATTATATTTAAAGCCACAACTTTTCTGTTTTTTTTTTTTTTTTCAATTTGGTAGCACTGTGCACAGCTTTAAAGCTACTTTAAAGTGCAAACGTTGAACCACATGAGTGTTAACCTTGTAATTTTGCTTGGGAGGAAGAGGGGAAAATATATGGACTCAATACAACAAACCACAGCTAAGAAGGGACTTTGCGCAGCTGTTGCTAAAATTTTGGATCCCTAGCTCTTATGGTCTGCGAGATATATATGTTCATACAGATGCTTAATTGCTTTCCAAGACTGGTATTCAGAACTTTTGGGCTCTCCAACTGCTTCTAGCAGTTGGAAATACATCTACGCAGCTTATAAAAGTCAAGCGCTAATCAACCAACTCTGACTTCCAAATATTTGGTTCATTTTAGCTAGAGAGTACTGTACAAAATGCTGCTGCTCGAAAAAAATCAAGTTGCACGTAAATCTCATAGATAAAGTACTCAATTTCTGTCTATCTTTTATTGTCTGGGCTCACACGGGCGCACAGTTGTGGCTGAAAGTAAACCTGTTGCGGTTGAGTGGCAACAACTATAGTTGTTGCACTTAACAAAATTGAATAGTTACATAGACCCATGCCGAACCAAGCTATACACTGACCATGGTAATATGCACTGGTTGGAGATTTATGAGTGAGAGCGGGGTTGCTCCCATGGGGGTAAATGTTGTATGAATGTGAATGCCTGTGTGGGCGCCATTTGGCCAATGAGTGGCGGTTGCAAATATTTTGTTACACATATTACAATATTATTGTTGCTTTGGTGTTGACTGTTGACTGCTGTTGTTGTTGATGTTGTTGTTGCTATTAAAAGCTTTATTGAGTTTCTATAACAGTTAATTAAATCCATAAGCATGTATCGCAATATTTGTGTATGTGTGTATGTGTGTACGTACTGTTGTAAACATATCCCTGCAGGAAATTTGAGAACAAATAGCTGAAATCAAAACAGCTTATGAATGCGTTTTACACTTGCTCAAGCGTTTACAAAATATGCCTTGCAGTTATGCTAAGGATATTCCAAAGTGCCCTGCAGCTATGCTACAATTTGGCCATTAAAATCTTTAAAGGACAAAAACTTATAATTAAAGTTTTAAGTATCAAATAGTAGTAGAAAATTAAGAAATAAACTGAAATGTAGGCTTGCTATTTGCTGTATGTGTCTGTGAGTTTTAATTATTATCTGGCAACAATTATGTTTTGCAACATTATTCCCAGCGTGTGCATATGCCTATTAGATTATCATGTAGCCTTCAATGCACACGATGCTTGACTGCCCAATCAGCACTAAACATTATTTGTGTAATGCATTTGCATTTTAATTGTACATTTGCATTATCTTGTTTGTACAAACGTTGAGCAACACTGTAAATGTACTGTTTCAAGTTGCGCTGGGGGCGGCCATTTTGTAAAGTGCGTTTCAAAATGCATAAGTGTGAATAGTACTACTTATAATTAATTGCGTGTATTTGGGCGCTACGATTTATGTTTAAAATACATATTTATTTACATATAGTTACAGCTAGGGGCTAGGGATTGTAGTAGGTATATAAATTAAAAGCCTAAAACTTGGCTACTTTAAACAAAACAATAAACAATTGTTATAAATAAGTTGTAAGTTATAGTATAAAGCTACTCACATTTTGTTGCTTTTCAATTACTTTTGCAGCTGTAGAGTTGTTGCCACACTTTGTTGTGGTTGGTGGGCGGGAGAGGGCCACTACTACTAACGTCGTCGTGTCTCTTTGACCTTGGCTTATGCTGCCTCCTAACTAAGATTTATTTATTAGGGCTGCTCTATTGGTTGTCCTTGTTGTGGCTTCCGTCAAAGTTTCTCTGCTCTGTCGCTTCGCAAATCAACACATGTTCACTTTGCATTAAAGCTGATTTGAGAACTTTTGTGTTTTTCCTTGTTTTTTCGTCAGTTATCAGACATGATATGGCTGCGTTGTTTTTTTTTTTGTTTTTTCCTGTTATTTTGGTTTCTTTTTTTTTTTTGGGTATGTTTTATATAGTAGCTTAACTTGTTTAAACTTTCAGTAGCATTAACAAGAACAACAACAATAAAGCTGAACAAATGTAACAATTATCGCTTAATTGTAACTCTAGCTGTCTTTATGTATAGTTATATATATATATATATATATGTATATATGTCATATGTTAATGCTCCAGCAAAAATATATTTATGTTTTAAGTATTTAGTGTGCTTTTTTTTTACTATGTTTTACTGTGGTTGTACTTTGGCTTACATCAAACACAAGTGTCTGCAGGTATACGTTGAGCTAACTCGTTGGGTCTAAGTGTTGGCTAACAATTTAATAGGTTTTAATATGTCACATGTTTTATTTCTTTTTTTTTTACAGTGTTTGTTTGTACTTGTGTTTCTTTGGCAAAAAAAAAAAAATATTTTAGCACACACTTTGTTTTTTTTTTAAGCACTTTTTGTTTTTGGCTTCATTCAAAAAAACACCAGCAAAAAAAGTTAAAAAAAAAAAATTCTACACTGGGCCACCAAGTAACCAAACTTGTTGCACGTTCAACATGTGGCACAATGCTGTCTGCTGTGTGTGATCCCAGCGCGGTTCGGCGTTGTCTCTCGCTGCCTTCTTCAAACTCTGCCTGTCTGTCTGAGCTGGCGACGCACACAACCTTTCGGCTTGAGTGTTGTACAGCATCTGTTGCTCGCTTTGACTTTCTTCGTGCCACTGGCGGCCAAGCGTTCGGCAGCCTTCGGTCTGGCGCTGCTCGTGTCCGTCTGTGGCGCGCTCTCCTCACTCCCCACTCTCTCTCTCTCTCACTCACTTGTCCTTTCGGCTGTGCCCAACAAGTGGCGAGCTGTTGCGCTGCTTGCGTGTGCGGGGGGTGTGTCTGCGTGTGAGGGTGGCGTGTGTGTGGCTGTGTGCCTGTGCCCCTAGTGCTTTTAAACAAAGTAACACAGCCACGTTCCAGAGTTGACTAATCGCCAGTGTTGGATTGCGCGCGCTTTTATAGCAGCTGCCAGCTGAAGGACAACAAACGACGCAGTCGACGTTGTCGTCGCAGCCGAGGACGACGCAGTAGCAACAGGCGTATGCGTCGCGCACAGGTAAGCAGCATAGTGTATTCGGTATATTCGATATATTCGGTATGTTGTCTGCAACTGTATGTGTGCTGGTCGAGCACTAAACCGCAGGAGAAATGTGCTGAGTACAGCTGAATCGCTGATTTTGAGGGGAACAAAGCATTTTAAGGCTATATTTGCTGGCTTAAAGACAAGGACCAATGTTAGCCAAGGTTTAAGCCTATGCAGTGGTTTATGTTGACTTTATTCGATATATAAAGGTTTTAATAACTCTGCCAAAATATATATTTATTTTTTTTTGTTAACCCCAGCGCCATATTTATATTTATATATTGAACCAACTGATGGAATTTTTGTGACGCAACAAGTTTTTAGCACTAATTTGATTGATATATATCGATTGTTTTTGACAAAACAAGTGATTTTTGCTGACCTTCGCGAAATTTATTCGTTGGCAAATTGCATACATATTTAATTATGTTCCTGAGTGCACTTTAGTTAGAATAAATTACATACGTTCAAGGTTGTTAAAAATAAGCGTCATAATAAAATTTAAAATTTTATATTTTTATCTCTCAAAAGTTGACAAGCTTTAAGTGACAGATATTTGATGGCCTTTACTTAACACTTTGCTCTCTTTTAGTGTTTATTATACTAAGCGCCTTCTCGTTAGGCATGTGAAAGCCTTAAAATTTGTATTTGAAGTTGAGATATGGGTTGAAGTTTAATTGCGGGGAAGAGAACTTATGTTTGAAAGAGATATAATTGAAATTAACAACTGCTCGACGTGACAAAGGTTCCATTTTTTATAACTCCTTTGCATAATTTAGGCTGAAACCGACCAAAGGTTTGATAGATGGCTTATAAAAAAGTCAAAGAGCGTTTAGCCAAACATTTGCCTTATCACTTAAACTAGATTTTATATAAAAATTGGAATCCAAAAAATTAAATAAAAAAATTGTAAATTGGCTTTCCAGCTTTCCATTAAAAAAAAGGTTGTTTACTTATATTTGGATTTAGTAGTGAAAAATACATAGGCTCGTTCCTTTTTTGGCTTAGATCATAATCTAGTTGAATTTTAATACAATATACCTTTATTGTGCTGGGTTTTTATAAATGCGTGGATTTTAAATTCACATGTTGATGGACTTCAAGCCAATGAGGGTAAAGATGGTTGAAACTAAATTGTCCAAGTTCATATCATTATTTAGGACTCAAAAAACTAAGTATTATCAATGCGTAGCTGTTGCAAATACCTCGTAATCCGATATAGGAACCCCCAAAAAATATATGTGGTCTGTTCACTTTAAGTTTTACTACTAAAAACAATTTTCAAACTATCAAAAAAATTACTGAAAACTTATTTTCTGTTGAAAATAAAGACAAACGTTGTAAAGTCCGTGTACCTAATGGAGAGTAGATTATATTAAGTTCGGTAAAATGGCTCTGCAAATCCTCAATATCAGGGGCTGCATTTAGATCGAAAACTGACAAGACTAGAAAAAATACTGCGCTGGTTGTAAGAAATGACCTACCAAACCAGTTTCAAATCCTAGATCTTGGAACCTTAAAGCTCTGGCGTTCAGATAAACAGACGAACGAACGATCTTCCGCGATATTAATAGTTTGATTATTTTGATAAAGATGTGATATATTTTCATTTGTAACTTAATATTAAAGCAAAAGTGCAGTTCAAAAGTTTTGTATTCTCAGATCTTATAATCTCCTAGATCTAGGCGTTCATAAGGACAGACGGTAAGTTTTGAGGTTCTCTAGCATCTCTTTCTCTATGTGATCCTAACATATAGAGTATAGAAATCTGGTTGGTCTCATTGAATCTATTATGTTTTTATTCTTGGTATAGTGCGAGCAATTCAAATATTAAAAAGTCTTCAGTCTTTTGACAAAACAAAATTCTCTTCATACACTGATTTTAAAATGGTTTAAAAATTTTCGTTTTATTTTTTATAACATTGTTGCGTCACATCGACTGAATTAATATTTACACCGTAGAAAGATGGCATACGTTAAAGTCGGGCGAGGACAACTTTGGGATACCCTGTGCCTCTGCTTGCAATAAAATTCGGTATATTGCTTAAGAACACCAAAAGACATTAGATTGCCAAATTTGGTAACGATAACGTCATAAACAAACGAAAACAGACGAATTTTGTACAAAAAACTTTTTTTTGGCCGATCTGCCCTATGGGAGCTATATGATATAGTCAACCGATTTTGATCAAATTTGGTACAGTGCTTGGGAATTCTAAAAAACTTTCGAGTGCCAAATTTGGTGATGATATCTTCATAAACAAACGAATTATCTAACTAAAACCTTTGTTTTTTTTCGAGGTCCTCTGAAACACCTCTATGGGAGCTATATAATAAGACCCCGATATCGAAAAAGTATCATAAACTTGTCTCCCCTGACATAATAACGCATCTAACCTGAAAATTTGGTCGCTCTAGCTCTTACCATCTCAGAGATCTAGGCGTACATACGGACAGACAGACAGACGGACATGGGTATATCGACTTCCTTAGTCACCCTGATCATACTTTAGGTAACTTTGGGAGGTCTCCGACGTCTCCTTCTGTATGTAACATACATTTTCGGCTTGCACAAACTTAATATACCCTTTGTACCATACGGTACAGGGTATATAAAATTGAATATAAAGACGTGCTTAAAATAAATTTTTAACCATATTAAAGGAACAGACTTAAAAAAATTAAAATAATATTAAAAACAAAAGGGTCTTATAGACAACTTAGGAAAAAAAAATCGGCCCTGTAAAAATCCAACTTTTTTCGAAATTTAAAAAAAAATATAAACAAATCTTGAAAGAGCTCTATACAAATCTTAGATATCTAAAAAAAGGATATCAGATATGGTTAGAAAAAAAAAATTGGTTCAAAAATATTTACAATTAAATAAAAAGTGAAAAATACGTTTTTTTAAATTAATCTATATCGTGTTAAGTTTAAAAACTGAAATTTTGTGAAACAATTTTTGTTTTTATCTATGAACCGATCTGCATCGTTAGTTTTCAAAAATCGGCAGTCTTCATAACCCTATCCAGCCAGACCTTCTTTTAAACCTTTTAAGTACACCATTTAAAAAAAAGAAGGTTTTTTGAACATATGTATTCCTTACAACAAATGCTTGCATATGGATTTGATAATTGGAAAGGTCCCTCGTTCCCACAATTATCTAAAAAAAAGAAACAATTTATTTTCGTGAATTTTATCCGAAAGTTGAAAAAAAAAATCAATCGAAGATGCTCAAAACAATTTTTTCTACTTTCAAATTATTACTGATTATAATTTTTCATCGCAAAATTCATAATTCACAACTTAGCAATTAATATTTTGAATACTAATAATGCTTATACAATGCCAGCCTTTAGAAGCATTTATTTTTTCTAAACCGAAACTATAAAAAAAAAATAAATACAAATTTGTTAATTGGTATAAAAAATGTTTGTGTTATTCAACGAGCTCCACAAAAACAGTCGTAATTTGTTGGTGCAGAGCTGCCTGCAAAACCGACAGGGAATTAACTTTTAACTTTATTTTTAATGAGTTTTAGAATATACTACCATACAGAAGTCTCGACTTATTTATATCGCAAAACTACCGACAATTGCAAAAGCCAATTATTTTCGTTCGCTGGACTGCATTTGCTGCCCTGGAGGGGAAGAGAAAAATAAGTGTTTTTTACGCGAGGGTAGTCTTATATATTTCTGAAACAGCATGTTGTAAAAGATAAAATTTTTGTATGCGTAGTTAAATTGGATTGGGACCAGAGAGCTGCATTGAGTGCGCTCGAGCCTGTAACAAGTGAAATGTGAGTGTGAGTTGCAAATCAAAATGAGCTTGTTTGAGTGTTCAGCTCAAAGTGAACAGAGAGCTGCGTTGAGTTAACTCCAGCGAATGGTGCAATAATATAAGGTGGTGTCGTCAGTAAAAGCTTTCCCTTATTGTATGTAGAGTGAGCGTTCGCACGACATCACCTTATTATTCCACCATGCTCGAGCCTGTATGATCATAACAAGTAAAATGTGAGTGTGAGTGAGCTTGTGTGAGTGTTGCGCAAAAAGTGAACTTTCAAAAGCAATCATTATTGAGAGAGCTTTTTGTTTTGATTGTGTGCGGCTGATTTATATACAGCTTAGCAGAAGCTCAGGTTTTAGCACAAGACATTTGGAAGGTGCAGTGTTAAAATGTTTGAAAGGCAGTTTACTAGGAAAATATTGGTGTATGCTTTTTATACCCTGTACCGTATGGTACAAAGGGTATATTTAGTTTGTGCAAGCCGAAAATGTATGTAACATACAAAAGGAGATGTCGGAGACCCCCCAAAGTTACCTAAAGTATGATCAGGGTGACTAGAGAAGTCGATATACCCATGTCCGTCTGTCCCAGATCTTAGAGATGGTAAGAGCTAGAGCGACCAAATTTTCAGATTAGATGCATTTTTATGTCAGGGGAGACAAGTTTATTTTACTTTTTCGATATCGAGGTTATATTATATAGCTCCCATAGGCGTGTTTCAGAGGACCTCGAAAAAAAACCAAAAGTTTTAGATGGATAATTCGTTTGTTAATGAAGATATCATAACCAAATTTGGCATTAAGAAGTTTTAAGAGTACCCAAGCATTGTACCAAATTTGGTCAAAATCGGTTGACTATATCATATAGCTCCCATAGGGCCAATCGGTCAAAAAAACGTTTTTTGTATTATACAAAATTCGTCTGTTTTTGGTTGTTAATAAACGTATCGTAACCTAATTTGGCAATCAAATGTCTTTTAGTGTTCTTAAGCAATATACCGAATTTTATTGTAAGCAGTGGTACAGGGTATCCCAAAGTCGTCCACGCCCGACTTAAACGTACGCCATCTTTTATGTAATTTTATTTTTGTTTTTCTTCATTTATAAACGTTTTTTAACTTTGAAATTAAAAAATAAAATTTTAATTAATTCATTACATAATTAATAAATAAATTCATTCTTCGTCGCTACGCATGCACATGTGTATGCGTATTAGTGCTGCAAATAAAACAGATTGCTGAAACAACCTACCTCAGAAACAATCGCTACAAGAATGCTTGGCCCATAACCAAGCAAGACCGACCGCCGCAAACTTCTGTAGGTTACCCGTGTTACACGAGTACATTATGAGTTTTGCAAGTGAACAGCTAAAACTCAACTCATTCTCTACTCAAAACACAAAAAGGTCGTGAGTGACTTTTGATACCTCAAAAGATACACATACATGTTTTGATGAGTTGATTTACATAGCTGACTGAGTGCACTCAAAAAATTTTGTACTCGTTGCAGCTCTTTGATTAGGACCCTTTTTGTGCAATAAAAACAATAGGTGTAGAAAAAGAAAAAACAATTAAAACCAATAAATATCGTAAAGGTCCTTGAAAATTAATATATTTGCTAGAAACAAAAGATGGCATCATGTGGCGACTGTGAATGTTATTCATATCTAAATGAGAAAGCAATAAAACTTAAGAGAAGACAAACATTCAGCTACGTATTTTTGTCCGCTTTATTGCATTTTCCAAATGGAGGGGTAAGTCAACTTTTGTATTCCAAATACCCAAAACAAAATAAATGCTTTCTAAAAATCTCTGGTTTCAAACTTAATTTGTTTATTAAGTTAAAAGTTGATTAACAAAATGCAAATGGAGCTAAAAAATTATATAGTACAAATAAATGTGTGAGTTATTTTCTGCACTTTGAGTACAAGGGTGTATTAATTTACCGCCTGATTCTATTTCCTGTCTCTTGATATTGTTCCCCTGCGTGCGTCTTTCGATCTAATACTTTATTTGCATTCACTTTTTATGCTATCGAATCTTTTTAGCTTATAAATATTTGAGGTTAAGTTACAATTTTAAGACACTGCACGAAAATTGTTCATTAGCTATAAATTGGTGAAAATTTTATAAAAATCGACTTGAAGACTCATGAGTACAATATGGCGGACATAAAAATCGGGCGTGATCGAAATTAAGTTACCCTGTATATACATAAAAAAAATGGATTTCGATTCAATTACGCAAAAAAAAAACAATTATGCTTGAAAAGCTTTTTTTTGCCAAAAGATAGTTCAGTTACTCTATTTCTCTATTACAGGGTATAAAAAACTAGTTTTTGACATTCCACAGTCCCAAGAAATTATAAAAGATACGAAATCTGGGCACTTAAATAGTGTACGGTTGGTACAAATCGAAAGGTTTTCTTTTATTGCTTTTAAAATTTAAGAAAGTACAGCGCTTCAAAGGAGCGTAGCAAAAAAAAAAAAAATAAAACTTGATCTACCTGCACACATAAAGAGACCAAATCTCAAGTTTGGTTAGCCTAGCTCCTATGGTAGCCAAAATCCAGACAAAAAGGCGAACAGATGAATAGACATGTTTTTATCAATTTGTTTTTGTGCTCCTTACAATATTTGGGGGCTCTCCGGTGTCTTCTTCTCTATGTTACATACATTTACACAGGCCTCATATATACCTCTTAACCTATAAAATGGTTACAAAATGGAGGCACTAAAGAGTTTGATGCTAAAAAAAATGTTAAGTGTTAGTTGAAAGAAGCGCTCATGCTATTCGAGTTGAAAAAAATAAACTCGAAATATTAGTGAGCAGGAAATAAAAAAAAAACATTTTTCAACAGCTATTTCCGTTTTAAGATGCCACTTTACTACGTAAATAAATGAGAAATTTTAATGATATCAATCTCAATTATTTTAAATCTCTAAACTTATGCTATCATGGCGTATACTTGATCCCATACTAGCTGCACTTGAAAGTATGCAACACTTGAATGCAAAACACAAGTGGCCAACATTGTTAGTTGCAAAAATAAGCCCGGGAGCAACAAATAAAAAAAAAACACACACATGCGCTCTCCCACACATGGAAACTTAATGCCATAGATTCTGCATACCCTGTTGCTCACATACAGGACTTAACGCCTACAAAGACAAACAGCTTTTACCTGTTGGACTTACGGCGCTTGTGCCTACGATTTCCTGCTCAAAGGGGCGTATGCGCAACATGCATTTGCAACAGGTTGACCTTGAGCGGAAACGGCATCAGCGCCGCTGCATTGACACTGGGAATCACAATCGCTGCCAAGGACACTCGTCTCTAAAGCCAACTCGCTCGCACTTGCAGCACCACAGCTAGGACGAATGCTTGCTGCCTGCTCCGTTGCGTATGTTCAGCGCTTGGCTGGCAGCAGTCGCAGCAGTAGCAGCAGCTGGGGCAGACACTGGCACGCCAACGCCTGAAGGGGCAACTGCTTGTTTGGGCCATGATTGGTGGAGCCTGTCGTGCGTATTCAGCGCTTCACAAATTTGATTTGCAATTTGGCTGTGGAAATTAACATTGCATGTTCCAAGTTCCGAGTATGTTTGTGAAGCAAAAACGATTTCATTTCACGTTTCGAATTTTACTACTAGGATCCCTTTACCTTTTATTTCCGAACTGCAAGTTTGATGTTAGAAATTTGATTTTAATAAAAGTATCTGATTGTGACGCTCATAAACCATGCTTTACATATTCCTAGTTGTCAAAGAGGTATCCCAAAATGTTCTTCCATACGTGCATATGGTCGGCAACGTTTGGTTTTTCAGTAAAATACATTGGGGAAGAATAAAATTTTATATTTACACGCTATATACAAAAACTATATTACAAAATTTTACATCGTTTAATACAAATTAACATGCAGTCTTTTTATTATAGGATTTTAGATCTATTGTTTAGAGTCTGCATCTAATCAAGCAGCACTTGCTTGTAGCTTGGACAGTGCGTTTTGCGGCTCACTGTTAACCTTCTGAGTCCACCAATCTCATGAGTCAGCAGGACCTTTTCTCTTTCCTCACATTGCAGCTGCTTGCGCCGAGTCTTCCTAAACTCATCATGTAGTAGTGTATGCTTGGTTTTAAGTTCCTCAAGTTCCACTTGCAAACTTATATTTTCACGCTGCAGCGTTAATCCGCAGTTTTCCCAAGCATTCTTCTAGTTGGCCCTGATTTTCCTTAATCTTTGTTTGTAGCTCATTAACAAGCAGAGATTTCTTTTGGTTTTGCTGTTAGAGCTCTTCAATGTACTCAGAATCTATTCTATTCTGTTCCAGCCTAAATATGTGAATTTCTTGCATTTCCATTTTTTTCTCTATAATCCTAAAGCTTAGCAGGAATTTGTCAGCCTTGAAATGCAGCTGCTGCAAGGCAATGGCCATGGTGTTGGATTGCACGTTCTCGTTCGGCTCTATAGTTTTTGTCATATCATCCGAGTGTCTGTACTGGTTTCAACTTTATAGATAGCTTGTGCATTAGCTCCAATATGGAGTTACGTTCCATTTGCAGCTGACCGTTCAAAATATCCAATCGTTGTGTTATGTCCTTGAATTACAGCATCTCTTGTTCCATCTTTTTTTCCAACAAGACTATGCGCATATCTGTAAGAGCCTTGTTCTATTGTGCAAGAACATCCGTCCAAAAGTATCCGCAAGATTCATCCCCTTACTCTGCGTTATCAATAGACGTTCTATTACTTAACCATCAGCATAAATTAAGAACACATCCACATCCATTCATAAAATGTACAGTTTTTCAAAATAATTAGTAGGCTTGTTGACAAAAATCCATTTTTGTTTTTAGTCTTACGGCGCAGAATGAAAAATTTCGCACGGAATGACAAGACTTCATATAAATGGGATATCCCATTTAGGATATGATGCATACTTTTAGTGCTAAGTTTTTGTACACTTAATTTTTTAAATCCTGATGATCCTAGTCAGGACATTAGAACAAAGTTATTAAACAATTGTATTGTCATCAGTCCTTGACCCCTGTGCAAATTTTCAAGATGATCAGACTTCTTGAAATTGGTGAAATCAAGGCTGAAAGATTCTGTTACATACATATGTACATACATACAGGTCAAGCTAATAAAAGCATTTTAATGATATAAAACCATGGAATAAAAACACGCTTATAGTTATGAATTTGGATAAAGCGACCCAAAAGAACATTTTCATCTCAAAAAAAATCGACGATGTTGTTTTGGACTTTTTTAAGATCGCTGAATCTGAATCCGATGTTGAAAAACCAGCAGCACTTCATGGTTTTGACATAGCCTCAAAAACGACAAACTTATGGGTGAATCTCAAAACTATGACGTGCTAGGGGTTTTTATGCCTCGGACTCTGATTCAGCTGAAAAAATCGTCCAAAACCATAAATCGAAAAACGATTCTTTTGTGTTTTCGAAGATAAGCGCAGAACCCTTGGATGTTGGTATTTTTTGAACCCCGGGTGCGGACTCAGCTGTGCTCCGAATTTTCGCTCAGCAGAGACTTAAAAACTTTTCTTTTGTTACTTATATGGTGTAAATAGAAATCAAATTGAAAATTTTACTCAAAGTTGATGAGCAGAACATGCCAGTTTGTATATTTTCCAACAAATATAAAATATTGCATTCAAGTGAAATTGGAAAGTGAAAGCGAATTTTGACTTGTAAGGGCATTACTTTATGTTCTTTTTTTGAACATCATCACATAGCACTCAATTAATTAATTATTCATTTTAAAGCAGCTTAAGCGCGGCGCGCATTAAACGCTCAATCCTGGTAGAGTCCTGCCATAGTCCGTGCCCGCTTTTAGGCTTTTGGGATTTTGGAGGCAGTTGAAGCTGGCAATTAAATTTTTCGCAGCGCCTATAATTATGTATATATTATATACCAAAAGACTCTCTACCACGTGCCTCCCCTGCGTTGCTTGCTACTGCTTAACCAAGCTGCGGCTTAGCATTTAAATTGCCTTGGCATATTTGGGGGGATTTTGCAGTTTGGAGTATGCTGCTTCGTGGTCGCCAACAGCCGGAAATACTTATGTAGTCAAAGTTGTTGCCACAATTTGTGGCATCAAGCAATCAATAAATTTTCTCTTTTTTCTTTCATAACTTTAGACAAATGGCAGCAAACAGCTGTGCTACAAACAAATTCGCATCTTCAAAGACATTTCTGAAGTCAAAGCTACAAAATACGAAATTCGAAATAAAGAGTTGGATTAGATGGAGTGACAGTTTTAGGCTGTTGCTTATAATATAATAAATATAATATTTCCAGCTAAATTTAATCAGTGTTCTGTGAAAGGAATAAAAGCCTCATATCTTTGTGTTGGACAAGAGAGTTGGAGCCTCCATCGTGAAAGTTTTTAATATGCTGTACTTTGGCTACAAGGGTAGACGAAGTGCAGAAAAATGTAGCTGCACCATTTAGAATATGAAAAAAAATATATATATCTGCCACATAAAATAGAGCCACAAGGTGCTTCCTATGGTCGAACTGCAAAAGAATTTTGCGATTTACTTCCACATCGTCGGTCGGTTTTCATGTCGATATCTTATTCCCATACCCCCGGAGTAGAATTCTGCAAAATTGGATACAAACTTCAAAAGCCAAAAGTAAACTTTGTTTTTTGATTTTCTAGACCACCCTAAAAAGTGAGCAATGTTATGTAAATTATCTGTAAAGCTTTTTGTTAAGAAGGTATAGTCACCACATCGGGTTTGTAGACTTATGTAGACTAATATATAAAAGTTATTTTCCTTTTCTATTAAAAATTAGGAATTTATTGTGAAGAACGGGCTCACATTTTTCTGGCAGCATTCGGATAACATGTAGGAAGAACACTTTATCTTTTGAGGTTATTCACGAATCGAGACAATTTTTGATAAAAACCGGACTGGCCATGTAACCAGGTGGTTCACATGATTTTCTCTTCTTTAGTTTACTGAAGTGGATCCATTTTTCAGCACTAGTGAGTATACCATAAAAAAAAAATGTTCTACTTGGGTAGGATCGTTTCGCTCATGAAAAATCGGCGTCCGATGTTCATATGGACCCCATGGCGCATCGACCGGAACAAGAGATAATCGGAAGGAGGCTACGTCTGATCAATAAAGCGGGTGGAGTAGGACTTTCCAATTATTCGTTTCAAATAAGTTTTGACCATCACCGACCGGACGGTCCATTTGACCAGGTGGTCCACGCGATTTTCTCTTCTTTAGATTACTAGAGTGGATCCATTTTTCAGCACCAGTGAGTATACCATAAAAAAAAAAAATTTTTTTATTTGGCAAGGATCGTTTTGTTCATGAAAAATCGTCGGCTTCGATTCATATGGATTCCATATAAGAGGAACTCTTCATCTTTTGAGGCTATTCGTGTCCATTTGTGGTAAAAATTAATATATGTAATGTACAAACATTGAGAAAAACCATGTCCCATCGACGGAAACTAGAGATAATCTGAAGAGGACCACGTCTGGTCAATAAATCGGGTGAATCACGACTTTCCAACTAACTGCTTCCCAATAGGTTTTGAACGTCAACGGACGGTCCAGATGGTCGGCATGATTTTCTATTCTTCAGATTATCGTAGTGGATCCATTTTTCAGCAGCAACGGCTGTACAAAGAAAAAAACTCTTGGTCCAATATCGCTCGGCTTCAATTCTCCAATTTTTTTGTCTTAAAGCATTTCCACGTTTTTTTTTAATTGCTTTTTGAGTCTCTTCCAATGTAAGTCAAAGTTCTTTTACTGTTTAGGTCGACTTTTTTCCACTAACATTTCCAGTCCCATGACTAGGCAAAATTTTTATCTTTCACATTTTAACAAAGCTTACTGGCCAACTTTTGTGGAATGACGGAAACTAATCACATAACTTGTGAGGTTACCTGACCCAGTCGCCCGCAGTTCCAAAACTGTTTAGTTCCAGATTTTTCTACACAGCACCCTATAACGCTTCACATACGTTTTTTTTTATTACACTTTAATACAAGTTTTATAAAAATTCGATAGAAACTTTGGGAGTTATAGCCAAGAATTACAAAATTTAAGCCTCTTTGCTTAGAAGATACTTCAAAAACAAATGTTTTTTAAAACTTTTTGTAAAGAAGCTAACGTCAGCGAAATCGGTATGTAGACTCAAGTAGACTAAAATTAAGAAATTTCATTTTTAATTTTTGGGCATACCAACCACATGGTGTTGCCTAAAGATATCCTCTTGCAAAAGGTTTAATCATCTCAGGCCGATAAAGCAGTTGAAATGTTAGACTTAGCATACATAAATAATAAAAAAAGAAATAATTATTATAAATATATGTAAAAGGTCGTATGGCCAGGCAAAGTGCGCAGGTGGTGAGGACCCTTAGTTTTCAACACTAAAATATAACTTCAAAGCGCGATAAAGTTGAAAAATATTGCGTAAATTTAAGTGAGTACAGGGCATAATTAATTCGTTACATGCCGTCTCTTGACTTAACCAAAGCCACCAAAGAAATTATTGATTTATTAATGGTCAGAAATTTTAAAAATTCTATTTTTTACTGTAAAGGGAAACGCAAAGCAGTTCCACGAAATCCTTCAAAGTACAAAATTTAAGCTTGCCGCACAGGATTTGACTACAATTTGCAACTCATTTATGTTGTTGAAAAAGACCTCCTCCACTGGGAACAGCTTACTTTTAATGTATATTTTTTTGCTTTTAGAAAGCAATTTGTATCATTAATATGCAGTAAGGAGTAACTGCAATCAGCATATAGTATTAGATATGTTAAGCTCATAAATCTGTTGCAACGAATCACTTCTGCACAGTTGACAACATTTCAATTAAAAAATAAATAGGAAAAAAGTATCGATAACAGAGTCTCAATTACTTAATAGCTACTTATACAACAGAGACATGACATCAGCTGGCTTTCTATCTATGCATCTGTATCTGTGTGTGTGTGTGTGTGTGTATATGTGTGTGTGCCCACGTGTTCGGCTTTTAGTCTGTTTTCCCATCAATTTGCAAACGAAACGCATATATGAGCATATGTACGTATATTGTCATGACTACATTGCTCTGACATGGCATTCCTTCAACAAGGATATCCAGCAGTATTAGTACTATTTAATACCCTTGCCCAAGGTCAAGGGTATAAAAGATTTGTGCAAAGTATATAACAGGCAGCAGAATATGTGTTTTATATACTCAAGTAATTAGCAAGGATTTGGGTAGCAATTGAGCCATGAAAAAATTCATCTCGGGCATCATAAGACAATGAAAAACATCCTGATGTCTGATTGCATTACTCCTTGGGATAATTGCGTAGTTTACTGCCACACTATAAAAGCAATTCTAACGATATTTGATTAGGATTAACAAAAAAGTTTCCATCTTTTGACAAAAGAAGGCGCCACCAGCTGGCGTCAAAATTGAAGTATAATGTCCCCGGAAGTAAGAAGTTAACTAGAAGAAGCCCTTGGGAATTATGTAACCATTTCAAAAATACTGTGTTA
Organism: Chymomyza costata; assembly: GCA_018150985.1. Taxonomy (NCBI): domain Eukaryota; kingdom Metazoa; phylum Arthropoda; class Insecta; order Diptera; family Drosophilidae; genus Chymomyza; species Chymomyza costata. Next base: position 10,330,974 of record JAECWU010000256.1, read on the forward strand.
ACACATAAGTCAAAGCTATCAAAATTCGAGACATAGACTCTTGTAAGCCTAATAAGGAAAGTAATGCTGACCTTTAAAATCTTCATTTTAACAATGCAAACTGTTTTCATTCACATGCTCATACCTCTCAAGATGTCCTGATGAAACATGCTGCGCAACTTAATTTTTTTTTATATGGGGTTTCCGACAGTCGGCTAAATACATTTTTTTCAATTTGCAATGCTTTAGCTAAATGCGGTCGCTGCAACCAGAAAAAAAAAACAGATTAACAAGCAAACGTACCCCAGACCAAGACCTCTGCCTTTGATAGCCTCCAAGCCATGCAATGCCATCCGAAATTGACCTGTTGCCATGGCAGAGGAACATAAAATTTAACATACCGTAATGCCCAGCTGGCAGCTTATCCCCTAACAATGCTCGTGCAGCATATTTGTACACATCATGTTTGTGTGTGTGCGTGTCTCCGTGTCCGTGTGCAGCACTGGCAGCGGTTACGGGGCCAACGAGGCCAAAAATCATAAATAACCGGAAGGAAACAAGAGGGAGAACAGCAGAACGTGAGCGTCATTAACGCGTGTCGCGGGGAGCAATCCGACACGCTTCTGCGGAGCCGGACCACAGTCAATGCAGGAGAAGCGTAGCCGTGAGGCGTGAGCTTTAAGAGCACGGTAAAGGGAGACGAATAAACTGTGCATCGAATATGTTAGTTTATCAACTTTATACTTCACCGCCAAATGGCAACGAAAATGCTTGAGTAAGTCAAAAAGTAATAGTGGCGAGGTTAGGCTGATAAGTAAGCGGGAAGCACTTTAACAAAGACTGCTTGAGTGTAAGACACTTAATATAGAGTTGTAACAATGTTTATATTTATATTCCTTAAAGAAAAGTCTTTTTTCACGGAGACACTGCTTTAATTTCGTATAACTGACTAAAAATATGCCCAGTTCAGGAAAATTTGGTAACCGTGGAACAAATTTGTATGTTTTACCAAGATGACTTGAAATTATTTTATTTTTTTTTATTCTTTTTTTTTCTAAAAATATTTGCCACTTATCGTAATGCTATGTAATAGATTCTAAAAGCATCATCTTATTGCTAAAGAACCCGCCCAAGTTTTCTTTGGTGTCGCATCCTTAAAAAGAAATCAACTGCTTTGACTATACTATCTAAGTCTAAGTTCTAAGTCAAGATGATAACTTCCTTTGCTGACGCTGTTTTTAGGCTAAGCCGCATACTTTTCGACCTACCCTCTTGCATCCTCCTTGGGGCTAGGTTAAATTTTCTTTGCTTAACATTTTCGCTAGTTTTCAAGTTGTTCTTAAGTCAATTATAGCGCATGCTGTGGCAAAGGCAACACCAACAACAAAAATAAGCACCTCTATGACAAATAGGTCATCGTTCCGCAGGCAGTGCAGGATTCTCCCAGTCGAAGAATTGCCAACACCTAGTTACGGCAATACAAAAGCAAACATAACATTTCAAATCCTTGCCCCCTGTGCTTCTAGAATTGTTATAACATCCACAATACCAATAAAGTGCCCTTTTTATACACTGTACCCAAAAGGTAAGGAGTATCTTTATATCCAAAACTGTTTGGCCTGACTAACTTATTGAGAGAGTACTTTTTGCGAATTCAAAAAGAGCCGGCAACAACGGTAAAGGAAAAAGTTTTTATGGCAAACATTTTTTTTTTTCATCAAATTGACATAAAAATTGGTCCCAAGCTGTAAGAGCTGAAGAATGATGATGCGGTTTATGCTGTGGGTAAGCTGGAAAGGATTTTGGAAGATTTAAATTTCTTATTCTTGTATTAATTTTTGTAATCAACGCGACATTAGTTAGTTACAAGTTCTATGAAAATGTTGTGTTAAAAAAAATTTGAAAATTTTCATATAAAGTCGAAAATTATTTAATTCAATGTTTTTTTTTGGATATTCAGAGCGTCACTTGATTCCAAAACAGTTTACAACAAATAATAAATCGTAAACGGTTTGTAAAAAATGGTTGCTTGTTGTAGCGGCAAAGCAAAACAGCTGTTGTTACTGCTGGCGCCACCTAGTGAACTTCGGTGGCGTCATCTAACATAAAGCATCGGCTTAATCATAGAACACAACACTATTTTGTTTGTTTATCTGCGTCTACTTATCGCTTATATGAAGTTTTTTCTTTACAGCTGTGAATCCCAATGCTGCATACAGTTCTTTAGGGGAAAATTTAGGGTGTTGGCGTGCAAAGCAAGCAGAGGGCGGAGTCCCCTAAAATTAAATGCGACGAAAAATGTCAATTAGACCTATCCCCCTGTTATTTAAAGACCAGAAAAGGCCAAATTTTTATATGCTTTGTTTAATGGTAGAATCTTGAAACAGATCTTGCATATAAAAATTATTTTTACTTGTAGGGGATATCTCTTCCTCCAGCAAGTTTCTCAATGTTGTCTTCCAAACCACTCGAATTAGAAAATAAAAATCAAAAAAAATATTAAATTTCATAATTATGAATAATACAGTATATATAATAGTCGTTACTGCCCGACTGTAACACTTCCGCAACTGTTGCATACTTTTGTGCGGGCGTTTTGCTATTTGACGCTGGAATTTGTTTCACTATCTGAGAGTTTTGATGCAACTTTGTGATAAGATTACATAGAATAAATAGAATGACGTTAAAATCAGGTAGACTTTATATTTAGTATGGAAATGGGTAGCATAACATCCACAAGATATTTTTATATGCATTTGGATTAAGTTCAAGTAACAAAAAGTTTTAGTGTGTCTCCATTTCATTCTTCAGAGCACTAAGAAGTTCTTATTATTTTATATACTGAACTTTTTCCACATACCAAAGTAATTTATTTTTGATTTTTCATATTATATTGATCCAATTTGAACTTAATCTATCTTAGATGATTCCAAAATGCTGGCATTTTCAGATTTGATTCTTTTTTAAAATTTTTTTTTCGAATTTTCATAACTTAAAAATAATTTATTGTGATTAATTAAATAGTTCTACTACATAACCTGTGATGGGGTGGGGTAAGGTTCCTCACAGAAGCCTCGTGGACTCGCAAAAACTGCAGAAAGTAAACGAGCTTAAACTACACGAGTCCGAAATAAAGCGATACCATGAATTCCTGCAGTTCCCACAATAACTGCGGGGTCTTAAAAATTATTTTTATTTTACTTAACTTAACAATTAATTAATTAAATGTATGACTAAAGCAACAAGTTAACTATTTATGGTGACACTTTCTAAAACTTAGAAGTTGGGGGGTTATATATTTTATTTAAATGCTTATTTATGAAGCTATTGAACAGCGCAAATAGAAATCGCTGAAGTTCTTAAATTTTTAATGAGTAGAGAAAACACCTATATAGAGGCACCGGATCCTCTAACATAATGATGTTAAGAACAGGGTCTAGATTCTAATACTAAGGGGATACGCTGGCGTATGCATTATTATAAAGCTAAAAAAACAAAAGCTCTGTAGTTCCAATTTGTATTAAGCCCTTAAGGCCCGTACGCAGCATGCAAAATTTACGAACGCAATGAAAAACTTCATATAAAAAAAATAGTCACGAAAAATTCCGATTAACAATTTTTGACAAGTGGACGCAGTTAACAAAACAAGACAGTGTTGTCTTTTTATTTTAAAAATGCTTAACGTTAGATGGCGCCACTACTTCACTAGGTGTGGTAGCACTAACAACAGATTTTGCTTGCACAATATTTTGTTCGAAATGGCTGGTAGGAGAAAACGCTGTGAGTGATTTGTAAGAGATGGGAAAATTGAGCTTATTAAAGCAGGAGAGGAGTACCCAGTGTTATGGGATATAACAAACAAAATGCACCTTAATGTACTGGTTGCCAACTTGGCTTTCGCATCTGGTCGTGTGAGCCGTTTAGGAACCAAGTAACGCAGCAGCATTTCAAACAATATATTGCAATTTGTTGAGGACATATGAAAATTTTCATGAAACACCGATGGATTACGCAACATGGTGTCAAGCTTTAAATTGAACACGAAATGCACACAATTGTGTTGGAATATTAGTCCAATACAAAATACATACAAATTTGAAAAATCTTCCACTTTCTGCTCTGCCCATTAAATAAGGGTTCATCCAGACACTTCTGTTCCTGCGCCGTACCTCTTGTTGTTGTTTTTTTTTTTTGACGCTAACCTTTTTGCAATTGGTAGGCAGCCAATCACGCATTGTTTACACTAAGTTATGTTAACCATTTTTGTTGATAAAAATCCATGTTTGTTTTAATTGCCAATTTTGCGCGCTTCATTTTTGTAAACAAAAAGCAGCTGATTGCAATGTGACAATGTGTTTGCCACTTTAACCCAAGGTATCGGCAAAAAATATATATATATAATATCAAATATACCACAAAAAGAACCAGAATTCGATGAAAAATAACATTTTGTCTTATTATGCACACACGTGTGGTTCCATCTGAAATAATGTGCATTAGTTCATATTAGAGGTCTGCATGAATGCATTCAAAACGGCGAATGAATAGCTCAGCCTTAAAAGCTATGCATAGTTTTTAGTACCCATTTGAATGAATATAAGTGAATACACAAGCATGGGTTCCAAAATTGTGGGTAAAGTACTTTTATGGTGTACCATAGTGAGTACACTACTATATCAAAGTAAAATACGTATGAAAAAATGAAAGAGAGCGCGAGAGCAGCGATCGCGAGCGTAATGAAAGGCATAATATTAAATAAATGACATAGTAAATGCAGCAGGTATGAGTGAGAAAGCATAAATATTTTCTTGGTCAAATTGGGGTGGCTTGCTTGCTTGTTGTATGTATACCCTTTCGAAGTAAGGTTACTGCTATGACACTTGTTAGTCGTGTTTACATTCACACTGTATAAAATGCGAAAAAGGGTACTTCTCTATCGACTTTCAATCTGTTCAACGGTTCATACAGCGTGCACATAAAAACACAAATTCGTTTTATATTGTATGTTCTTTGGTTTAACACATAATTTTTTAATATTTGAATAAATATTATTTAACAAATTTTCTGCTTTAATATAAAGTAATTGATTTTTTTGAAAAAAAAATTATGGTTACACATTATTATTTGCTTTATAATTAAAAAATAAATAAAAGTATACAAACGCAAACAAATAAGCCAACACCTAATTTTTTAGCCCACAAACAGATCAATTTAATGCCAATTTAACTGCCTAAGCCAATTTACTACAACAAATACACACAGTTTCCAAAATGTTCATTGCGCCGGCTTTGTTTTCTCTCCTTTGAATTTTTTTGCAGCAACAGCTACTCACGTACATACATATGCATGTATGCTCGTTTTGTACACTACTATACTCAGTGTTCTCATAACATTTTGTCTGTGCTTATGTTAAAAAGACAGCATACATGAATATTCACTTCTGTGGGTACTGTAAAAATGGGGTACTGCAAAATTTTGAATAGGGTATTTGTGAGTACCACATAGTACTGTATAGTACTATGTGAGTAGAAGTGAATGTAGCCATGCAGACCTCTTGTTCATATGTAAATTTTCGAACTGCGTACGGGCCTTTATATTATAAAAAGGTATTTGATAACGGGTATCTTCAATAAAATATTTTAAAGGGAAAAAACACGGCACCAACTTATTTATGTAAAAAATAATAGTAAAAAAATATGCTCACTTACCGCTAAAAAGGTTTTTCCGGTTTTTTTTTTGTTTGCTATCATTAGGTTCAATAACGAAAACCGTAAATTGTTTTATAAAATTATTATATCCGTGCTATATTTGCTCGACATGCAAATAAATACTAACCGCACTGCTCACACTCGCGTTGAAATATAATACGTTAAAAAAAACAAAAGCAGGACAAACTGCATTGCGAAGGCAGGCTGAGAAGTTACCAGCCTAATCAAAAAATTATGTTAGCAAAAGATTCGCGTAGTTTTGCCAGAAATTAGAACAGAACTAAAATTACAAATACTTAATATAGGGCGTTTATTTAATTTCTGTTTTCAAACAGAAAACAAACGAATTGGATAATTTTTATAGCGATATTGCACCATATAGATAAAAACTATTAAAATATTGATCAAATTTATTCAAGCGCAAAAAACAAATAATATTTTTGTTTATGGCACTTTGTGCCGGACAGGTAATGGTGCGCGTAATTGCTAAGGCCGTAGGCATCACAGGAGAATAAGTGGGAAATTTATTCCACCAATATTTTTATTTTTATTTTAATTATGTGAATGCTGGAGAACTTTTTGCAACATTTTATAGCTTGAACCCAAACAGCACAATGCTTGCAAAAAATTTTGCATTAAAAGTGGCCAAGGCGGATATTTTAGTAATTCCAAAGTTTTTTGGGATATACGTGATATCCGTTCATATGGATTATTTAACAAGTCAGTGGGAACATAATTCGTAGCTTGTTGATCGATTTGCAGCTTATTTATAGCAAGAAAGGTAATTTCGATTACAGCGAATTGCTGTAAAATCTTCAACCAGCAAATTATATTGGCGCGCATTATTAAATTTTTGCCTTTGAATTTATTGCACAACCCATGTAGAGTGGAACCATGTGCTGCTAATAAACTATTCCTACAAAATTAAAGGAAGTTGTTGGTCGAAAAATACTGCATTCAAATGATGTAGTCATCCGTGAAATAATTGCTTCTTAGGCGGGCCTTGACTACATTATTTGGCGTAAAAATACTGTGAACGTTTGTATAAGGTATACAGCTCTTAAAGAAGATTATTTTAGTAACATAAAAATATTTATTTTGAAATAAACAGCTCTTAAATAAGATTACGCGTTTTTACACTGTCTTTTTTAACACGGTTTTAAAATATCACGTTCTAGAAAAAAAAAGATATTTGATTGAAATTTAATTACAATTACATTTTTGTGAAGGAATCCACCTTTTCAATTTATTTTCATAGCAGCTTAAGGATTTACTTTACACTTTTTCTGGTACGTATCTACCGTGTAAAAACTGAATTAGGTGTATTTAAAATATATAAAAATGTTTATTTTAAAATAAATACTCTCTACTTTGTCATGCTAATAACTTATTAGCCTACCTTCGCAGCTTTACATTTACATGCAAAATCGCAGATTAGCCGTGCCGTTCACACTTATTGATTTCAATACACTTTTGAAAATTGAGATCAAAACGCAACAAAGAGAGCAGCTCTTTGCCACTTGCACAGTTAAAAGCTTTTACATAGGCTCTGACCACACACACACACACAAAATGAATCTCTACGGCAATGCGCGCACCTTTTCACACCTACGCACAGTATAACCAATGTCGATTGTCCTTCTTTTTTCCACTTTTCAGTCTCAATTTTGAGTGCGCACTATTTTTTTTTTTTTATTTAAAATGCAAATATGCGCAAAACTGTTATTCATTCCACTTACTGGTTATACATATGTAAATATTTTAACACTTTTTTGCAACGCGTAAAGTTATTAATATTTAGCTGACCCGTTTACATGTGTATTCAATGCACTTAAAAAAAAATTGGGATCAAAAAACAGGCTTTTATGCATAACTCTCACTGAACAACATATGTAAGCAAATAAATACATAAATAAAAAAATTCCCATGCATTACCTTTTCGCACCCACACACGGTATACATATGTATGTATAATACATACATCAATTCGATTGAACTTCCTTTGCTCAATTTTTAGTAACAGTTTTACATGTGCACGTATATTTAAACAAAAGAGCAAATACGCGGAAAATTGTTGTTTATTTTGCCACTTACTCTTTATAAACATTTTAACACATTTTTTTATTTTAAGCCATGCTATCAACGCATCAAAGAAAAATAGGATCAAAGGGGTAATAACAGAGCTCGCTCTTTTGAGATCAAAAAGAAACAAGAGTAACGTTTTACACTCACTGAACTTTGCATGCATCTGAGTGGTTTTCGCACTTGCTGCATTTTATTAAATTTCTCTTGGTTTTTATTAACCGTTCGCTAATTTATTTAAATTATTGTTAATAATTGCATTAACTGCTTTTACATATTTTAACAGTTTTGCAAGCAAAAAAATAAACGTTTTTAGTCGCGCCGCTCACACTTGTTGCCTTTAATAAGGTAAAAAGAGAGAGAGAGACCGAAAGAGCAATTCTTTGTTCCTTGCACACACACACACGCTGGCGATTATTTTTTCTTTTCACACTTTTCACTGCCAATTTTTCAAGCGTTTTTTATTTTATTTATATTTCATTGTTTAAACAATTGCGCGCACTTAACAACTACTTTAAATTGTTGCCTTTATTTCCACTAACTGGTTTTACACTTTTAAACAATTTGCTGCAACGCGCAAACTTTTAAATTCTTAATAAAACTGCAGAGCGCAACCGAGCGCGCCACGATTTGCTTTCTTTTTGTTTCACATTTTCCAGGAGCGCGTAGTTTTGTTTTTACTAAGGGGTTTGATGTTATATACGTATGTACAAGTGGCGCAAAATTTTAAAATATAAATTATATATTAATTGTAGAGCTATTTGCAAAAGTTTTCGGCGAATATTTCAATTGACATTAAATCGATTATAATCGAAATATGTATGTTAACAACAATATTGAAGCTTGTGTTTTATTTATTTATTGTTTTTTGCTGTAAATATATACGTATTTTGACTAAAGTTAATCGTGCATAATTATAATTTTATATATATTAAAAACCATATCAAAGCAGGTGGCTCCCTTTTGTCTACGCCTCTGTCTTTTTACTTTTCTTTAGTCTGCATTGAAAGTCCTGCCAACTCAGGCAGTTAGCAATAAGAAAAATAATTTTTCTGCAACAGCTAACAAGCAATGCGTACATCTGGCAACGCTTTGAAAAACCGCATGTCAAAGAAAACAAATTAATTAAAACTGCGCTATAAAAATATTTAATCTATTATTTTGCGCGTGCAATAAGTGTAAAATGTGAAACAGCGTGTTTTTTTTGGTTTTTTTTTTTTTAATAGAAGTGCAAGCTATTAAAAAGCTGGCTAAGAACATTTATTGGTTCGTGCGTGCGTGTGAAATGTCTGCAGAAGCGCTAGCCAAGTGTTTTTTTTTTTTTGTTTGCTTTAAGCAAAAGTGCTTAAATAAATAATTTATCTACAAGTTTTAAAAAATGTTAAATTTAGCTTATGGCTACAAGCGAGTGCATGAAAAAATTAAATAAATACCACTCCGCCCATCCCAATCCGTGCACTCAAGCAATTTTTTGTTCATTATTTTTTTTCCTTTTTTTATAAAAAAGTGTAAATCCATCAATAACACTAGTTAACAGCAAAATGTATCCTCAACATGTTTTACTCGTTTCCATAGTGCAATGGTGCACGCTAAATCCGAAATAAGTCCAAAAATTATTTCATGGAACGGATTTCGAGTTACTTCGAAAAAAACACTTTTCGAAACTAAAAAAAAAAAGTGTGTACTTAAAAGCAAATATCTCTGGTTGTACTAAAGTTTAGTAACTAAACTGATTTTGATTATTACCAAAGTGTAGATAATTGAATTAAATAACGATTATACTGGAAATTTTTCATACAGTTTTATTCGTGGCTCGTAGAGTTTGATCGATTAATTAGTGGTTGTTTATCAAAACCGGAGTAAAAGTTTGGAATAAACGGAAATTTTTGTAAAAAGTGCAAAAACTCAATTTTTCGTTGTGTTTCCTTTGTTTATGGACATATCGTAATCAAATATTGTGTTTGACAGTTTTTGAGAGTTTCCCACCACTCAACCAAATTTGAACAAAATCGGTTGACTATAATCATATAGGCCCCATTAGACAGATATGTAGGTACAAAATTCATTGTGTTTCGCATGTTTTTGAAGATATCGTGACCAAATTTGGTGTTCCGAAGTTTTTTATAGCTCCCAAGCACTGTATCAAAGATCAAAATCGGTTGTATATATCATAGCCCAGAGGGTCGATCGGTCAAAACATATTTTTTTGTGCCAAAATCGTTTTGATTCGTTTGTTTCTGAAAATATGATAACCAAATTTGGCAAATATATATGTATCTTTACTATCTTTAGAAGTTTTTGAGCAATATACCGGATTCTGCACCAAACATGTTTTTTTGCACGATCGATCCAATGGGTGCTATATGATATTGTCGGCCAATTTTAATAAAATTTTGTACAGAGCTTGAGAACTCTAAAAAACTTTCGATTGCCAAATTTTGTAACAATATCTTTGTAAATAAATGAATTATTCATCTAAAACTTTTGGTTTTCAAACAAATTTACATTTCTCACTTTTTACAAAAATACTTGATATTTCCACATTTTTGCTTCGATTTGGATAAGCAACCACTCATTATTTTTGTAATCGATCAAACTTTACGAGCCATGAAAAAAACTGTATGAAAAATTTTTTTTTAATTTTTTAAGCATTACGAAAAAGTTTCAAACGAATGCATAAATAGCGTCCAAACCGTAAATTTGACAAAAATATGTTCAGCGTATAATGGATAGGTAATTCAATTATTTGCAGTTTTGTAATATAATTGCTTTTAAGTAAAGACACTTTTTTTTAATTTCGAAAAATGTTTTTTTTTTAAATATCTCGAAATAGGTTCTATGAAAAAATTGTTTGACTACTTTTTCGGATTTAGCGTGCCATTTTACTACGGACATGACTAAAACATGTTGAGGATACCAAAAGTTTTTAAATTTTGTAAGCTAGTGTAATTATAATTAAATGCAATCATTTGTAAAAGTGTAAGCTGATTTACTTTTTTACATAAAATTAAAATGAAAAAAAAATAAAAATTATACTGCATGCATTATTTACATTTTAATAAATACATTTTACAAAATGAAGAACGACTTTGAAATGCTCTCTAACTTTTAATGGCAATCAAATTCGGTAGATTGCCTAAATACTCGAAAATTTGCAAAAATTTAACAATTTATTTAAAAATCTACAACAATAAAAGTTTGAAGCAGCTGTTGAAGTTTCGGTAACCGCGAAAGTTTCGAAATTAATACAAAATCCAGCCCATCAAGCACATTCTCGACCCCCGTCAATACGCAGCTTTTTTATGGATCTTTGGAACGTTCATCCCGTTCGCAACTCTTGTAAGTACATACATTAATATGCTTTCCATAACAAATGTCGGCTTGTTTGGAATATTTACAATCTCTGGAAATTCTAGTTGCAGTCTGCAATCAACTTTGGTTTAATTTAATTTTTTAATTCGAGGTAGGCTACAAAAAAGTTTGCATATAAAATATTTAAAAAAAAAATTAAGTAAAATTTGTATTCTGAAAAAAAAACCTTTAAATCAACCAGAAATTATGGGTATTAAATTATTCGTTTCTTGCTTGGCATCATATCTATTTCGAAAAAACCAAAAATATTCCTTTGATCAAGTTTTCCAAAAAATGTTTAGTACTGTAGAAACAGTTTTGGGCGATTTTTGAAAAAAAAAATTATTAAGCGATTCATTTTTAAATTTGGATTATAAGAATTTCCATTTTGGCGAGACATAACCTTTGTACGACAAAGAGCCAAAAAAACAATGTTTTGTTTTTTTTTTTTTTGTTCAAGCAAGTAAGTGGCACTATATTTAGTAAAAAAAAAAGATAAAAAACGGTCTTACCGGCTAAGATACGTTTGGCGTTACGTTATGGGTTTTGAACTGAACTAAAAAAACGCAAACTACTGAGATTTAAGTCAATCCTTTTTAATAATAATTGTAATTTATTTTGTAAGCTATTAAATCAAAACTATTTACTAATTAGCCTTGATACATGGCGTGACGTTACTTTGTAGCCAGTTTTCTTGTCATCTTCTAATTACTCTAATTAGTTCTAAGGAAAGCTTTGAACTGTTTAATTCAAAAACTTTTTTAAATGTAATAATACAAGTAAGAACCGTTTTTTTAACTTTTGATTTTTTGGTCATGTTGAGCTTGCTGTGAAAAAAATCACAAAGTATTTTTGTTTCTTAGCTTAAAAAAGCTTAAATTTAAAATATTTAATCATAGAAAAAAATGAGAAAATATTAATTTTTTTTCTACAAAAAGAAATATAATAGAACTGAGCATTTTGTTTCAAGTTAAAAATATACTGCAACGCAATTTAACTAACATTCGAATTGAATAATTATTTTTTTTAATTTCGTGGAAGCTTCTTTTAGTTAGGGCAACACTTTTCCGTCTTCTATACTAAAGCCCTTCAACAAATTTTAATTTATTTTTGCTATAACTTAATTTGAGCGAACTGTTTGTTGAAATTAATTTAAAAAATACAATTAATATGTGAAGTGAAATAAAATGAAATTAAGGTGCGAAAACGAATGAAATTATAAGTCGCCCATGAGGCATTGCCCAACATTTGTTCATTTATCCAATACTAATTTGCATATTGTTGGGTTTTTTCAAATAAACAACAACAACAACAACAACAAAAATAAATGATACTATTTGCATTCAATTATCATATATATATTTCTCAACAAACAATTGGGATTATAATTTTAATAAAACTTGAAATATAATTCTGTGTGATATGTCAATACGATGCACATATCCATAAGTCTGTCAGCTTCAACTGATGACAGTCTCATTATTATTACAGCTGTTATACCGTTAATATTCACCGTTATTTAATAAAATATTATGTTACCTGGAATAAACCGTATTTTACATTGATGCTTACGTTCCAAACCTGTGTATCATTTATTGACGTAATTTGTTGTAAACAAGACGCACAAGGTGATTGTCAGTATACATTACAGCTGATAAATTATTACGAGGGCCGTTTCAGAATTAGCAGACCTAATAAACCAGTATTGGTAAATGGAGAAATACAGCGTGTTTTAGAAAGCTTAAGTTCAAAATTTGGGCAAACCAATGGTAAAAAATTGGTCAACGTTATGTAATGCAGTACTTTTCCTTCGTCTACAATGGTAAAATAATGGATGGCCAAAGTTTCAAAATCACAGTGATTGCCAAAGAGGTGGCTTTTCCAAAAATGCTGAAAAAAAATCCACAACTGAGCTAATTTACGATTTATTTTAAAAAGTGTTGTAAAACGTATATTGACATAAAATTTGGAGATGAACAAGAATGATTACCACGTAAGCTTTCAACATACTTTTTAATTTTTTTTTCGAACTTTTCTCAACTCTTGTATGTTATGTTTTGGAACGACCCTCGTATGTAGCTGAATGCAACAGTAATGCATATAATACGTATGTTTGCATAGTTGGAAAAAAATTAATTGGTCGCGTCAGAACCGACAGTTGAGTACACTGGAAATATTTTTTAATTTTAATAAGTGAAATTCTTCGCAGAGCTCAAAGGATTCAGGGCTCGATTTACCGATTTTGAGAAAATTCGACGTAGTGCTTAGATACTTCAAGACGTTACGTTACGATTTCTTTATAAACAAACGAATTACGGTCTTTAACAAATTTTTCTGCCGATCGATTCTATGGTTAAGACAAAAGATTTTGATTAAGTTGTGTGCATGGAAATGCTTAAAACATTCCGAAAGCCAAATATCTTTATAGACAAAGGAAAAACTAACAGTTCGGTCCTATGAGACCTACTTAATATAGTCAACCAATTTTCATAAAATTTGGTGCAGCTCTTGGGAAAAAAATTTCGAAGACGAAATTTGCAGTTAAATCATAATTTTTTATTTTTTATATTTTTTTGGTTTTTGGTTCTACATAGTACTGCTGTGGCACCTATACAATACATATATCGCCGTCATCGAATAAATTAAATAAGCTTCTTACCCGTGACGTAATAAAGTATCTGACTCGAAAGGTTGGTTGCTCTACTAGCTCTGATCAACTCTGGCAATCAAAGTAGAAGTTGATTGTATGGCGGAAATTTGAACATAAGCTTTTTATTTTTCACTTCCGAGGCAAATAATTCTATTCGGTATGAGTTGATTCTTTTCAGAACTTCCAAAATATGAAATCATGCATATCTTTCTTGAATATACAAAAGTTTTATGCTTCAACAATATTTAACTATTTTTTTTTTACTGAATATTATATAACTTGGCGTGATTTTAATTTTTGCTTCCACTAGCGGGTTTTCACCAAAGAAGAGTGAAAAATCCGTGTTGTCTAGAGTAGAAAATTTTTCTACAAAGGAAATGTTGCGGTTAGATTTGTATGCACCAAGACAGATATTAAAGCATCCCGACACAGGCTATATAAATAAAAAGAAGATTTATTCTCAATACTTAAAACTCTGATTACCAACCGGCACGCATAAATAAATATGAGCTTTTTTACTTATAAAACTTTCTGTACTCACTAAGTCACCAACTGGTAAAAAAAAAAAGTTAATCGTATTAACACAAAAGCTTTTTCCCTAGTACCAAAGAGTAATATTTTTATACCCTGTACCTATTGGTACAAAGGGTATACTAGATTTTAGCAATGTATGTAACGGACAGACCCCAAGTTCTTTATACCAAAATGCTCATCATAACCACGGGTAGCGATTGAGCCATATCCGTCCGTCTGTCCGTCTGTATGAACACCTAGATTTCGGAGACTATAAGAGCTAGAGATACAAAACTTTACCAGCTGATGCGCATATTCCCTAAGAAGATGAAGTTTGTTGAATCATGTCAATATCTTTCCCCGTTCCCCCGCAGTAGATTTTCGCGAGCGATGCGTTGTGGTTACATCCATCAGTGTGTCAAAAATAAAAAAAATCGGACAAATACAACAAAAGTTATAGTCTAAAATGTACAAATTTCACCACCCCTTACCAATAAACTGCGTCAATATTTGACTCTATGTAATTATAGTAACAATTGACCTAGAATCACCAATTTTGGTAAGCTAATTCATGTGGCTCTAATGAACAAATCCACATCCAAATTTTATCAATGCGCACCCCCCGCAATAGATTTACCGTCTTTTCTCCCACACCCCACAACATATCTCCTTGAAACTTACCCCATACACTTAAAATAACTTCTCTGACGTAAACTTCGATTTTCATCAAAATCGGTTAAAATTTGCGAAACTTGTAGGTATAAAAATCGTTTTGCACCAACAAAAAAAATGTTCCAATTGGAAAGTTCTTAGAAGGGATATGCAGGAGTAAAACTTTTTTCGAGAAAAAAGGTACAGGGTATTACCCTGTCGGGCACCTCCTCGACGGTATTACATTTTTTTAGCTGCATCATATAAGAGAGCATGCAAAAAAAAAAGTTGCTTTTACGCTCTATTGTGGGAGTACTGGTCATAATACCATGGAGGAATCAAGGTACTTGGGGTTGGGGCAGTGGGTCTGGCATATTGCAATAATTAAGACCGCAATTTAAGCCTAATTAGCGAGTGAAAAACAACGTAAACAGCACAGCACTGTTAATGGGCAGCAATGAAACAATGTCTGCAGACACTGCGAGAAATTTATGAGCACATTCAGAATTCGAGTAAAATTTCAATCAAGTTGGCTGCAAGTTTAGTGCCAGCAGAATTATTTCTTTAAAATTTAAGCTTACACAAGAAAATCGTAAAGGAAAAATCTGACAAGGAAATAGGTTTGAACAAAATTTGACAAAATTGGTAAGTCCATGGAAGTCAAATTTTCTCATTGCATACTAGTGGAAATAGTTGAGGACTCTCATCGAGTAGAAAATGCTTAAGCTAAGCAGCCATCATATTCAAACTTTTCTGTGATCCAAAACGATTGCAGGGTGCTACAAGCCGTCATGTTCGTCAGTTGTTGTTTCCCTGCGCATTTCACTTTCTGAATCTGTGTTCCGTTTCTCACATCTTCTGGTCTTCTGATATTCCTCAGCTGTCAGAACGTCCATATGTGCTGCATCTGTAAGGTTTGTAGCTGCCTTTTTAGGATCATCCTATTAGAACGATAGATAATATAATAATTTTACTTTTTGCTAGTATTTTTAATCGTTATACAAAAAAAGAAATCACTATTTAGAAATTCGTAAGACCGCGGGGACTGAATTCAAAATAAACTCACAATTGGTTAATTTAGTCTCCTTTATATAGGAATAACTTATAACATAGGTCCTGAACCCTTCTGTGATATTGGCAGACACACCATTTAACAGCTGCTAAGAGAAGATGAAAGATCTAAGTTCAAGAAAATATTTTAATTGGGAAAGAACTTCCTTAGGATACTAAAGGAAAATGCAGAGCAGGCTACACCTGAGTAGTATTGATTTCGAGCATATGCAGGTTCCGTGATATAAATGAGGAAACATCCGAATACTTACTTGCAGAGTTCATGATTTAGTCAGAGAAAACAAAGAGAGCATGGAATCTCAATGCATGATGTCATCCGACAAGAACCATCCCAAATAGTTAAGTGTATTTCCGGAATTGGAATTATTAACCTAAGAGCGGAACGTCCGCTTTGTTTGAGCATTTTTTGGTTGGCTCTTCTCAGCCTTCAGAATACTTCAGCTGGAAAATTGTGAAAATCGAAAAAAATCACATTTTCAAGCAGCAATGCTAAGTTACATAGTTACTGAAACAGTAAGTCCAATAAGTATTCCGAATTATGCTAGGGCTTTATTTTACCCATTATTCGACTGATACTATTTACAAAGATTAAATATTTACTGGTCATTTGGATAAGGTCGTATTAAAATATACGCCAAGATGTTCGAATATTAATTTTTTGGTTTTGTAGAAAGGCATCTAGAATTAGGGTTAACACTAAATAAATCTTTTTTTTCACTAAGTCTGTCGAAAATTCGTTTAGGCAAAAGTGGAGAGCTTAACATAAGCCTACACTAAAAAAAGGGGGATATTTGCCCAACCCAGACGCTTGACAACGAAAAGTAGTGCGTTTTTGCGAAAAGCCAGTGTGTACATATTTTCTTTATACTCATTTTTTTTCAGTGAGTTGGAAAACTACACAGTGTTTGTTAACAAACGCCAAAAAAATAATGAAAATATGTATATTGAAGTATTCATTTCTCTGCAGTGCATTTTTCATAATCCTAAAAAGGCAAGAAAAAGAACACGGGCAATATAGTGCTTTAGATAACTAAAGGGTGTTTTTTTAAGCGCGTCCGGATTTCAAGCTTAAATAAAACATAGAAAAATTAATGTAATGACCCAAAATATGGTTTTATTAGATAGATAATTTCGGATCATTTAATATTTTAAAAAGAATTCTGGTATGTGACCACACCGACTACGAGTTATAAAGCGCATCCTGTGGGTCCAATTTTTGAACACACTATCGTGTATTTGGGGCCGTATTTCTGTAATGACACGTTTACAGTTGGTTTTCAAGTCGTCAATTGTTGCTGGCTTGTCTACATAAACCAACAACTTGACGTGTCCCCAAAGAAAAAAATCTAAAGCGGTCAAAACACACGACAGCGGCAGTCTCAATTCACCGAATTGAGTTTTCAGTAAGTCAATGGTTGCGGTCGCCGTATGGCACGTAGCGCCATCCTGTTGAAGCCAGAACTCTTCGACATCGATGTCATGTAAATTTGGAAACAAATATTCATTGATCATTGCTCTGTATCGATCACCATTGACGGTAACACGTTGCGTATCGATAAATATGAATTTTTTTCTACACTGCCCTCTACAAAATATTTTCTTCGGACCGTGCTCTTTTCATTCTGATTCGTGGTCAGACACCGTGGAATGTCAAAGGAGTTCGTACATGATTAAGAACACGACGAATAGGACGTTCTTATGGACGATTATACGGTCCATAAATTGTACGAAGAGCTCTATAAGTTTTAACAACATAACACTTATTTTGATTATAAATCTTAAAGTTTTGAAGATGTTGTTGTGGTGTAAATCTTACAATGATGAATTATTAGTATAAAATGAAATTTAAATATGTCAAAAGTAACAACTGGTTTCACAGATATCCCCTTCGGAAATCCGGACGCTGTTAAAAAAAACACCCTTTACAATTGAAAACTTATTATATAAAACCCTTTTTTAAAAGCTAGAATTATTTGCTTTGGAAAATTTTAGCAATAATTTAGGATTTGAAAAAAATTATAAATTTTAGTGAACTATCTAAAGCCCTATATTTGACCGTGTTTTTTTTTCTTTAATAATCAGCCGTGCTCCGGAAAACAAAAAAACTAAACTGAAATGAAAACTAATTGCCAGTAAATATCTAACTTAATGTTAGCATAAATATAATCTGCGTACGTTTTTAAACTCATTTTGCCGATTCGTTTTAATTCCTTTTGCAACAAAACATTCGGTTTCAAACCACATAAAAAATTTGGTTTGCTGAAATTGGGAGCACCAAACATTCGATTTAAAAGCGAATCCGAATAAACTGTTCGCGTATGTCTTCAGGAGCACGGCCAAATAATTAATATAACATATGAATATGAATTACGAATATCCGAATTAGCTTAGTTTTTTATATTCCGTAATACATTTTTCGGTAGATCTATTAAGCTTTCAATTTCGTAATTTATAAGTAATATGCAGCAATTTTGAACAGTGTTTATTGTGAAATGCGCCAAAAAAATTCAATTCAATTAAGCTGTATTTTCCACAAAATTTGCTTCATCATTAAAAGTACGGCTATTATAGCCTCATTTAAGTCACGTAGCATGTCAACATATTTAATATTCAACAAACATTTCCGAGAAAAAAAAAATCTAGTTTCTGTTTAATATAAATCAAAAATATTTACATTTCAAACTCAACTTTAAAGTTGAGCAAAGTTATTTAGTTTTAAAATTAAGGTAAGCACAACGTCGTCACTAATTTCGTGCAGTGTATGGAGTCCACATCTGTCGGTCACTTTGGCGACTGGCGGAACTCGGTTGTAGCCCCACAAAGACTTCCACGTTATTTATAGCGATAATTAGAGTCGCTGGAGCAAAGTGTTTGACAGGGTGTATGCCAGGTACCCGACACGTTCCTATGCGCTTAGACGCCTTTTGGGGCTTCATTTTATATATCACTTTTTGCCACCAATTCAACACTTTGGTAGAGCTCTCTGTCACACCTGCCGGACTAATCATTTCTCTTTTAGTTAAACAGTGCGAGCGCTTAATACGTAGCTTGCCATGGATGCTCCGAGGGTTGTAAAAGAAACTAATCGTTGGATAACCATACCTACAATTGAGGAAACTAATGAAGCCAATGCTAAGGATCCGAATGCGCCATATGACCCGATCACTGAAAGACTCTCCACTGAACAGTTGAACGAACGCATAGAAAATTATAAGCAAAAATATGGCTCGTTGGTGAAGAACTTTGCCGGCATTGCAGGACGTTTGGATAGTTTGACATTTGTTAAGAAGAATAGCGACTTTATTGCACCCGAGGCAGTTATTTATGCCACAAAACTTGCCGGGGATTTGGCCCAGAAACGTCAATTTAAGGAGATGGAAGTAGCATTGCGTCAATGTGTAAGCCTTCAGTATATCATTGATATGAGTCGTACCAAGCATGAGCATCCAAGACGCTGCGCTATGACATTCTTTGAGCATATTGCCAATGAAGATTCGGAATATAGCCTTAAGTTTAAGAACTCGTGGACAAATTTGGCCAGCGATTTAAAACAAAAGGTGTTGTTTGAAACCGAGCCAGAGATGGCCAAGCCGGCTGCTACCAAGTCGTATACAGTCATACCTAATATGGCCAATGCTTTTAAGTCAGATGCGGCCAAGCCAGCTGCTGCCAAGCCGGCTGATACCAAGCCAGCTGCTGCCAAGCCGGCTGATACCAAGCCGGCTGATGCCAAGCCGGCTGCTGCCAAGCCAGCTGCTGCCATGCCGCCTACTGCCAAGCCGGATGCAGTCAAGCCGGACTCAGCCAAGTCGGCTGCAGCCAAGCCGATTTCAGCCAAAAAGCAGCCGGCCAAGCCGAAAACAACAAAATCCTTAACATCCCGGTCCAAACTATCCACATCCAGTTCAGTCACATCGGAACTAGGCAATCCCATAGCTGCTGAATCGGAAGCAAGCACGCCGGAGCTTATTTCTCCCAAGGAGCAATTAAAGAAGCTGCCGCTAGGACCCGGCGGACTTGATCCTAATGAAGTTTTTAAGCAGCTTCCTGAGCCAATGAGAAACTGCTTCTCAACTTGCAACGCAGATGGGCTACGTCAAATTCTATCCAAGATGCCTCAAGCCGAGGCCACATATTATATGCACCGTTGCATTGGCTCTGGCCTCTGGACACCAAGTCCTAAAAAATCACCCAAAAAGTAATACCATTTAATTGTTTTTGTTGTAACGATTGTTTTTTGCATGCCATTAAAGATCCTGGTTTGAACATTAACCCTTTAACCTTTTCCTATTAAGTGGTAGTTAATAGCTGCTGTCCGCTCCGGCAACCTTCACTGCCTTGACGCACATAAAGCTTGCAATTGGCGTTGACATTGAAACCAAGTAACCTTACCACAAATTTTTAGTACCTAGCACTTTTATGGTGCACAAAGCATGAAGTTCTGTGGAAAATGTTTATGACAAAGTTGCAGCTCGTTGCAAGTCAAGTTGCTGGCATTGTGCAAAGGGGGGGATGGGTAGTCCAATGGATAACTAAAGAAATGGTTGCAAAATAAATGGTCTGTCTGTGGTTTGTGGTACATAGTTCATTAAGGAAGCGTTTGCACAGGTATCTGATTTAAATGGAGTCCGCAAACACTGTTTTGTTTATTTGAATCACATGGGTCTATATATATATATATATATATATATATATATGTTATATTTCCATGACGCCTGAAGTTTTCACATGATTAAGTTATTTTTTTATTAATGTATAGCTCAACAAAATGGGAACTTAAATGACCTAAAAAAAGCATATCATTTATATGAAAAAAAGAGACCTCAAACGCCTTGCCATTGAAAATTCTTTTAACTAGCAAGGACTTTGAAGGAATTTACTCATAATTAAGTGTGGCAGAAAATTTGTTAGACAACAGTTGGGGCTCTGGAAAAACATCGATGTATCGATATATCAAATTATAAGGAATGAATGCCCACCAGAATTTTCGTGTCACAGTTTAAAAATAAGAAAATTCTAGCAAAAGCAGTTCTTCTATAAAAATATATACCCTTAAATCATAGGGTCAAGTGTATTACAGATAAGTAAAATATTTATAAGGTCAAACTATTATGCCAAAATACTTAAAATCATTCAGGTAGCAAATAAACCATGCTCGTTCGTCCATCTGTACGTTTGAATATCTATATTTAAGAGACTATAGAAGCAAGAGACGGAAATTGCGACCCAAGGAGGCGCATATCGATATCTTGCCCCTCTAACATGTGGAAAAATTTCACAGCTCACGAGGTAATCAGCTGCTAGAGAGGTCAAGAAAGTATTTGCAAGCCGATGCCTGGGAAAGATTTCCAGAATTTACTGGCGAAATCGAATATCAAACACAGAGCTATGAGCCCAGACATATCAGAAACTTATCCAACAAGAAATACTAAGGCGCAAGTGGAACTGGATACACTATACGCAAAACTCACGAAGATATGACTCTTACCGCCATCGACTGGAATCCGCAGTGGAGAAAAAGTAAGGGAAGACTAACATATGTGTACATGATGACGTCAAATCGACCTTGAGCTGATGACAGCAAATCGGTACTAGAACAAAGCGAAGGCATTGGCAAAAGATCGCAATAATTGGAGTTCATACACCAAGGCTCTATGTTCCTACTTGGAAAAACGGTAACCCATGCAATTTGATAAAATAAATTTTTGATCAAAAATATTCTATGGTAAAAAATATGATTAAGATCTGTCTGTTCTGGTTCTCAAAGACTTTAAAACCCAAAGACTCAAAATGTTGCCACAAGCTGCAAATTATCCATAGGCATGCAAAATTGCTCGCTTCATGGTAATATCTGATTCCTTTGTTGCGTAGAATAATTTAACATCGATACTTTAAAGGCCAACTGATCGTCTTTTAAGAATATAATAGACACAACTGTACCAATTTTGTTATGCAGATGAATGTGAGCCTGATTAACAATGTAACGTTGACTTTTCAGCAAACACAACGCTAATCCCTTTAATTCCATTTTTTTTTGGTAAGGAATCGAGTCCCCAACTATTTTACATATTATTTATTTAATTTTGAGGTTACTTTGCGTTTTAGCACTTTGTGCAATGTCAGCGCAAATATGGCTTATAAAGGTGTCCAAATGTTCGCCTGAGCTTTATGGCCAGCAACAACACCAGGAATAAAGACCAACAACAATTTGGTAAGCACAGAGAAATATAATAATAATAAAAAAAAATTATATACATACATATATATATTTAAGTAAATTGTTGCTTGTTGATTTTGCTGCTGGCTGCTGGTTCCTGGCTGAAGTCAACACATTGTGGCGGAAAATATGCCACACTTCCGGTTTTCATTTGCCGACGCCATATTTGCTACAGTTATTATTGTTGGTGTTGTAGTTTTCATTGTCGCGCGCTGGCGAGGTGTGATAAACCCACACACACACACACACATACACAGATAGTCGTGCAGCCAGATACACACACATACAGATATCCGCCCGCACAGTTACTCGCGCACACAGACACACACATACACATACGGACCAAAAAGACACGCATGAGAGCAGCAGCGCACAGTGGGCAAAAAGAGCAAATAAATTGTTTAGAAATTTGATTTTTTTGAGGCGTTAGCTGACAGTGGGATACAGTAAGCACTTTGCGCGAAATATTTTTTTTAGCCAAGTTTCAAACCAAATTAAAGATTTCGCTTAAAATCCCTTTTAGGGATTATGAAATGATTATGTTCATTTTAGCTTTCGAGATTTTCGAGTTTACCTTAAATAAGTTTTTTTTTTCTTGATCGGGGCTAAGTATTGTATTGCAAAATTGTAGTCCTTTCAAATTTTATTTGATGGTACATTTTCTACTCATCGCTTTAAATTTTTTGAATTAAATATTTGAATAGGTTTTCTGTGCTTGCTCAGCAATTCGAACTTTGCGCTCTACATCGGCAAAACTGTACCAAGTTCAAAAAATTTTCGTAAGAACTAGACACGATTTCAGTCGTAAAATATTTCTATGGAACTGATTTCGAGATATTTCGAAAAAGTCAGTTATTAGATTAAAAAAAAAATGTTTTCGTTTTATCGGAAATATTATTCAGTTTTTAGGTATAAAATTTATGCAAATATGTGTAACGTTAAGAAGCTGAAGCAGAAGATACTCAAATTTACCACCAATATTGTCAGAAGGACAAAAGCAATTTATCAAGACACATCCGTCTGTCTATCTTTCTGTATGTCTTTCTTGGATCTTGGAGACTATAAGAACTAGGATTACCCTTAGCTTAGCATTTTGACTCCTTATATGACATGTCAAAGCAAGTTTACACACCAATAATTTCTAAGCGCTATATTTTCTAAATCTTCAAAGCTACAGCTTTGTTCAAAATGAGGGAAATAAAAAAATCTTTTGAGGTGGAAGATCGAAGTCTCAGTGGCAAGAATATATTGATAGAGTTTTGCCTCAGACCTTCCCTCGCGCCTACGATTTCCACTCAAATAATCTTTTTGCCTCAAATTTTTAAAAAATAATTCTAATAAACTAAATAACTATAAATTGCTCATGGAAAAATTAAATTAAGCATTATTTTTTTCATTAATATTGAAGTTTGATCGACTGAGATTATTGATATTTTTGTAAAAACGAAAAATCTTTTTTTTAAGTGATATTGTAAAAGTACTTTTATTCATTTTTGAACAATATTTTTTTTCTGCAAATTTTTGGAAAAATTCGAATATGATAAATTGCTCATGGAAAAATTGAATCAAAAATTATTTTTTTCAAAAATGTTGAAATTTCAAAGTCGATAAGAAAAAAAATATTTTTGTACAAAAGAAAAAATATGTTTTTTGCGTGATTTTTTAAACTGAATTAATTTTTTAAATATTTTGTAATATTCTTAGATTATATTTTCGCCAATTTTATTTAAATATATTTTCTTAATTAACCCAAAAAATAGCATGCAGAACTCAAACCGAATTTTTATATGGTCGATGCCAAAATTAGCATAGTCGTGAATTATGTCAATAGCAATGAGCAATTGAAATATGAGTAAATGGCGAAAGCAAAAAATTCGGATTTGGTATTACGCAAAACCGAATCCGAATAAATTTGTTTGTTTTGTTTTTTTTATTTTCCGGAGCACGGTCGTTTAAATAAAAAAGCATATATAGACACAATTCATAAACTTATCTTTCGCGTTACAATTTATTTAATTTAGTAAAAATTAAATCAAAGACCAAATCAAAAATATTGTACAACTACATGCTGATTGGTACTTTCCTTCCTAGTTATAACTAGTTTTCAAGTCCTTCTTAAGGGAATTATATTACTTTTTTTTTGAGATAAGGTTTTGGATGCCTAATTTACTATGGCGATTTAATGTAAATAACTAGCTTCATAAACAAAAAATTGTGACATAAAATTTAACTCTGAATTATACTTTACTATTTATAACATATCTTGGCATAAGAAATAAAAAAAAAGACGTTTCCGTTCCAAGTTTCAAAAACCGACAAAACCAAAAAAAAATTATTATTTTTTATTACTAGTTAAGATTAGGGGTTTCCACCTAGCTGAATTTTAAAATTTTGCAAGCTATGCTTTATCTAATGATATTTTTTTACCCCTGATTCCATATAAAAGCGACCACTGTGCAGTGCTCGTGCTTGTCGTATTGTCTGCTAGTTGCCTTGTTTACACTTCTGAGACAGTTTGGCGCCATTTCGGTCCGGCTGTTTGTCTGACTCCCCGTCTGTCTGTCTGCCCGTCTGTCTCTCTGTCTGGGAGGTAACAAAATCAACCAACCAAGCAACTAAAAAAAAAAAATACTGAAATATGTGTCAATGTTTTTTTCTCTTTTTTTTGTCATAAAAATTTATTATAATACTTTCCAGCTTGAGCACCGCAAAAGCAATAAATGTTGTCGTTGTTGCAACTTTAAGCGCGCCTTCGAGCCAGTTGATAAATCAATCGCAACAGGTAAAATGGAGCAAAAAGTATATACATAGATGCGATAGTTACTTTGTAGAGTTATATAGAGGTTAAAACTCCTACTTTAAAGACCAAGGACCAGCCTCAAGCATTAGAGGCAAAGCAATTACTACCATATATGTGTGCACATAGAACAATTTTTACTTTAAGAAGTATCTAGTAGTAAACGGCACGGTTAGAGTAGGGATATTTTGGTTATAATACATACTGTAACCTTTTAAATTTTCAAAACTTTTAAGCGACTTCTAAACAGGTTTGGAAACATTTTTTTTTTAGTTGAGAGTTGAAACTCAACCCTGCATATTTTGTTGTTGCAAAAGTTCTCAAATTTTTAGCTACTCAACTCAACTGCAAGCGTGAATACTCTAATTGATTTTGTTACTGATATAAATATTTAGTATAAATAAATTTAAGCAATAGGATTTATAAAAAAAAAGTTAAGGAGGCTATGAAAAAACCACGCCTCCTTCTGCCTTTTAAATGTATCCTATGCGTACAGTGCATACAAAAAAATTTTGATTTAACTCTGTGTTTTTGTTGCCTACATGGCCAGTGTGTACCTTTTTGTGGTTTTTTTGGGCTGTTCCATAAGGTACTCCAGTTGCTTGTTTATGTGACGCTTCCAAATGCACCTGGACATGGAATTGGCTTTGGCATTGTTGTTGTTGCCTCTTACTGCGGCTTTGGGCACAACATCAAAAGCTGACCAGATCAAGCTAAACCAAGCGTATGTATTTATATAACAACACACTTAAAAATATGTGCATGTGCGAAAACATATGTACATGTATGAATGTTGTGTCAAAGTTCACTTTTGAACTAGTTCGAAAGTAAGTAGTTGCGAGTAAGATCAACTAATAATAGACTTGGAGTAGGTAAAATTAAGTGGGATCGTAACTCTTATTAGTTTCATAATGTGAAAATTTTTTTTTATCAGCTAGATGCTTTTAGCCAAAGTCGGGTTTTTACAACAACAATCATAAGCTCCATATTTTCGTTCCAACGACCACTCATTTCATTCATAATAAATTCAAATTACAATTATGTACAATCATTTTCGAAAAATTACTAAAATTTTAATATAAAGGTAGAAAAACCGTGATTGAGATCACAACGAATAATAGTACATAATAGTAAACGGTTTTTTAATAGATGTTTTCTACCAGCTATTCGTTAGTGTGTAAACAACAGAACAGCTGTTTTAGTTACTGCTGTCGCCATCTAGTGAAGTTTGGTGGCGCCATCTAATGAACTTTGGTGGCGCCATCTTATGTAAAGCTTTAATGAAATCATAGGACAACACTGTCTTGTTTGTTTATTTATTTATTTATTCGCAAACATTTTTTTTTTATGAAGTTTTTTTTTACGATTGTGATTTTCGATGTTGCATACAGGCCTATAAATTTTTTTGTTCTTTTGACTGCCATAAAAGAAGGAAGAAATTTATATACCTCTCATTCCAAAAATTATATTTTCTATAAAAGAAAAATTTTTTTGTAAATCACAAAATCTAGTAGTTCCGAGTGTGGTCTAGAACTAGTATGGTGTCCTGCAGGCATACAGTCTGTTTGTATGTATTTTAGGCATGTAGTATATGTGGCGTCTATTGCGTTGGCTCTATTTACTTTGGTCAACTGGTAAGCCTTTGATTTAAGCCTTTGCTCTGGGACAGTCAACAGCTGCTGCTAAGACTTGGCCCGCATGGTTTATACCTTTTTGTTGGGTGGTAGTGGATGCTTCAAGAGACCCGGAGTAAGCCAAATTCAAGTTGCTGTGACTCCATGACTAAGTATTTTATTTTTCTAAGCCATCACTCGACAGAAACAACAAACAACATCAATAACAACAGCAACAACAACACAAAACAACAACGACAACAACAAACAACGAGGACAACCACAACAAACAACAACAGGCAAAGCGCGCATAATAAGAAATTAAATGAAATCCTTTGGCAAACAAGGAGTCAGTGCGTTCATTATCATTTACCACAAAACGCAAGGACGACAACTCGACAGCCAAGAAAGACACACGAAACAGACGGACGACAGTTCAGCGAGAACAAAACTGGGACAGCCAGAACAACCACGACACAAGCTACAGAGGAACGAACAGAGGGAACTTTCAAAAGAAATTGCAGCAACAAAGATGACACCAACCATCCAACTACACGACAACCCGAGAAGCCCCAGGAACCCTTCCGGCAAGTATCAGACCCATTGCAATAGTCGTTCCTTCGTCCGTCCGTTCTAGAGAGAATCCGGCCAAGGCAAAGAGCTGCCAGACTGCCAGACAGCTAGCCAGCAATGGTTTCGGTAAGCAGTCAAAGCTTCAGTTTCAGCTGGCATTGGAAAAGTTTTGGCGTGAAATTAAACTTTGAATTAAGATACAATAAGTGCGGAATGGAATGGTTTCCTTTTTTTTTTTGGGGGGAGGAGCGGTGAGGGATCCATTTTACGTGGGCAAAAGGAGCAAATGAAACTTAGTGCTAAATGATTTATGGTTGCCTTTTCTTTTCTTTTCTAATGTCTATATACATAAAATGCTTTACATATTTATGAAAGTTGAACTCTTTTACAAGTGGGACAATATTTAGTTATGACTCTGCTCCAACAATTTCTTTGGCCTCTACTTGTAAGTGTTCGTATGATGATGATAAACAGAACTATTGTTAAACTATGTTATCTAATAATGTATCTATATAGGGTGGGCCACCTGTTGGTTTGGTTCTTAAACACCCAAAATTCGGAACATACCCGTCCAAAGTGGAAGCTCTTCGACATACTAGGTTTGTTCAAAAAGTATTGCGAATTTTTAATTTTCGCGGGCTACGGATGTTTGATTTTCGATCTTTTTGTGGCGTTATTTTGGTACGCATGACCCTCACTTATGTTGACAATCTTGGCCATTTTGAATGTTCAGTCAGTTTTTGAGAGCTGTAAACGTGTTTTAGCTTGTCTTCGATTTTTGTCTATCCCGAAAAATGGATCAAAGAATTTGTATCAAATTTTGTGTGAAAAACAACATAAAGTGCGCGAAAGTATTCCAAATGTTGACTGTTGCATACGGCGAAGCTACTTTGGACAAAAGCAATGTTTATCGGTGGTACAAAATGTTTTCAGAGGGCCGAGAAGATGTGAGCGACGAAGAGCGTTCCGGACGCCCGAGCACGTCAACAACAGACCAAAACATTGATGAAGTAAAGAAACTTGTATCGTATATGCAATTCCTGGTTTGCAGCAAAGATTTGTGGATGGATTTAAACGTTTTCAAAACAACCCAGACGATATTACTGAAAAAATTTGAACATTGAGCAATGCTAGCGATGCAATGCAGAATTAGTGTAAAAAAGATACTAAATACCAAAAATAAGATAAAAGAAGACAATACAAGGTCAAATTGTTTTCCACCATATTCATTGTGATTATTATATCTTTTCCAGGGTTTTGGAATGTCAGAAAATTCGAGAGTAATCCCTGGCTTGCAGCAAAGATTTGTGTTTGGATTTAACACACAAATATTTCTGCCAAGTATACATATATAGATGACACATACCTATATGTGTAAGTGTTTGTACATATGTATTGGTTTAAAAAAGAACGTCAGCAAAAAGGAGAAAGCAAAAACAATAAACAAACAAGCTGCAAAAATGTCATACATTCATCATAGTATATAATATGGTCAGACCGGACCATAGCAAAGACTATAACAGTTTGAGGCACTTGTACATGCTCGTTCGTGTACTGTCCTTGTTGTCCTTGTTGTAGGCCAGACAGTCGCGCGTTTACGTAGCCACCTAGCCGCATATTGTTAGAGCCAGTATTGCAGAGACACACCCGCAAAGGCACACAAATACACACGCACACACTGAAATGGGAATCATATGTGGCCTAGGTTGCTTATTGCTCGGACAGTTTCTGGCCGAGAAGCAGACGACACAGTTGCAAAACTATGCAAAATTTTGCAAAAAGGTCAGTAAATTAATGTGCAAAATGGGCGAAGGATAAACTTTACGCACATCCACAAGCATGTGTATCTATGTTTGTGTGCTTGTGTGTATTATGTGAGCCACCTGTTTTTACTATGGCCATGAATTTTATGTTTGGCTCACAGATACACGTTTACCGATATAGCTTTTAGTTTCTCTTAAACGCACACACACACACGTATGCGCACACAGATACACGTATCAATGCTAGCACATACACACACATGCAAATTATTGAACACTTTTTTATTCAGCGAGTACAAAAGCAAAAAGCAAAAGGATAAAGAAAGGAAGCGGAAGTAAACCTTTGAAACGCCAAAGCTCATATACGCTTCATATCTGAAAGAACGTTTTCATAAAAGAATCTAAGATAAAGGCAGACTTTAAAATGAAAAAAAAAACTCAGGGACGTCTAACTAGACTGATTTATGGTGAGTTTTATGAATAGAAACGAGCTGCGGTATGGATGTGTTGTAAAAGATTTTAAAATACGCTTTGGGTTTTTCATGAATTCGAAGCTCACGATAATTGATTATAATTTATTGAAAGTGCTAATTTTTTTAAATTCAGGAGATTCCGCACCCTGCGTGCTTTGTAGGACAACACCAGGGACCGGTTGAAGTCGGTTCATCCCGACTACAGTGTTCTACAGTGTTCATCCGATTTAGACTGTTTTACATGCCGATTTCGGCAACTGTACCTCTGCGCCGAGTTATAAAAATCTGCTGAGAAAAACTTAGGGTAAATAGGAAAAAACAATTATGAAGTAAAAAGATTTTTGATTTTAAAGCATTAATACGCCCACTTAACGATTTTGGTGACTGTAGCTTCTTTACTAACATATTTACCTATAAGGGTCTAAATTTAAAAATTGATGGCTATATATTGCTGAAAAATTGTAAAAGTTAACCACAAAATTCTATTGTTGGAAAAGGAACACGAGCATAAGACGCACCTTGTGGCAAATTTTTACGCTCCTACCAAACGGACGGGCTTACTTCATGATTATTTTGATATAGAGCTTATGGGGGCTTGCTCGTTTCTATCAAGTACCAATATTACAATATTACTATTTTTTTTACGTAAAAAAAACACTGAAATCCAGGAAAGTCCTAATAAAAACCTTGGGAACAGTGCAATATCAAGTTGTGATTTTTTCTTTATGCTCCTCACACCAGAAATCGTTGATAGAACACATGGAAGTTTGCGTAAGGCGACTGAGGTTTTAGACATCCACCATACACTCCAGATCTGCCCCTGCCGACAATTTTCTGTTTCCCAGCCTGAAGAAATGGTTGTGCGGTAAACAGCTTGGCCCACTGAATAGAGAGATCCTTGAGAAAACAAATTTTTCGGATAAAAATTAAGAAATTGGATAAACGTTGGACTAAATGCTTCGAGTTAAATGGCGACTTGTTGAGAAATAATATTACTTCTATTCATATAGTTACTTACTTATCAAGCTGCCCTCGCTTTTTAATCTGCATGAGTCTGAGATACCGTATTTGGAGACCGTGACTTATTCACAAAACAGTTTAAAGGAATCCTCCAGGCAAAAGAGTTCGAATTTTGTCATTTTTGGCTATAAGTCTGCAAATGGGAACTTGAATTGATAAACTTTACCTAATGATGGTATCATTTAATAAATTAGGTGTCTCTTGCTCTTATGATCTCTGAAAAATCTGGTTTACTCTTGATCCAATGTACACAGGGTATGGAAATTAATCTTTTGTTGAAATGAGCCCTAAAGTGGTAAGAGTTCCTCTATATTCTCGCCTCCTGCTAGTTTGTTGAAGAGTCCGCTGTTGACTCACCTGTAATTTATGCAGCCTTCTACTAGCATGTACAAGCTTTGAGACAGACACCATATACTGTACTCCCTAAAGAGTATCCAACAACAAAAACAGCCTGTACGTGAGCCTCAATGTAACAATTTTTTCCAAAGGGTTGCTGCCCTTCGAATTTTCGTTGTCGTCATCGTTGACATTGTTATCTCCGTCGGCAGTTTTGCATTTATTTACTCATTTTTCAATTTATGCATTAAAGGATAATGATAAATACATTAGCATAGCGGATGAGCTACATAAATTCACTTCAAATTGAAGTGCTTCTACTTAGACTGGAGTTCAATCGATGGGACTCCTTTTGCCCTCGTTGCCTCAAATCTCATGTGACGCATCGTTAACTGCTTACTTACATACATATGTATATGCTTATGTGACACACCTTGTGTGTCGCTGTATTTAATAGCAATGACAAAATTTAATTTTTATATACTACATATATGTATAACATAAATTATTATTTATATGTATGTATAAGCAAATTATGCAAATTGTGGCACTTGCTCAAGACCCTTAAAGTAGATGGTAATGAGATGGCTAATAATGAAAACATTTCAAAACGTAAACGTTTGAGATATAGCTAACGACCAAGATGATTTAAATGTAGGTAAATATTGGTAAAACCAAAATACTGCCTATTGCCTCTGAAAGGACAATCCAATTAATGGGTCCCACGCTGCGTAGAGCAGATAAGCAGTTCAAAATTGTTAAAAGCTTCAAATAACTTGGTGCAATTGTTAACAGCGAAAATGATATAACGGAATGATATAATGCCGCATTTTAAGAGTAAACTACTTACCCGAAAAACAAAGGTTAAAATATACAAAACACTGGTAAGACCCGTGCTGACTTATGCTCCGGAAACATGGACGATGTCAAGAACGAATGAAAATGCGCTTAAAACGTTTGAGAGGAAAATTCTGCGAAAAATATTTGACCCTGTATTCGAACGAAAAAGTTGGCGAATTCGTTATAACCACGAGCTGTACCAGCAGTACAACGACCATAATGTAGTATCCTTCATAAAACCAGCACGCTTAAGAGAGGCTGGGCATATTGTCCGACGGGACGAAGAGAATCCGCTGAGAAGAATACTAAGAGCGGAACCTTTTGGAAAACGAACACGAGGACGTCCGCGGTTAAGGTGGATAGATGGAGTCGACGAGGACGCTGCGAAGATTGGAGTTCGTAACTGGAGAACAGTAGCCAAAGACCGTGATCATTGGAGACTTGAGGCGGCTCTGGCCCGACCTGGGCTATAAAAACCAGTGATGATGATGTCAGGGGAGAAAAGTTTATCTTATATTTTTGATATTGAAAATATAGCTCCCATAGGGGTGTTTCAGAGGACCTAGCAGAAAAGAAAAGGTTTAGATGTTTATGAAGATATCGTAACCGAATTAGGTACTCGAAAGTTTATTAGAGTTCCCAAGCACTGTGTTGTGGTACAGGGTATCTCAAAGTCGTCCGCGCCCGACTTTACGTACGCCATCTTTTTTGATGAAAATGAAAATTTATTGTAAAAAAATGGGAACCAATGAATCATTCCAAGCCCATCGCTAGCAACAACTTTTTCCCATTTTTCTGGCAGAGCTCGAATACCTTGACGTTACAAGTGTTCGTCTTTTGAGGCTATCCATAAGCCGTTTTGTAATGTCTTCATATGAGTGGAACTGCTGATCCACCAGACCATATGCAATCGAACGGAACAATTAATAAACGGACGGCGCAATATCTAGGGAATATAGCGGGTTGGGTAGTCAATTTGCTGTTTTGTAACAACCTAAATAATTTCGCGCCAACACAACAAGAGAATTTATCGGAAAAATAAGAGAAATATCGATAAAAACTTTGTCTTCCGGAACACGGCAAAAACATTCAAAGTGAGCATAGGGCATCGACAATCTCTTTCCATCCTCCTCTGTTTCTGGCTAGGGTTTTTGCTTGGATCCACGAAATGTGGACCAGATTTATTTCCTGATTTGTGCACCGAATCCAGGAATTTCTTGGGCGACCACGACCTCGCTGCCCTTGCGGTTTTCAATCTAGGACTGATCGTGCAATGTCACCGGCAGGCCGGCGTAACACATGACCAATCCATGTCCATTTGCGTCTCCGCATATCTAGCTGGACTGGGATGGCGTTCGATCGCGAAAGGAGGTCTTAGTTTGTTATTTGGTTTGGCCAAAATGTACGCCAGATTTTCCTTAAACTGCTCCAATGGTATGCTGCGTGAGGCTCCAGGCTGTGCAACAGTACAAAAGTACGGATTTAACGCTGCTGTTAAGAATACGCAATTTGGTCCGATATGAAATGTTACGTGATCGCCATATCCTGTGCAATGCGAGGAATGCAACTCGTGCTTTGTTAATACGATCACCAATTTTTGCATCAGAGCCGCCGTTTTTGGTAATTTTGTTGCCAAGATACTCAAAACTTTCAACGTTTTTGATGACTTCGCCTCTGACAACCAGTAGAGTGATGTTGCTCGTTTATATCTTTGTTTGCCTTTTTGCAAATCACACAAAAAAAAAAGTGGAAAAAATTATATTGGAATTTTATTTTTGGTAAATATTTCTTTTTAAAATTTTAATAGCGCAGTAACGTATTCCAAAATCTTGACAAAGTTCGATTTTATTGCTTTTTTTTGTATCTAGTTGGCTGTGAAAACACAATTATACGATAGCAGAAAATTTATTTTTCTCTCGCATTCTTACTTAGAAAGTTGTGTATTCAACACCTAAAAAATTTACATCGGAAATATTTTTAAATTTTATATCTAGTTGGCTGTGAAAAGACAATTATACGATAGAAGAAAATTTATTTTTCACTCGCATTCTTACTGAGAAAATTGTGTATTCAACACCTAAAAAATTTACATCGGAAATATTTTCAAATTTTGCACCAAAAATACAACGAAAAGGTTAATTTCATTCGAACGGTATGGACGTGTTAAAAGTACTTAAATTAATTTAAAATTTTTCGCAAAAAAAAAATAATTTTTTGTGCGAAATTTTTTGCGTGACGAAAACTTTCAACGTTTTACATTTTTCACATAGCTTAACTGCAAGTGACACTTAACTAGCAAGGAAATGAAATGCCTGAATGTGATCCGCTGGATATAATTGTAAAAACTGGTACGTAAAAATAAGCAAAGTAATTCGTTGCTATTAAATGACACCGCAACTACATTAGAGGACGATGAAACCGCGGAGCAGAAACTTTCAAAAGTCTTTACTGAAAATCAGTTCGTAAAAGCAGAGACCCAAGAGCAGTCGTCGCCAAAAGTCGAGCTGAAAGAGCAGCAACAATCTACGCCTAAAGAACATTCAACCATTTATTCACTAGATAAGTTTATAAGATAAGTCACTCCGATTGATGACGATTTAGAGTCTAATTTTGAAGTCGAAGACGAGGAGCCATCCAAAACGGAATTATAAATACTCCAGGGACATTATTCGGGTTTTTCGGACTATAAAAAAATTCGAAAAGTTTCTACCATATCGCTTGACAGTTCTCTTGCGCCATCTCTAACAGATAGTGGATAGCTGGACCCTGACGCACCACTACGTACGTACTGCTTAACTAATATCTGTTTAACTTTACTAGCAACACGCATTTTCCACACAGCGGAATTACAAAAAATACCTAAGAAAGAGGACTTTCGCGTTTATTTTCAGCTGGACAGCAAGTCCATTGCAGCACATTGCTTTTATGCCAATGCATGCTTAGGACAAAGACCCGCCAGGCTGCATTATTGATGAGCGCCTAACTCGCTTCTTGATCTATTTTTACGAGTCGCATGATTATCCACAGGATACTCACTTTCATTGGTACATGAGCGAGGGATTCTTTGCAGCTCACATGCTAATTAAGCATCCATCATATCTGGACAAGGTGCTGCCAAAATCTGGAGCCACACAGTGCTGCCAAAATCCAAGCAGCATATGACTATTTATTGAAACGCATGGATAGTTATGAAAAGAAGTACGATGTATTATCAGCTCGACTGCCTTGGACGGGTCTACTAAGCTACTATATGCTTACTGGGTATATACGCATGCTGCTCGAAGGCGTTACTTACAGTGATAGACCCATTTTGGATCGCCGTTTACTCAGAGCACGCTTTGCTGCGCACGTGCTGGAGCATTATATTGAGAAGTGTGATAAGGCTGGTAGCACGGAACCGATCTGCAGCAAGGATTTCTTTGATTGGTCTCTGCTTCATGAGAGTAGAGTACATCTGTTGCTTGACGAGCCACTGCACTTTGATCAAGAACGCGCTGTGATTAACATGTCCAAAAAGACTGATATTTGCACACCCAATATTGAAGAATACAGGGAGTATTATAAAAACGACGTATTGCCAAGGCCTGATGCGTTGGTCATTAATCCGCACCGGATTAGAGTGCGCAAGTATGATATACCCAATTTACAGCTACCGTCTGCAGCTATTTGTCCCGTGCAGGGCTGCGACGTAGGACTCTGCGAGCGTAATTTGATGTCCCACTGTCGACGTTGGTCGGAGCTTTATCAGCTGGATCGCCTGATCTATGTGTTCT
Source organism: Chymomyza costata (assembly GCA_018150985.1). Taxonomy (NCBI): domain Eukaryota; kingdom Metazoa; phylum Arthropoda; class Insecta; order Diptera; family Drosophilidae; genus Chymomyza; species Chymomyza costata. Next base: position 10,366,384 of record JAECWU010000256.1, read on the forward strand.
ACTCTCGTTTTTATACACCGGAACAAATTTTCTGCCTCTTTGTACTGGGGTTGGCAACAGAGAAGCCCATATCTAAAGTACCCAGACCTCGTCAAGTGCGCAATCTTCAGTTGCCCTCAAATATATTATTTGTGGCTAATCATCTGCCATGTCTGTTTATGTACAGTCAGATTTACGCAATCTTGAAGCGCGAAGACAACGAGAGCTGCTCCGTGGATACAGAGAAGAGCGCTACCAAAGTTTATGTGTTTTGGATTATGACATATGATGATTTCCCCAAGGAGACGGCCTGTCGCTTGCATCTCTATATAAAGAATCGACAAACTCGTCAGGGTGTGGTACTGGATTTGATGCCTATGTCTAAGTTTCAGGGCGTTCCGCATATGTTGTCTAACTATGGTAGCTGCTGCTTTGCACTTGATAATGACACGATGAAGCATCTGACAGATTAAATTTCTGGACAAGCTTTCTCCTGAAGCTAATCCTGATTAGATAGATGTTTACTGATAAAGTTATAGCTGGAAATGTGTTACATTAAAATGTAATAATTGAAAATTAAACATTATTTTGCTCGGAAAGGTATTCCGGAGGCATACCAAACAGTTCTCCTAAAATCTGGAAAACTGTTTGCCATGCCTCAGGAATACCTTTCCGAGAAAAAAATGTTAAATTTCAATTATTACATTTTAATGTAACACATTTGCAGCTATAACTTTATCAGTAAACATCTATCTAATCAGGAAAAGCTTCAGGAGAAAGCTTGTCTAGAAATTTAATCTGTCAGATGCTTCATCGTGTCATTATCAAGTGCAATGCAGCAGCTACCATAGTTAGACAACATATGCGGAACGCCCTGAAACTTAGACATAGGCACCAAATCCAGTACCACACCCTGACGAGAGATGCTCCATGATGTCTGGTGGCTTCATCGTCTTCGAGATAAAATATGGGCCAAATACCCATTGCAACTGAGATTCTGGTGTTGGGTCCAGTGACTCCAACACCCTGTTCAGTTTTGGAACCATACGGAACTATTGTTGACACTAGAGGTTTCTACATAGCCTGCTTTCAGCCCAAGTCTCCCCGACTCGGGGAAAAGAGATATAAATATATATAAAAGTTTTAGATGAATAATTCGTTTGTACCTACTTCTCTCTTCGAACCATCTCTGCTGAGCGTTTACTCGTTCTCCCTATTGGGAGTTTTGCTTTCGCGAAAAGATCTTTTTGATCTGAAATTATTTATGTAGGACATTGCTCTGACCTGATGACGAAGCCGTGAACAGTAGTTTATATTAAGTATACATCTTCAAAACCACAAAAAAAGTTAATAGCATATTCGTACTGTCTTGTCAGCTAGTTTCCCTACTTGATTTAATACTGTTTCTGTTTGCATTGGAAATGGATTAAGTAAATGTTTATGCTCATTAGTTGATGGCCAATTGACTGACTAGTCGCCACTTATGAGATTGCCGCAGACGTCTACTACTGTGTGCATTAAAATTCCTAGAATTTTAAGGCCTGTGCAACCAAGGGGTACGGGGAAAGTTAGTAAGCCACTCCATTGGCTACGCATTGATCACCAGTTTGATGCAGGCACATTTCCCATTCCATGCCATTGCAATCGCTTTGGGTTGCATCTTCTGCTTCATCTCTACTCCCGCAGCTGCTGCTTCTGTTTTATTTATTCAATGAACGGTGTTTGCTTTTGCAACTCAACTGGGCCACTGTCAATCATAAATATATATCACACACGTTGCAGTATCCAAGAATCGTTGTCAAACGTTGTTGCCATTACCATTTATAAAATACAATGTGCAACAAGCAACTGGGTGAATGATAAAAGAAGTGGTGCAAATGTATGTGGAGAAGTAGACTTTTGAGGCCTGCCCAAGTTACCTTCAATATCGTGATGAGGATAAAAAAATTTGATTTTGAGTATGACTGTTGTATTGGCCATTGATTGCTTAACTGCGCGTTTTTCGACTTAAAAGGCATTTCCAGATAACAACTGCAATTGCCAGTTATATGCACTTTACCATGACTGATCTTAGGAACTACGGGTACAATGTCCCTATGTATGTGCAAACAATAATGTGCTGAAGACCTACCAATGATACTTTTTATATAAGGGCACCCTTAAGTCATCTATTTGCTTATAAAGAAATGGTGAAAAACTATAAGTACTTTACTATCCAAAATTTTATAAGCATAAAGATATTTAGAGCTTTCCTATGTGCACTTGCTGTTCCTATATCTTTATTTTAAACTATTTTTAAATACTAAACCCATTCAAAAATGTGTCAAAACTTAAAAAAAAATAATGACCCTTTACCCTAAGATAAGAAGTACATATAATTAGGTGAGTCAAAAAAAAATTTGGTATGAGTGGTAAAGTAAATAAAAAATCAGCCGAGTATAAACCCCAGCGTTGAATGAAGACCCAAACACGCATTAGTTTTAGAATAATATTAAATAATTAAGAAATAAATTAATAAATAATTGTTCGATTTGCATAAGCACATTTGACCTTGTCAATTGGGTCGATAAAATTTGTTCCATGGGCTCACACTGACGAGCAGGCTTTGCCTGTTAAGGTACGCATCGGAGAGCTGCATTGAGTGCGCTCGAGCCAGTACGATTATAACAAGTAAAATGTGAGTGTGAGTAGCAAACCGAAATGAGCTTGTTTGAGTGTCGCGCTCAAAGTGAACAGAGAGCTGCGTGGAGTTAACTCGAGCCTTTATGATCGTAGCAAGTAAAATATGAGTGTGATTGAGCTTGTGTGAGTGTTGCGCAAAAAGTGAACTTTCAACTACAGTCGAACCTGCCAAGTTGGCCACCTCCTTAAGTTGGCCAATTTTCAGTGAAACCAAAATATATCAGTACAAAAATCAAATTTTAACCTGCTTAAGTTGCACCTGCATATCTTGTAAGTTGGCCACTTTTTGGGCGATTTTTTAATTTTGTCAATGCAATTGAACCTGTAAAAGTTGGCCACCTTAAAAATATGTGTTGTGTAAAGATCATGCATATTCAACACTGATAACATGATAATAATGTATAAAAACAGCTGATATGCAAAGATCGCATCGATATCAAGGGATTTCATATTTATTTTTACAAAAGTACAAAATTGATTGCATTGTTTATAGAAAATTGTTAAATAATTGTGTATTATAGCGTCGATTTTATTAGTTAACCCGAAAGTGCGTTGCTTTAATATAAGTTCATTAGTTATGGTGTGTGTAAGCGGGTTGTCTAATAAATTTATGTGTAGAATGGAAACAAAAAAGCTGGTAGAATTAACCGTCACAGAAAAAGTCGACCTGCTTGCTGAGCTAGATGCGGACATGTCGCAGCGGAAACTTGCTGCAAAGTACAATGTGTCCAAGTCAGCAGTGGGCAACATAAAATCTCAACGAAGTCGAATTATGCTCGCATTTCAGGAGAACGACAATCTAAAAAGAAAATTCAAGTAGAGTCAGGTTTTGGGCATAAATGAGGCTGTTTACACATTCTTCGTTAAATGCAGAACAGCCAACATTTCAGTTAGTGGACCAATTTTGCAAGCAATGGCAAAGAAAGTTAGCGAGGCCTTAAACATTGACAAATTTTACTGCTAGCAATGGTTGGCTGGAGTCATTCAGGAAGCGCCACAATATTGAATTTAAGATTCTTTCGGGAGAAGCAGCGACCGCTAATCACCAGGCAGCTAATGATTGGAAAGCAAAATTGCCACAAATTTTAGATGGCTATGAGTTCAAGAATATTTTTTTGCGGACGAAACTGGTCTGTTCTACCGACAACTGACCCGTAAATCGCTTTTAATAAAAAACGAAGCTGCGAAAGGATGTAAACTAGCAAAGGAGCGTTTGAGCCTGTTGGCTTGCTGTAATATGCTGGCGAAAAATTAAAACCGCTCATTATAGGCCATGCCGCAAAGCCTCGTGCTTTCGCAAAAAACAAAGTCAATACATAAGACTTTCTTATCAATTGGGCATTCAACAAAAAAGCTTGGATGACTATGAAAATTGGCTAAATCAACTCAGCAAAGAAATTAAGTCTAAAAATCGAAAAATTGTTATTTTCGTTGACAACGCGGCTTGCCACAAGACTGGCATTAAACTTACCCACATTAAATTACTTTTTCTGCCGCCAAACTTAACAACTGAAATACAGCCGTTATATCAAGGAATTATTCAAGCGCTAAAGCTAAAATATAGATCGGGTATGCTTAATAGCCATATTGCTAATATTGACGAAACCCAATCACTAACTGATGTAGGTCAAAAAGTTAATATTTTCGAAGCATGTAAGTGGATTTCAACTGCATGGAAGAGCGTTTCAACCGAAACAATTAAAAAATGTTTTAATAACGCAGGATTTCCCAGCCAAAGTTGTGATGACGTAATAATTATGGATCACGCCACTGATCATCTGCCTATGCATTGTGTGAAGACGAAGTCAATCAAATCCATCACATGCAGAATGAGAATGTGCACGAGGTCACTAGTGGCAATATTGACGAGGTGTTGAACGATGTTGTAAGTGATATAGTAAATGCATCCGAAATCTCAGATACCGATTCAGAAGTATCCGTGGAATCTACCAACAACCAAACCAACAATATCTCAAGAGCAAGCCCTCAAATATTTTAATGATCTCATTGGTTTTGCAATGGAGCAACTTCCAGATGCAACAACTCATTTAATGAAATTTAAAAGCACGCTTGAAACAAAAATTGCAAAATCAAAAGCTTATAAGCAAACTAATATAAAAGATTTTTTTAAGGAATGTGACTTAAGTTCCATTTTAAGTTTAAAAACATGATTAAATACAAAGTATTACTAAAACAAACTTGTAGACTGCTTTAATATATAGGCACATATTCTAGAAATTGGAAATAATTTATGTATAAGTTGACATAAATGAAGTTAATGATTAATTTGTGTTTATTTTTTTTATCATTTGTATTATTAAATAAGAGTTTATGTTAAAAAATCATGACCCACGAAATCTAATTATAAAAAAAAAAACATAATATCAGTATAAAACTCTACCCCCTCATAAGTTGGCCACCTGCATAAGTTGGCCAAAAATTATTGAACCATCAGTGGCCAACTTAAGCAGGTTCGACTGTATATGATATAGTCAACCGATTTCGATCAAATTTGGTACACTGATTGGAAAGTATAAAAAACTTTCGATTGCCAAATTTGGTTACGATATCTTCAAAAACAAGCGAAACACAACGAATTTTGTATAAAAAAACTTTTTTTTGACCGATTGGTCCTATGGGAGCTATATGATATAGTCAACCGATTTTGATCCAATTTGGTACAGTGCTTGGGGACTCTAAAAAACGTCCGAGTGCCAAATTAAGTAATGATATCTTCATAAACAAACGAACTATCCATCTAAAACTTTTGGTTTTTTTTGAGGTCCTCTGAAACACCCCTATGGGAGCTAACCCCGATATCGAAAAAATAAATAATTTTGTCTCCCCTGACATAATTACGCATCTAATCTGAAAACTTGGCCACTCTAGCTCTTACCATCTCTGAAATCTAGGTGTTCATACAGACAGACAGACATACGGACATGGATATATCGATTGCTCTTATCATCCTGATCATACTTTAGGTAACTGGGGGGGGTCTCCGACGAATCTTTCTGTATGTTACATACATTTTCGGCTTGCACAAACTTAATATGTATACCCTTTGTACCATACGATACAGGGTATAAAAACAATTATGTAAAATTAAATGAATATAAAGAAATTAAATGAATAATCCCTTAGTTGTTGCTTTAGTGTTCATTAACTAAATGTAGTTTATTTAGTTTATCATGTTGGGGTAAGCAAACAGGGCCGCAGCATCTCATTTAGAATTTTCTTTTAAAATAATTGTTAGTAGGTAGCACTGAAGTATTTATTTCAAAAGCTCACTCCCAATATACTAAGTGTTTTTTTGCTCAGTGGCAACTTAAGTAATGCAACTGCTAGTAAATTAATAAAAAAGAGTCAAAGACGTGTCCGGCTTAGGTATACACTGCATGCTGTAGTACTAACGCGAACTGCTTGTTTGCGGTTCAATAAGCAGTTTTTTTTTTATGTGGCGAAAAATTATATTATTATAGCTAACGAAAAAATTTCGGCGCGCTGCACAGTGGGAGAAATTTCAACTCTTAAAATTGTCAAATGTTTTATTTCCCGCCAATTAATAAAAGCTCACTGAGGTGATGAATAATAGCGCCAAAACTTTCTTCATGAAATTTGGTCAGCTGTGAGCTTTCAAACAGAACATATGTTGCATCAAAATATCGTGTATATGTGCAAAATATCGTGTTAAAGTGACAAAAATTTAGATTTTTTTGTTAAAGAAAATTAACAATATTTAAAATTTCCGTAAAATGACCGAAAAATAGAAAGAAAGCAACAGAAGCTACGTACCTTGAGTTGATGTATGGAAATATATATTTTTTGGGATATAATATATTATGTACTTTCATACTTTATTTAAGAAAAATACAATTTTTTTTTTTAAACTTTCCCCTATTTTGTTATTTTTCTTTTGAAATTATTTTTGTTATTTTAGACGATATTAATTTCGTGCCGCTAAATCGACCGTTTCTCCTACTGTACGCTGGATATTGACATTCCACATAGCTGGTCTATGCCACGCATTTTTTCAAGTTTTGTTAAAATTTTGTATCCCTAGTTCTTATGGTGTCCGAGAGTGTTCATAAAAACGGAAATAAATCAATTTTGATCATTTATAATGACGTTATGGGCGTCATGACTCTACTAACTGCATAAATCTACAATACGCCGGACTCTATGGCAACAGTCAGTGTATAAAAAGCGTTCAACAAAATAGTAGCTGCATTGGCTGCCAGCTTCTTGAGATGACGGTTGCAACAGTCAAAGAGTCGAAGAGTCGGAAGTCTGGGAAGACCCAGCGGCTTGGAGCTTAGTGTAGCATTGTTGTTGGTGTCCATGTTATTGTTGGTGTTGGCGCTTGTTTGACTTAAGTTTTTATATAAAAACGTACCTATATTCTAGCCACTTATTGTTGTTGTTTTTGCTGTCAACACTTGGTAGAAAGATGAAAATATTTTTGTTCATCTTCGCTACACACACAAGTAAGAGCTTTAAAGTTACAAGTTGTAGTGGCTGCTGCTGTTGCTGTTGTTTTTGTTGTAGTATCTTAAGCACTCTAAAATACAATTGATTGCCAAATTTGGGTACGATATCTTCACAAACAAACGAAGCGCAACGAATTTTGTGCAAAAAACGTTTTTTGACCGATTGGTCCTATGGGAGCTACATGATAAAGTCAACCGATTTTGATGAAATTTGGAACAGTGCTTGGGAACTATGAAAAACTTTCAAATGCCAAATTGGGTTACGATAACTTTAGAAACAAACGAATTATCCATCTAAAACTTTTAGTTTTTTTCGAGGTCCTTTGAAACACCCCTATGGGAGCTTTATAATATAGCCCTGATATCAAAACATTAAATTAAACTTGTCTCCCGTTGGTAACAAGGGATATAATCTGAAAGTTTGGTTGCTCTAGGTCCATCTCTGAGATCTAGTCGTTCATACAGACAGACGGACAGACGGACATGGGTATATCGACTTCTCAAGTCACCCTGATCATACTTTTGGTAACTTTGGAGGGTCTCCTACGTCTCCTTCTGTTTGTTACATACATTTTCGGCTTGCACAAACTTAATGTACCCTTTGTACCATACAGTAGAGGGTATAAAAATGAAAAAAAAATTGCTCATACAGCATAATCTTTTATGTCGATACATAATTTTGTTCATGAGATATTGACGGATAACTGAAATAAGTGCCCAAAAACATGTTTTTCGAAAATATCTCGAAAACGGTGCTTAAGAAAAAAAAAAGGTTGTCATTTTCGGATTTTTTGACCCAAAATTACCCTTAAAAACACTTTTTTAAGAAGGTTCATCCGATGACCCTTTAATTTGTAAACAAGTGTAATCTATAAACAAAAATGAAACAACTTCATGTTACATAAAATATGTGTATGTATACACAAATAATTTTTTTTAAATGGCTTTAATCTGAAGACGATGAAGAAATGGTAACATGCAGATCACTGTCGTCATCATTTTTCGCTGGTAAGATTGGGCCTGGCTTAAAAAAATTGTCCAACGTTGTTTGTCTTGCCTTCTTGTCTATTTCGTTCTTCAGTGATTTATAACAGCTAATGGCTGAGTCAATTCCTCGAGAAACTTTAGCGCTACGATCAACGTCAGGATCGTTTTCAAGGAGAATGTTTATTCCTTTTTAGAAATAGGAAAAAAATGTTGACAAATTTTTTGATGTTAGCTGTTTGGACACAACAGGCTCTGTCTCTTCGTCAAATACCGGTTCTTCTTGCAACTGAATGAGTTCCTCATATGAAAGGGGTTCCCTCTCAGCTTCAAGTAGATCAAGCACATCACGTTCGTTAAAACCTTCAAAGCCGAGATCATGTGCTAGATCCAAAATGTTTTGCCAAATTTCAGGAAGGAAATAAACTTCTGCATCAGTACTTTTTACACATTCTGGACATATTTTTTTCAAACATGGTTCATTGTTGTTAATTTTAATTCCTTCCATGGTTCACTGATGCTGTCAACAGCATCCTTGATTTTAGCGTTTTTCCAAAATGTTTTAATTGAGATTTACCATCGGTTTCCCATATAAGTTGACGGAAAGTTCGGCGTAGGTAATATGCCTTAAAAGTGGCTATTGCATCCTGATCCATTGGTTGGATCAGAGCTGTTGTATTTTTCGGAAGGTACTCAATCATGAGATCTTCAGATAGTTCGGATCGAAAAAAATTTTTTTTTGCCGTTATAGCGAAACATTTTGGGCCGTAAATCGAAAACGTGTCTTAATTGAAGGGGGCCGTTATAGCGAAATGCCGTATAAAGAGCGGCCATATAGCGAGGTATGGGTGTATTTAAAACGGTTTACCTATTATCCCGTAAAGCGGCACAATTTTTGGCATGCGTTCACCTGGTGCATATCTTGCATAAAAAAAGTTCCCTTGTACTCTAGTACAGCGGTAGGCACTCAGTATGCACGCGTGTGAATGAGCTTTCACACGTACGAGAAAAGAGGTTTTTCCCGTAAAAGCTCGCCTCGTTTGTGTGAGCTAATTTTACAATGGAACGAAAAGCAGAGCCACAAAGCAAAACACAAAACAATACGCAAACTGCATGTTTTTGGTTTTTGTTAGTCATCAAAATGTGAGTGTCTAGCAGGCGTCACTTGCAAAGAGTAATAATAATGGTATGAGCAAGTAATATTTTTTTTCAAAATTTTTAGGCGGAATTGCTCTGCTCAAATGCACTCACAGATAACATTTGAACGATTTGATTGGAATAAAATGTTGACCATACGAAAAAAAAGTCAGTTATATTATCGAATTTAATGATAACAGCAAATAGAGATTAGCTATGCCAAAACAAAAAAACAGTTTTGGCCCATTGTACGTCGACATTTTCGAAAGCTCTTTTTTGTTCACGCACACGGCAAAAAAAAATTGCATTAGAAGTTTCGCCCACCGCTGCTCTAGTAGTTAAGTATTTATCCTCTACATCAACCAAAAGCTTTCTTTTTGCTGTTAAAGCAAATATGAGAACCATATCAACAGTTATCCATAACAAGAACCATAAATGTTACTTTAACATTTATCCAATGTAAGAACCAGATGCTAATGTTAATTTTAAAAAATGTAAGCAAAGTACGAAAACAAACTAAACCAGCGGTGGGCAAAGCTACTAATTCAATTTTTGGCGCCAATGTGCCGAAACAAAAAACAGCTTTCGCAAAGACCGTTTTACAATGGTACAAATCAGGTTTTTTTGGCATAGTTGTCATTGAATCTGACAAAATCATTTTCATTTTTATGCTGGACGTTAATGTTTTACCACCATCAACTATCTAGTCTATGTGTGACTACTCCCAGGGGTCAACCGGTGAAACCAAAACCTTAATGTTATACTCTGTACGTGTGCAGAGCAATTTCGATGTGGCTCTGCTTTGCGTTCCATTGTAAAACTAGCGCCACACGTACGGGAGGTGCTTTTACGGTAAAAAGCTCTTTAATCGTACGTGTGAAAGCTCTTTGGAACGCTTGCCGTCTAAGCAGGGCACAAAAAAAACCCGTACTTTTCAAAAACGTTCGTCCAAGGAAGCACACTTTTTAAGTTTTTTTAATCGATTTGTACACGAACATACCCAATAATAACTTTTGCAAAGCCAAAGAATACAAACAATACAATTCCTCTTTCGCAATTAGATGTTTTTTGATATACCGAAACACTCGCAACGAAAAGCGAACAAAGCAAAAAGCGTTGTTTTCAAAGTAATGGAAAATAGCTTTTTTAAATTATTATTGTTAATTATTATTAATTTATTAATACTTATTTGCTTTCATTATTTGCCTCTGCGTAATAAATATGCGCAAATTTAGACACTTCGCCTTTTACGGTGAAAATTTGGAATGGTAATGGAGGTCACCATTGTCTACACAAAATAATGTCTAAATAATAATTCACGTCGATATCTTGCCCCAATTTCCCGTAGCAGAATTTTGTGGCGGGTCGAAACAATAAGTACACTTTGTTCTACCTAAACGATCTTTTTCCGCCTCTCAGCCAAGGTGATCCTCCAGAGTAGGGTAGCTTTTATATTGCGAATGTAATCTGGTGCCAAGGAACGGAGTCAGTTATCAACCCTACGTCATCTTTTGCTGGGTGGGAAAGAAAAATGTAAAGAATAATATGCATAAAATAAGTGTAAAATATAAATTATTGTAAATAGAGTTAAAGCTATAAATTCTGATGAATATTGAATATTTATAGATTGTAATCGATTTATCATCATTTACATAGTATTGTAAAACGTAGATATTAAGGATTATGTAACATAGAACCTTGCTAAAATAAGAACCATGTAATAAAACTTCGCTTCCGTTCCTACAAACAAAGTGTATGATACATTACAGTGGGGACGATGATAAAAAAAAACTTTAAATAAAGTTATTTAACTAGTATATACTATAAAATAAACTGTAAATACAGTTAAGACAAAAGTGCTTTAATATCTTAAAACAAAAACATTGTGAAGTATTGTGAAGATGCAAACAAACGCACCGATTAAGTCTGAAAGCGGAAGCTACAACCTCTATATGAGGACAAGTGCTCCAGAGTTTATCCCTGGAGAAACAACATGGCTAAGCTGAAGAGAACGGCTGGACATGTATTTATGTGAAATGGGTTGCACAGATGCAAATATGTGCAAGGCCGTTTTTCTGAAGTCAGTCGGACATGAGGCATACATGGCACTCTATAAGCTATGCAGTCCTAACCTGCCGTCATCCAAGTCGTTTGATGAACTATGCGAGACGCCACACACCCACTATACGCCGCCAGGAAAGTGTTTCACGAAAGGAAAAAGTTCCATTTGGCCATCAAATCTGGTAATGAGACAATATCGGCTTGGCATGCCAGAGTAAAGCATTTGGCTCTAAGCTGCAAATTTGGTATACATTGGGATGCATGCCATCGATAATTTTCGAAAATTTCTGCGAAGAAAAAAGCATTAAAAAAGGCACTCATTATGGAAACAATGATGAACACCAAAGGGATCACCGGAGCTGTTGAAGGAGCAGACGCTATCAACTTGGTAAAAGGCGGAAGACACAACAAAGCAACTAAAAGCAGCAACGCCCAATCAGCACCAAAGAAGAAACCTTGCATACATTGTGGGTGGCGCAATCATGCCTCAAATGTATGCAAATTCAAAAACAGCAAGTGTCACAATTGTAAAAAAATTGGACACCTTGCTACGGTTTGTAGGGGTAAAAATGAAAAATAAAATATTGTCAACGATATATCTACCATTAACTCAAATTTCAATAAACACATTTTTAATGAAGGTCTTACATAGGACGAAGACTATACATCGTCAGTCACCATTAATGGAGAACACATTGCTGCGTTATGTGACACGGGGGCGTCATGCAACCTCATGCCTGCCAACTTATACAACAAGAACAATAAGGATTGTATAGAGGTGCTGGGTGAGTTTAATGCACAAATAACGTATGCTTGTGGGTTCTAGTGAAAAACAAGTTCTTGCAGAATCTAGAAGAGAGTAGACATAAAGTTGTTGCCTATGCGGATGACGTTGCCTTGGTTGTAAGGGGGAAATTTCCGAATACCCTCTGTGAGATCATGCAGCGACTACTGAATGAGGTTGATCGGTGGTCTAAATTATATGGGCTAGGTGTTAACGCCAGCAAAGCGGAACTTATTATGTTCACAAGAAAAAATAAACTACCGAATGTTAGACCTCCGAATTTAAATGGTATCACTTTAACATTCAGCGAAACAGCACGCTACCTAGGACTGATTTTAGACAGGAAGCTGCTTTGGAACTTAAATGTTGAAGATAGAGTGAGGAACGCGGCGACAGCCCTTTACTCATGCAAAAGAGCAGTAGGAGCAAGATGGGGTCTGAAACCCCATGTTGTTCACTGGATTTATACAGCAATAGCAAGGCCAAGCCTAACCTACGGAGTTCTGGTGTGGTGGCCGGCGGTGAACAAAAATAGTGTACTGAAATCTATGAACTCCTTTCAGAGGGCAGCTAGCTTGAGTATCAGCGGCGCCCTTAGAAGAACCCCCACAGCAGCATTAAACGTTATGCTGCATCTATTGCCGATAGATCTTTATAGTAAACAGATACCAGTGAAATCGGCCTTAAGGCTAAGAGAATATTCGAATCTAGCCATTAGCTCTAGAAGACACTCGACTATTCTGCACCAATTTCCGCAAATTCCCAGAACTACTGACTTTGCGTTATCCTTAAGCAAACCGTTCAGTGTAAGTTTCCCAACTCGTGAAGATTGGGACAATGGTATACTAGACTGCAATAACAAGATTACCATTTTTACGGACGGATCTAAACTCAATGATTAGGTGGGATGGGGTGTCTATTCGAAATAGTTGGGCATTAACGAATTCTTCCGTTTGCCAGATCATTGTAGTGTCTTCCAAGCAGAAGTCATGGCTATAATGGAAAGTATTCGTATCATAGGAATCGTGTTTTAACCGAAAGGGAAATTCAGATCTGTTCTGACAGTCGGGCTGCTTTGGGTACCGCGACACCGAGATATCGTGGGCAATTGCAAAGCAGATGAACTAGCTAGATGGGGTACAATGGAACCACTTCAGCCAAACGTGGCCTTGATACCTATGCCGCTAGCGACGTGTAAATTATTAATAGATAAGATTATCACTAATGATGCGAACTATAGATGGGAGCAAACTGGAACCTGTCATGTTAGTAGGAAAACTTGGCCGCAATGGAGCTTGAATAGAACCAAGCAACTTTTAAAACTTAACAGACTTGACATAAGAGCTACGATAGGGGCTCTTACTGGACACTGTCTTATTGGTAGGCACGCCTATAAATTGGGAGTGCCTTATTTCGACTACTGTAGAAGATGTCAGGAGGTAGAGGAAGAGGAAACAGTGGAGCATCTCCCGTGTGGATGCATGGCACTATGTAGGAGGAGACTGTACACATTGAGTTCCAAAACTATTGGAAATGTTACTGAATTCGCAGGAATCAAAATAAATAAGATTAATTCGTTCATAAAATCGACAGGTTGGTTTAGAAAGGATACGGGAGAGCAAGGACTAGCTCACGTGGCATCACAACGGGCCTTTTGCAGGCCTAGGTGTGTTGGAAGACAACCACTTTTACCTACCTATCTACCTACCTCACTAAGCCTTGTATTGTTGTTGTGACTAATACTGATAATCCGCTGTTATTAGGCACAACATTTTTAAAGAGTTTTGGTTTTGGCTTGCAGCAAATTAATTATGTTGAACCATTAAATAAACTTTCCATGATAGTAGTTCAAATTAAAAATGAATTTTCGTCAGTTTTTAAGGATGAACTAGGATCTTTTACAGGAGATAAGGTGTCATTGAAAATATCACAAACCAAGACCGTTGCCTGTAGCATGGAAAGCTAAGGTAGAAGCGAAGCTTAGAGATCTGGTCAAGTCTGACATATAAAAATGGTTGATAGTGCTGAATGGGGCACACCTCTTGTTCTAATATTAAAACCAAATGGTTATCTGAGGTTGTGTGCAGACTACGAGTCGCAATTACTCTCTACTTAGAGTACTCACATCGGAGTTTTCAAAGTTAAACGATTGCCCTTTGGCATAAAGACTGCAGCTGCTATATTTCAGTATCACTCATGTTGTTGTTTACCAAGACGACATAACGATCAAGGGTATTGATATGATGTCTCATTTGAAAACCTTAAGATTGGTGTTGAGTAAGCTGGAGTTTGCTGGCCTAAGATTAAATGAAAGCAAGTGCCAATTTTTCCAAAACAGGTCTCCTACTTAGGCTTCACAATTGATGAGCAAGGAATTGAAAATAACAACAAAAGAACTTCGTGCATCATTAATGCACCGGTACCTACTAACGTATCCGAAATTAGGGCGTTTACTGGCATTTCCCTAAATCAGTGGTCGGCACGGCCCTATCCCATGGGATGATAGTTCACACGTACGGCGTTGTACACAAAACGCATGCATGTGTGCATTATTTTTGTACTGAAATTCTCTCAGCAAATTCTCTGGCGTTGCCACGCTCTTGTTGCAAAGCAACAGACACGAAGATGCTTGTGCATGACTTCGGCTCTTGCTTAGAGAGCGTGCTTGCTTTTTTACAATTTTTAATATCCTAGTTGCTTTTTTTTTTAAGCTAAGCTCTATAACTTGTAATTTGTACCCATAATTATGATGATGATGAATAAAAAATATATATATATATTTTACAAAAAAAAAAAAAAGAAGTCATTTGATGCTTTTATTGGTTTTTTTGGCATTACTTGAAAAACACCTATCTCAGCTAATATAAGCTTAATAATCTCAAACGCCAATTTTATTTTGGCTTATTAAGTTTTAAACCGAACTGCCTCCATCAGGAGATCGGAACATTATTGGTTTCTATGGTTCCATTCCTTAAAAAGGGTAATATAGCCGTAGCCACTAAGCTTAGCGCATTCGCTGATTTGTTTTTTTATTTCTCTGCATTTAGATTTGGCACCTAATATCTGCCTTGTAATTAATACGTTGTGCATATATGTATTGCAATTCAAAATACTCCATTCAGCTCAAACAAATGGATGCACCTAATCCAGTGATGCTCTTATGGGCTCTCCTATATAATTTTGTGGTGGTACTAACAATTGGAGTGACCCGCCGCCAGCCTAACCTAAGCTCAGCAGTTCCGCTTGTCTACTCAACGACGGTCATACGCGCGGCTGCTGTCCAGTTTATAATTCTTTATAAAAACATTCTATTTTTATTTATTTATTTGTAAACAGCTTCTACTTAATTAAAATTACAGTACGAGCTATAATTAGCTATAGCGTGAGCCTTATGCTAGCCTTATTTAGTAATAATTGATGTTGCATATAGTACAATTTTTATAACTAATGTATGTTTAAATCATGTTATATAATTTGCTTTCTTTTAAAAATTTAATAATGTTGGGGATGTTTGTAATTGAAGGTGTGGAAATAGCGTTGAACAGGTTTGAATTAGGAAAGTATTTTGATTTGGTGATGAGGAAGTGAGAACAGTCTGTAAGGATGTGGTGTATGGATAGGGTGGTGTTTGAACTGCAGAAGTTGCAAAGTGGGGCTGGCGTTTTATTAAAAATGTGACTATGTGTGAGATAGCAGTGTCCGAATCGGAGGCGGAGGAGTTTTGAGAGGTCTGTTCGGGTGAGTGAGCCGGGTGAAGAATCCCAGGTTATTGGCAGATCTAGTACACTGTTTTGAAGAGTGTTTGTTAGTCTGTAGTGATTGTTGGTTTGATTGTAAATTTTTGTATTAGAAAGTTTGGTGTAGTGTTGTTTAATGTATTTATTAATGTCTGAGCAATTGTTGTTGGGGTGTGTTATAAGGGGTAAGTTGTGGGCATTTTTAGCTGCGGAGTCTGCTAGGTCATTACCTATGATATTCGAGTGACCAGGTATCCAGGCTAGCATTATTCTGGGAGAGTGTTGAATAAGTTTCTGGCGGATGATTGTGGGGTAGTGTGATGCGTTAGAGGGGTTCTTGATGGCATCAAGAGCTGAGAGTGAGTCGGAGCAAATGCAGTAATTTGAATGTAAGTTTTCAATAAGGGAAATTGCTTGATGGATGGCTATGATTTCTGCTGAAAATATTGAAGTGTAGTGGGGAAGAATGGCCTGGTAAATAACTGATCTAGATGTTGTAATGCTAAATGAACAACCAGATTGAGATTTGGAGCCTTCAGTGAATAAAAATTGGCAAGAGGGAATAGAGCTTTGAAAAGCTAAGAATTCTGTTTTATAAGTTGAGATGGAGGTGTGTTCTTTGGGCCGATTGCTTAAAGAGGTGTTTATTAGGGTGGGGTTAACGGTCCAAGTGGGGTGGTTGTCTTTGTGAAATTTGATGGGCGTGGTGGGTAGTAGTAGTGAATGTGATGATAATAGTGCCAGGTGTAATGAGGATGATTGCTTTGGAGTTCTTTTAGACTTGGCGATTGATGAAAATGGTTTCAAGAGTGGACAATCTGATGAGTTGAGGATAGATTTATTTAGCTTGGCTATGGAAATTTGAAATCTGGTTTCTATTGGGGTGAGTTTTGCTTCGAATAACATGTTGTGGATTGGAGTAGTTCTGAAAGCTCCCAGAGCGGAGTGAAGGGCGGCGTCGTAGATGGATTTAATTCGACTGAGGGTTGACTTGCTTGCTCTTCCATAAAGAAACAGTCCATAGTCGATTTTGGTCATGATGGTTGCGTTTATTATGTTGATAAGAGTGCTGTGGTTGCTGTTAAATTTGTGATGGGAGAGGCATTTAATGATATTAAGTTTTTGTGTGAGGGATTTGCAAAGGTAATCTACATGATTGTTCCAATTGTATCTATTATTAAAAACAATGCCTAGAATCTTTATTGAGTTAGCTCTTTCGAGTGGGAAAGTGGAAGTGAGTTGGAATTGGCTACGTGTTTTTTTGCATATATGGATGTGTTTGCATTTTTCAATGGATAGTCGGGCTCCTGAGTAATTTGCCCAAGTTAAAATATCGTTAAGAAGCGGATCGACGTTAATAGTGCGGGATTTACCAATTTTCCTAAAAATTTGGTAGTCATCTGCATAGGCGCAAAAGGTGAACTGTTTGTGTGAGGCAATGATATTATTTAATTTATTATAGGCTATGAGGAAAAGGATAACTGATAAGGGAGATCCTTGGTATGCCATTAGATAAGGGGCGGATTTGGGATCGGTGTTGGTGTACTGACACGGAAATGGTTCTATTGGATAAAAAGTTGTGTACATAATTTATTATTTTCGGGCCAATTTTCCATTCTTTCAGTTGGTCTATGATGGAGTGGATGCCAACTCTCTCTAAGGCTTAGGAAAAGTCTAGTGATAAAAGTGAGGCATGGTTTTTGGTTGAGAGGGCCGAGGTAATCAGGTAGTCTAGCGTGACTAGAGAATCTGATACGGATTTGCCTTTTCTAAAACCTGACTGCCGACTATCGATTGATTTGTTAAGAGTCACAAACCACCATAGTCTGTTGGCGACTATTTTATCTAGGAGTTTAGATAGACAAGAGCTTAAGGAAATGGGGCGATATGATGAGATGAGTGTTTTATTGCAGTTTGGTTTAATTAGTGGGACTATTTTGCTTAGTTTTAGCTGATGTGGAATGTGAGAAGAGAATATGCTATTATAGAAATCGACTATTCTAAGGAGAACTGACTTGTGGACATTTTTTAGCATTGGATATGAGATGCGGTCAATACCAGGCGTATTCCCAGATAATTTGGACAGGGCTATTTGGAGTTCAATTACCGTAAATGGTACTTCAATATTTTCAGCAGAAAGCGAGTGTCTATAGGAAATTATTGGTGAGGTGTTTGATTTATGTTGGTTAAACGTTGCGGAAAAATTAGAGCTATTGGATTGATTAGAGAAGTATTTGCAAAAGGATTCGGCGATATCTTGTTTATCTGTTATGGAGTGTTGAGATATTGGGTCGTAGAGGCAGTGTATGGGGAGATTTGGTTTGGTGCCGCAAAAGATTTTGATGTTGGCCCATATTTTTTTGGAGGAAGAGTTTGGGTTGATTTCTGATGTGAAATCTTCCATGGCTTTTTGTTTGGCTGCTTTTATTTCTTTTTTAAAAATGGCGTTGGACTTTCTATAGTTAAGTATGTTTGGTGTGGAAAGGTTATGTTTAAGTGCGTTCCAGTGAGAATTCTTCATTTTTTTCAGATTTTGGAGGTTTGAGGTCCACCATGATACCTTAGGCTTATTGTTGTGGTGTATTGAGGTTTGTGGAATGGATATGTTAGTGCTAGTTCGAATAAGTTTGCAAATGTTGGCACATTCTTTGTTGATGTTAGCGCTGATTGGGCTATTTGTGTTGAGTTGTTTGGTAGAATCATTAAATTTAGTCCAGTTAGCTTGCTCTAGTTTGAATTTGGGTATGAAAGGTGGTGGCGTTGAGGTTGGAAAGAGAGAGATTGTGATTGGAAAGTGGTCGCTTCCGTAGAGATCGTTGTCGATGTGCCATGTTGCTATTGTTGGGGAAGCTAGAGATATGTCTATGTGTGTGAATATATTGTGTGTACTGAAGTGAGTGCGAGAACCATTGTTGAGGATTAGAAATGGTGAGTTGTTTATAAAATCTGCTATGTGCTTGCCTCTAGAGTTATTGGTGGTGGATCCCCATAGCTGATGCCAACCATTTAGGTCGCCTGCAATCAGGGATGCTTTGTGAATATTACCAAAACAGTGTAAGAGGTCGTTGGATGTAAATTTCTTGTTTGGGGCTATGTAAGTAGAGAAAATTATGAGTTTTTGTTTTGAGTGTACTTCGACTGCTGTGCAGTCAATACTGGCTGTAGTGTTGGTATGAATTGGTTGATGGTGTAGGGAATTGTGTATAAGTAGGGCGACGCCACCACTAGAGATTTGTGAGGAGTTTGAGGAATAGATTGAGTAATTATTCGGCGTAGGGAAGGAATGGTGATTTTGTAGATGGGTTTCTTGAGAATTAGATTTAATTAGTATTTGTAACTGATGATAATTATTTTTGTATCCGTTTATATTCCACTGAAGTATTTTGAGTGACATAGTTTGTTTTATAAAAGAAAAAGGAAGAATATTTGGGTGTTTGTTTGAGTTAACATAGTGTGGTGTTGATCAGTCGCATAAATTAATAAACAGAGTATGAGGTCCGGCAGTCCTTCATTCTCCGTTATTGTGTATGAATTGTAGTAAGGAGGAGCTATATGAGATCACGCATTCAGGATACTGGAGCCTGTAACGTCTTTATATTGCCGGATACTATAATGACTGTTACGCTCTGCACGCATCTTAGAACTCTGACGGCTCTCCTCGTTTATATTGAGAGTTATTTATGTGCTAAAGTTCCATTTCGTCTTGACTGGAATTTGGAGAGTTAACTAGTTTTTTTTATTGTCGATTTAGGTTTACTGTTTGTCTTAGCTTTAAGATTTGATTTTAGATTGGAGGTTGTGTTTTTTGGGAATATTTTAATTTTTTGATCAGCTAAAGCTGATGTTGTGACCGCAGTAGTTGTGTGTTTAGGAAAATTAGTAGAGGCATTGGCGTTGGTTGACGATGAAGAAGTTGGTGAATCCATGTCATTGGAGTTGGCTGGTTGTTTATTACTATATGAATTAGTGTTGCTGCAAAAGTTGCTAGTTGTAGGTAGATTGGGTTTGGTTGATAGTGAAGATGTTGTTTGTGCAGTGATATCGTCATAATTAGTTATTTTTCGGGTAGTGCATGGAGTTGGTTGGGTGGTTGTAGCGGCTGAAACGTTGCTTTTAGTGACTGAAGAGTATGTGTTGTTGAGTTGATGGCGTTGATCATATATGGAGCGGGCTGTTTTAAAGTCTGTTTTCTCTATTGTTTTGATCGCTAGAATTTCTTTATGTTTGATGTAAGTAGGGCAATTTCGGTCCGAAAAATTGTGGTTGAAGGCTATTATCTTGGAATCTTTGCAGCTGATGCAACTGCTGGGAAAAGGGCATGGATTTGCTGGGTCTTCGTTGTTGTGTTCTGAGGATCCGCAGTTTAGGCACAATTTAGAGCTTTTGCAGTGTTGCGCCAAATGGCCCAAACGGCCGCAATTGCGGCAGCGCCTTGGATCGGGTATAAATGGTCGCACTTGCGTCAGTTCGTAGCCAATTTTGATTGATGTTGGAAGTGTTAGCGTGTTGCATGTGAGTATGATTAGCCCGGATTCTACTAGGTTGTCATGGTTTTTCCTCATTATTTTTCGGCAGTCAACAACATATTGGCTTTCAAGTTCCTCTTTGATGACAGGTTCTGGGATCGATCGTAGGGCATTAGAGTATATGACACCTTTTGTGATATTGAGTGAGTTGTGTTCTGTTACAGTAATTTGCGTGTTGTTATTGAGTGAAGTTAGTTTAATCAGTTTTTCTGCCGAAACTAGTGTTTTTGTTTTTATAAGTTTGGTTCCGTTAAGTAGAGACTCACACTTTTCTACTTCTCCGCCGCAAACATTGTCTATAACTTTTTTTAACAGCCAGGGGTTAATGTTCTCAAGTGTTCGTTGTTATTACTGTTAGTACGCGTCATGACAAGGTATTTTGGACCAACGACGTTGTTGTTTAGCTTTTTGTTGTTGTCAGTAGTGAAGCAAAGCGAGTTGCTGTTTTTGCCTCTATCTGGTGGGTCTCTCATGGTTGTTGTTGGTGGATTACAGTTTATCTTTTTAGTTTGGATAGAATGCACTTGCTTCGCAGTTTTAACTGCAAGTTCACTGTGTGTTTGTTATTGGTTTGTTTTGTGAGTTATGTTTTATTAGTTGTTAGTGTTATTAGGTTTAGCGAATAATAACTTAGCGTAGGCACGTCTTATCTCGAAGGGAGTTGAACTGTGAAAAACATTCTATATTCATGCAGCATGGCAAATTTCGGTTTGAAGCCTTTTCTTTTTTTTTGCGATACTTTATATAATTTTTTTGTGAAGTGATGTATTAACAGCCCCTGAAAGAAAGAAAAATCTATTGGCTACATACAAAAAAAAAAGCCAAAAAATAAGTTTCTAAAAAATTTTGGCCAAAAACTTGTCATTTCCATAATAATTTTTTTAGAGTGATGAAATTTTACACACAAGTGTTCCTAAAGGATTGAACTATTTTTCTGGGAAGTTTGAGCCTCCTCAGATTTTTTTGAGATATAGATAATCCAGACCAAAGTTGGAAAAAATTTAAAAAAACAAAACAGTCGTTATTGAAGCATACTTTTAGGTAGCTTAGAAATTCAAACACTAGTAAAATTTTCTAGGGGTCAATTTTTAAAATACAACTTTTAGATACAAAATTCAATTTCCGAAAATTGGGAGGAATTACATTTTGTTGTAAAACATGTGAAGAAATTTATAAAAAAATTTTCGATCAAATATCGAGTGGTAGTCGGAGGTACCCTTAAAGCAAAGTAGCCAAATGATAAAAAAACCAACAAAATCTTATTTATTTATTTATTTACTTATTTGTTTACCCTGATATTTTACATATTCACTTACTGACTAATTACAAAACATATATAGAGTTTAGCCTTTTATGCTTTACAACTAAGATATTTGAAATTTTAAAAATTGAATTAAATTATTTGTTATATAATATTAAATTAATAAGGAAAAAGGGGAAAAAACCTTACAAAAACGAAAAAAAAAAGAAATAAACTTACAACTAAATTACAAACTAAGACTAGAACAAGGCTAAGGATCATTAAGATCTGGATCAACACTAATATTATGGGATGTTAATGTTTTTAAATTAAATTTAGTTATAGCCTGATAAATTTTGTCATCAATCATGCAAATATCTGCTTTTTTATGGAGTCGAGAAGTGGAGTAATAGAATGGAACAACAAAAATCATTTTTAAGATTTTATTCTGGATTCTTTGTAATTTAAGCCGGTGACACGCTGCACAATCACCCCAAACCTCAGAGCCCTATAAAATAATTGGTACAAATACAGATTTAAATAAAGTAAGTTTGTTGTTTACTTGCAACTTCGACTTTCGATTTATAAGAGGATACTAAATTTTTATTGTTTTATTTACTTTTTCTACTTTCCCATTGGACACATACGTTGTTTATTGACAGAGTCCAGTTGGGCAAGTGACATGAAGAAATTTATAAAAAAATTTTCGATCAAATATCGAGTGGTAGTCGGAGGTACCCTTAAAGCAATGTAGCCAAATGATAAAAAAAAACCAACAAAATCTTTATAACTACTCGAATATATTAAAAACCAAAAAGTTTTTAAGCTCAATTTTATTTTTTCTCTGAAGTAATATTTATACATAATAAAGTGAATGAAGATTCCGTAGCTACATGTATCATGGTAAATGCAGTTTTTTTTTTGTCTGAAAATGTTCGCGAAAGCTCATAAAATACAAAATGTCAACTTTGATTGCCAATAAATAAAAAACCACTAATATAATTTATAATTTTTTTCTGCACAGGCATACCTTAATATTTGTAAAATAATATTAAATTCTAATTTTGTCCAAATTTTGATTTTCAGCAGGAGAGCTTTTGGCCAAAATCTGGCCACGCGGGCCCACTGTGCAATGTAATGAACGTATGGTATAAATTACGGCTATTAAAATTAATATAAAATCATGTAATTTTTGGTAAAAGTGCGAAGCAAAAGAAAAAGAAAGGGAGAAAAAAAATTGCCATATATAGATTTTTTTTGTTGTTTAAATTTTTTGTTGCTGATATAATTTGGCATGTGTGTTTTAAACTTTTATGTTTTTGCATTAATTAACATGGTTTTCTTTTACAACAGCATGTTGGAAAATATGTGAAATAAACTAAATTATGAGTGCCATGATATTATAAAGGGCATAAATCGACGAATCTACTGCCCGAACCCTTCTCTTCCAGCAGCCTCCGCGCGACAGATCGATCTTTCGTCGTTGGACGTCGCCGCAACGAACGCTGTAAGTGTCGAACTCTTAATTTCTTAATATTTTGTTTTTGCAAGCTCTCTTAAAGAGTTAACTAAATGTAATTATTGAGCGTTGGATCATCCGACTCTTATTTTGGTTCAATGCCACGTTCCATTCCAGTCGTTCCACAGGTACTTGGCCTTGAACTTGACTTTTAGTTTCTTTTGTGAATATTCTTGGTAATATCGTAATATCAGCTTTGTGCTAATACAATTGAACACAGTACAGTGCATAATTTTTCGCACACCTCCCTCTTGCTTACAATTCTAATGCATTTATCTAGAGTTTAAAACCAATGAAAATCATTATCTTATACCTATATACCTATATTTATTAACCTTTTATGAATTTCAGCACCTTTTTATTTTGTTTGCACTTTTAACTTAAAAAAAAAAAAAGAATACTTTAACTTGAACTAGTATAATGTTATTAAAAATTTAGAGTTAGAGTTCCTTTTTAATAATTATTCTTCGTCAATGTTAGGATTAATTTTATATAATAAATTATATTATTAACTATGAAATATCTATAATTTTCTTATTGAGGAGTTATGCAGCGACGCAGTAGCCACATGAGGTAGACCTTCTAGGTCATTTTTTTAGGGATCACTTTAATTTTTTTTACTTTGGATTTAGTGATTATGGTAGGGTGGGCATTCGCTGTTGCAACAACACCGGCACAGCCTGTTCAGCTACGCAACAACACCAGCGCCGCATGGACCATTTTTTTCTTTTTGTTATAACTTGTCTTCTGTTTTTTTTTTATTCTTTTAACTTTTTTTCCAAACTTTCCCTAATGCTTTCTCAAATTTTTTTTTGTCGAACTTGTACAACCTGCACGCGAAAATACATTAGTAATGAATATAGCAGCGAGTAGGTAGCACAGTGGCAACTTTTTTGAACCTCTCCTAACTGCCTATCGCATGAAGCCGGATCGCAAGCGCGTGCTCCACATAGCCGCTACACCCCCATCAGCTCGCAGACTACAGCATACTCTCACAGGTTGTATGCTACAAAGGGCACATTAGATAAATTGCAATGAGATGAGTATAAGCCTTATAAGATCAGACAAATCGAGTTAACTGTGCCGATTATGTGGAGTTATAGAACCGTTGTCCCTAAAAGGTGGCAACAAGAGGTCCTTAGCTGCTTGCACTCGTCTCATTTAGGAATTGTAAAAACAAAAGCCGTTGCCAGATCATATGTGTGGTGGCCAGGTTTGGATAAAGACATAGAAATGGTAATACGAAGTTGCAAGTCGTATTAAGAATTGCAGAACAATCCTGAGAAGAGTGTTCTCATTCCATGGGAACTAGAATCTGTTGTTTGGAAAAGGATACACATCGACTTTGCTGGACCCATCAAAAACCAGCACTTGTTCGTTTTTGTAGACTCCTTGTCCAAATGGCCAGAGGTGTTTGTCACAAAAAATATCACGTCGCACTTCGCTGTGTCCAAACTTCGCGAATTGTTTTGTAGATATGGGCTTGTAGAGACATTAGTAAGTGACAACGGGCGCCAATTTAGCCGAAACGTTTGTAGAGACTGTTTAAGCTACGATTAAGAGAAGATTTAAGAGAGGCGCAAAGAGATGCAAAGCTGTTGCATTGAGCGAGCTTATTACAAGCGATAATGCGCTTAGATTATGATAAGCCTTGATAAGCGCCGTTAGTGAGCGAGCTTTAGCAACTGTTGTTTTTAGTTATTATCTATTTCTTATGCTTAGCTTAAAAAATTATGTATATAATATGTTGAAATCACGCCACTTAGTTCGAAGTCTGTTAGCGTCAGCCCATAAGATCACATGCACATTCGGTGCGTTTTAAATACTTGTAACACGTTTTTGAAGTCTAACCTAATTAAAATACTTAGAAATAATTAAAAACTCGGGTGTTTGAATTTATTCCCGGAATTAAATTGGCCTATTTTGGAGCAGTACACCATCGTGGAACACCTCAAAGCCGCTGCGGGTGGTAACCATTCCGACAGCCGCATTATATTACCGGGCAGTTTGGGGCTCCGTCGATTTCGCAGCCGTTTATCCAACATATTTTTGGTGCCTCCTGTGAGGATTGACTCTTCGACTGGATTGTGCTGTATATATCGCCGATTGCAGTTCTGTGGACGTATTTTAACTGGATTTTTGGGTCATATTGCCGGGCGTGCTACCTAACCTCAAACGCAAGGTGAGTGCAATTTGACATTGTCGTGTTACAAGGTGTTTAATATCATGGCGGAGATTATTGGTAATTTAATTTCTGAGCAAAAGGCGCTGCTGGATGCAGTGCACAGATCATGGGAGAAATTCAAAGGAGATGCAACGCAGCGCTCTGAGGCGCACGTGGAAACGAGAATCGGCTCGTTAACAATTTTGCATGAAGAATTTCGGAATAACCACAGAGCGCTTGTGAGATCCGGAGACACCGAAAGCATTAAAACAGACTACTTCGATCCAGACATTGAAGGGCTATTTGAGGAAGCCTATATCGAAGCAGTGGCTGAATTAAAAGCTGAGCTGAACAGTCATCGGGAGCCCATTACAACGTCCACGGCGTTGGGTGGCCATGATTTAAACAGCAGCGTTCAGCCAGTAACAGAGGAAGTGAAGCTTCCGACGGTAAAGTTACCAACGTTCAGTGGCAAGTTTGTTGATTGGCCTGCTTTTAAAGAAGTTTTTGAATCTCGTGTACATAAATGCTCACGACTAACAGATCTCCACAGGTTTCATTACCTTAAAGATTCTCTTTCAGATGAAGCGGCTAAGGATATAGAGCACCTCACTCTGATTGAGTCTAATTATCAAGTGGCATGGAAAATGCTTATCAATTTGTACGACAACAAGCGCGTGTTGTTTCATCATTATATTGACGTGTTTGATCGACAATTATCAGTTCAACATGGCGACCCTGGGTCTTTGAAGCGGTTTTTACAAACCTGTCGCGCATGTGTGAACTCCTTAGAGAAGGTCGGGGTTGATCTCACACAACAGAATCAGATATTGGTTTACTACATGGCAAAGAAGTTGCCTAGTAAGCTAAGAGTGGATTGGGAGCAATCATTGTCATCTACGCAAAATTTACCAACGTTCACGGAGCTGTGTAAATATCTCGACGCCCTATATAGAACAATGATTACGTCATTGTCTAGTGGTGTTTTATCGGCATCGACTAATCAGCGGTCAGTTATACAGCAGGGCGCACATGGCTCACGTGGCGTACGGAGCAGTGACGTCAAATCTTCATTCGTTACTCGGGAGGCGAGTATTTGTGCAGTATGTAGAAAAGATGACCATCCTGTACGGGATTGCAAATTGATCAACGATATGTGTGTATCGGATCGGAGAGCGGCTGTGCAAAAACATCGGCTATGTTATAACTGTTTGGGTTATAATCACTTATCTTCAAAATGCAGCAGTCGCCGAAATTGTGCTAATTGTACTGAGCGACATCACACCCTCATCCACTGGGAAAGTATACGGAGTACTACGGACGCGTCTACGAATATCGCCGCGCAAAGGCCGGATGAGTGCGCTCAGCATCTATCATCAAATGCGATAAACGGATCGCATATGGCTTTGTCTACGACAAAGTACGACGTATTGCTGCCTACAGCAATTATCACTGTGGAATCAGTTGATGGTTGCCCGTTGCAGTTCCGAGCGTTTTTGGATCAGGGTTCGCAAGCTTCATTTATATCGGAGAGCGCAGCGCAATTACTCGTCTCCCACGGCAAAAGGTGCACGTCAGGGTTAATGGCTTAGCGAATACTAAATTGACGGAAACATCGGCAGCGATGGAGCTCAAGGTGGGCTCGAGGTATGATCCAAAGGTAAAATTTAATGTAAACGCTTATATTTTACCAAAGGTGAGTCATAGAATGCCAGATCGGCGTGTGGCAGTTGGTAGTTGGCCGCATTTACAACATTTGAAATTGGCAGATCCTAATTATTTTGTGCCGCAGGTTGTGGACATTTTACTTGGCAGCGATATCTACGATGAGCTTATGTTGAGTGAAGTATATCGAGGACCAGCAGGTTCTCCCATCGCGCAAAATACACACTTGGGCTATATTGTATCTGGAAAAATAATGGAACGAGCGTCAACCATCTCAACTCACACTGTAACGATAGCAAGGAATAATGCAGCTGAGGAGCTGGATAATTTGCTACGCAAATTTTGGGAGATAGAGCAGTTGGAAGAGAAGAATTCTGGTCTATCGGAAATAGATACGTGGTGTGAAGATTTCTTTGCTCAAACCCACCAGCGTATGGCCTCAGGCAAATATCTTGTTAGACTACCATTTTTATCATATCAGGATCCAACAATGGTGATAGGCGCATCTTATGGTTCGGCGCTAAAACGGTTATGTCACCTGGATCGGCGTCTACGTGCTGACGCAAAACTCGGAGATGTGTACTCCAAAACTATCATTGAGTATTTGGAATTGGGGCAAATGCAGCGAGTATTGCCTCATGATAACGGCCATTCTCAACAGGGCGTATTGGGGGGAGTCACACATTGTTATCTTCCGCATCATCCTGTCATCAAGGAGACGTAATCGACTACGAAGGTTCGAGTGGTGTTCGATGGCTCGATGAAAACGAGCAACGGAAAGTCGCTAAATGATGTTTTGGCGACGGTGCCGAAGCTACATGTGGAATTACCTGGAGTGCTTCTCAATTGGCGTGCGCATAAAATTGTGTTTTTGGCGGACGTAGAGAAGATGTATCGGTGCATCGACGTGCACGAGAAGGATTCACATTATCAGCGCATATTGTGGAGTACTGATCAAAACCATATAGAAGAATATCGATGTTCGACAGTAATGTTTGGAACAAGCTCAGCGCCATACCTTGCCATCCGAGTCATGCAACAATTAGCCCTGGATGAAGCACAAAATTTTCCACTAGCGGTGAACGTAGTTCAAAAGCAAATGTACGTGGATGACATTCTATCAGGAGCGGATAGTTTAATTGAAGCAGAGGAAACACAACGACAAGTTATTGGTATGCTGAAAAGAGGAACTTTTGAATTACGCAAATGGGCCAGCAATTGCCCAGAGTTACTGGCAAAAATACCTCTGGAACATCGCGTGTCAAAAGATCTGTTAGGTTTTCAAACTCGCGAAATGATACGCACGCTGGGTCTATATTGGAGCCCAGGTGAGGACGAGTTCCGATATAAAATAAACTTTGATTTGCCTACAGGTACACCCACTAAAAGGATTATATTGTCAACCATTGCAAGGCTGTTCGACCCATTGGGCTGGCTGAGCCCAGTTATTATAACTGCAAAGTGTCTGATGCAGCAGTTATGGAAGGCAAATCTTGATTGGGATTCGTACGTACCTTCGCCAATTCAAAGCGAGTGGAAACGGTTTATTGATGAGCTACCTGGAATCGGGAACGTGCGTATACCACGTTACATCTACGGGCTGAAGCCTAACTGTGAGGCTCAGCTACATATCTTTTGTGACGCATCTACACGTGCCTACGGCGCGGTTGCATATCTACGTGTGCTTGTGGGAGAGCACAACTATAATACAGAGTTACTTTTGGCGAAATCAAAAGTATGCCCAATCAAACCACAACTTACTATACCAAGAGCTGAATTATGTGCTGCATTGGTAGCAGCTAAAATGTTTAAATATCTGAAAAATAATTTGAATATAAATGTTAACTTTTCTGAAACTGTTTTTTGGTCAGATTCAATGATTACGTTATGCTGGATACGTGGTGGCGCATTTAAGTGGAAGCCGTTTGTCGCAAACCGTATTAAGACGATTTTGGAGATAACTTCAGCGAATCAATGGCGCCACGTTTTATCAGAGGATAACCCTGCCGACTACCTGAGTCGTGGGGTCAGCATAGAAAAGTTAGCAGCGTGCACATTATGGTGGCAAGGGCCACGTTGGTTGAAAGGTTCGCAGCAGGAATGGCCTGCCATGGCTATCGATCAACAAAAGACAGCTGCAGTGAGCAGCGAAATGAGTAACGTCAGCAATCACGCGGTTACAATCAAGGAGATATCGGAACCATCGCTATTGGAACGATATTCATCATATTCACGGCTATTACGAATTATGGCTTATGTGCGGCGGTTTGTTGGAAACTGTCGCGTAGCAAAATCTGATCGGAATATTGGTTGGCTTACGGCTAGTGAATTGGATGCAAGTCTCACATGCATAGTGAGAATGGTGCAGGCTGATTTTTTTGCAGCAGAGTGGAAGCTTCTGTCTGCTGGCAAGACCGTAAGCAAGGAGAGTACATTGGTGGCGTTAAATCCATTTTTTGACGCTGAGGAGCAAGTTATACGGCTTGGAGGTAGATTGCGGGACGCCTTACTACCTATAAGGGAAAAGCATCCTTACATATTGCCATATAGACATCATTTTACAACGCTTGTGGTTCAGTATAGCCATATCAACACATTACATGGTGGAACAGCACTTACGCTTAACTATATAAGGAAGCGTTTTTGGATTGTAAATGGTAGGGATGCTGTGCGACGTATAACTCATCAATGTATAATTTGTTACAGAATGAAGCCTCGATGTGTCGAGCAACAAATGGGAAATTTACCGGCTATAAGAGTACGGCCAGATAGAGTTTTTGCAGCTATTGGAGTGGATTATGCTGGTCCAATTGACGTGTCGCCGTCCAAAGGTAGAGGGCGCGCTTCGTTAAAGGGTTACATCGCAGTTTTTGTATGTTTGGTAAAAAAAGCTATACATTTGGAGCCAGTGGGAGATCTTACTTCGGATGCATTCATCGGCGCATTATATCGATTTATTGGAAGGCGAGGCCTTTGTCGTGACATATACAGTGATTGTGGAACTAACTTCGTTGGGGCGAATAAGAAACTGCAAGCTGACAAGTTAGCTTATCAATCATATGTCACAAAACGTATACTCCCGAAGTTGTCATGTAGAGGCATAACATGGCATTTTAATCCTCCATCTGCACCACACTTTGGCGGACTATGGGAGGCGGGTGTCAAATCAATGAAGCATCATCTAAAAAGAACGCTTGGAGAACGCGTTTTTACTTATGAGGAACTTGCGACAGTTTTGGCACAAATTGAAGCGTGTCTTAATTTAAGGCCACTCTGTCCACTATCAAATGATCCAGAGGATTTGTTAACATTAACACCTGGACATTTTCTGACAGGCGACGCATTGTTGGCGCCTCCTGTACCTGAAGTATCGAATTTAACACTTACTAATCGTTGGAGAAATTGCCAATTTTTTACACAAAAGTTTTGGAAACATTGGAGCTCAGAATATTTATCACGCTTACAGCGTCGGCCAAAATGGTTGCATTCAAAGCAAAATCTACAAATTGGCGATCTTGTAATGATAAAAGATGAGCAATTACCTTCTAGCAGATGGGCCCTTGGTCGAATTACGCACACGCACGCTGGAGTGGATGGCTTAGTTCGAGTGGTCACATTAAAAACACAAAATGGAATAGTAAAGCGGCCTGTCGCAAAGTTGTGCCCATTACCAATAAATGACAATTTGCACAACAACGACACCGAAATAACACGATAATGTTTAAATTGCACTTTTGTCTTTCCAGCGTTTTGAGTTCTTTCAGTTAGTACTACGTACGAGCATCGGGACTGGAGCGAGAACGAAGACGATGGAAAGTTTGATGATTCCCTTAGCAATCATCAAAGGGGGGAGAATGTTTAAGCTACGATTAAGAGAAGATTTAAGAGAGGCGCATATGCCAGCGCTGCAGCCTGAGATGCAGCCAGAGATGCAAAGCTGTTGCATTGAGCGAGCTTATTACAAGCGATAATGCGCTTAGATTATGATAAGCTTTGATAAGCGCCGTTAGTGAGCGAGCTTTAGCAACTGTTGTTTTTAGTTATTATCTATTACTTATGCTTAGCTTAAAAAATTATGTATATAATATGTTGAAATCACGCCACTTAGTTCGAAGTCTGTTAGCGTCAGCCCATAAGGTCACATGCACATTCGGTGCGTTTTAAATACTTGTAACACGTTTTTGAAGTCTAACCTAATTAAAATACTTAGAAATAATTAAAAACTCGGGTGTTTAAATTTATTCCCGGAATTAAATTGGCCTATTTTGGAGCAGTACACCATCGTGGAACACCTCAAAGCCGCTGCGGGTGGTAACCATTCCGACAGCCGCATTATATTACCGGGCAGTTTGGGGCTCCGTCGATTTCGCAGCCGTTTATCCAACAGAGACATTAAAGAAATCAGTTCTTGCATCCATAGCAAAATCACCAAATGAAGAATTTGAAATCGTGGCTAACAGATTTTTAGCGGATTACAAGAGCACTAAGCACTGTACGACTGGTGAAACACAGGCCAAGCTGTTTTTCAAAAGAAGCATCAGAACTAGACTTGACCTTCTAAAATAACCGTCTTTGAGGATGTAAAAAAACAAGGACAGAATAGGAACATCCTCAATTACAAGGGGTGTAGAAATGTTGATTTTGATCGCGGACAAGAGGTTTTAATCAGGAACTACAGCGATCCCAATAAACCCAATTGGTCGCCAGCAACAATACGGAGAAGGTTTGGTATGCGAGCGTATTTAAGCAATTTCTCTCACAGTAATCGCACAATCAAGAGACACACGGATCAAATTTTTATTTAAATTTTTATGCATTTTATTGAATATAATTTGTTTTTGATATGCCTTTGTTACATAGTTCAGAAAAATTGTCTATTATTGGGGACACGAGCAATCATTGTTATATTTGTTCGGACTTAATTATTTATCTGACGCAATTATTCCAATATATCTGCGGCCATACTTTTCATCAATCCTGTTTTAATACAAGTTCAGGTAATTCTAAACTGTGCCTGGTTTGCAGTAAATCGCTACAAGTATCTCGGCCAACTTCTTTAAGCAACTTAAGTACTTCAAAACACCTATACCAAACTAGGTTGAAGACGAAGCGAGTTATTACTCAGCCTCCCAGTATAATGTCTTTCAATTCTAGTGAACCTGAGGATGGCCCTCAATAGCCAGAAAATGTATCTACTAGATCGACTAA
This sequence comes from Chymomyza costata, assembly GCA_018150985.1. Lineage (NCBI taxonomy): Eukaryota > Metazoa > Arthropoda > Insecta > Diptera > Drosophilidae > Chymomyza > Chymomyza costata. Next base: position 10,398,560 of record JAECWU010000256.1, read on the forward strand.
CGAAGAATCATTTATGCTATTCGGCATTCAAAAAGCCATCGCAGATGCAATGACATCAGTTATATCCCAACAGACTGAATTGACTGCACAAGCGATAGCGTCGGGATTTCAAAGTTTGGCTATTTCTTCTGCACCTCGTAGATCTCTTGAACCTACTGTGCAAATGCACATTATGACATTAGACCTGACAGAATCAGTTTAATAATTTTTAATTGGAAATAACGTTTCTCTGGCAAAGCATCCATGTCTATTAAAAATTTTAAATATCGAGTTGAAGCCCTAACTAATCAAACCTTAGATGGAAACTTTGATTTAATAGCCCGATATGCCAGTAATCTTTTTGAAGGTAGTGCTAGTGAATGGTATTGGCGATACCATAAGAGTGTTATGGAAGTTCGTTGGCCAGATCTATGCATCGCTTTGAGAGGTCAGTTTAAAGATGACCGAACTGATCGCAATATAAGATTGGAAATCGAACAGCGGAAACAGAAACCCTAATGAGTGCTTTGATGATTTTTATGCAGTTATTGCAGCATTAGCTGACCAATTTTCTCAGCCAATGCCTGAATCAAGCTTATTAGAAATTTTGCGATTAAATCTTTTACCTGAAATTCAGCACGAAATTCTCTACGAACCTATTTCCTCTTTAGCTAAGTTACGGCATCTTGTTCAAACGCATGAGATTTTCATGCAGAGTATAGTGAAGCCCCAAATGATTGCTCAGCGACAAGTGCCGCGTCGTCAAATTAATGCTTTGGTGGATCAGGACCCAGACTCTGAACCTGAGAGTGTAGAGGCAGAAGAGTACAAACTAGCCGCAATTAAACTTACTTGTTGGAATTGTACAAGTCAAGGTCATAGATACCAAGATTGTGTGTCTGAAAGACATATCCTTTGTTATGGGTGTAGTAAAGCAGATACTTACAAGCCCAGCTGTCGCAAATATAACTTGGGTCATTCAAAAAACCACCTACGCAAACAATTTGCCTCGAAAGCAATCAACAACGAATAGAGCAGTCGACAAAGTTTTTGCATCAAAAAGTTGCAAGTATATCCAATCCCCCAGACGTACCCTTTAATAATAATGATAAGATCCCAGTGTTGTCTATTTCTCGTTCTAGCAAACGCAGAAAAGCTTTTATGAGGCAAGATAGAAAGAAAATAAATTCTAGCTACCATAGTTGACAGTCCTAATAACGCTCGCATATACGCTAAGGTATTCGTTTTGACAAGACCTTAATGGGCCTTATGGATACTGGAGTTGAAATTAATTGTATTGGCGGGAAATTCGCAAAAGAACAACAAGTTATTTAAGTCTTTTGCTTCTAAAGTCAGAACTGCTGATGGTGCGAAGCAACAAATAATTGGTCGAGTTACTCCGGATATAATTTACCGAGGCGAGACTAAAAAAATAACATTCTTTATTGTATCTTCTCTTTCTGAAGATCTATATTTAGGCAATGATTTTTGGAGAATTATCGAACTTCTTCCACCGCATCTCATAAATCAGAACTTCAACATATCATCTATAGAATCCTCTAATGATTCACCGATGAAAGAATTAACAGAGCCACAGCAACAATTGTTAGCTAAAGCCATTAGTTCACTTCCATCATTTGCAAAAAAAGGATTAGGTATAACCACATTAATTTCACATGTAATTGATGTTGGCGATGCAAAACCCATAAAGCAGCGCCGCTATCCCGTTTCACCAGTTATAGAGAAGCTAATGTATGAGGAGATAGATCGCATGTTGTCCCTTGATGCTATAGAAGAAGCCGATAGTCCTTGGTCTTCTCCATTAATCTTTGTACGCAAAATTAATAAATCCCGAATATGTCTTGACAGTAGGTTGCTAAATTCTGTCACGCGTTAAGACGCCTACCCAATGCCAATTATAGATGGTATACTGAGCAGACTACCAAAAGCTGAGTATATAACTAGATTAGATTTGAAGGACGCCTTTTGACAAATCCCAGTAGATGGAAAATCTTGAGAAAAAACAGAATTTTCAGTACCTGGTAGGCCATTGTATCAATTTAAGGTGATGCCATTTGGGTTAACCAACGCACCGTCAAGTAATTCCGGCTCACTTGAGAAATTAAGTATTTATTTACCTTGATGACCTTTTGATAGTTTCTGATACATTTGAACGACATATAGAGGTTTTAGAAATAGTTGCAGCTGAACTTACGCGCGCTAATCTCACGATCAATGTCGATTAAAGTAGTTTTTGTAGACGAGAAGTCAAATACTTAGGTCACGTGATTGGTAACGGCACCATAAGCACCGATCCCGAGAAAATTGCCGCATTACACCATGTAATGTACAGTTACTGAGTCAAAATAGTACAATGTCTGAAGAAATTCTCCGATTATCGACCAAATCGAATTACGAACAAAATATGGGCAATCAACGGCATCGCTTTTGTAGAGACAAAAACAAATCTCAAAAGATCCGAAATAGTAGTGTGAGTGTACAGTTACTGAGCGAAAATATTAAAATAAAATTTTGGTAAGGTCAAATGAAATTCTCGTATTATATATATTTTTTGTTTTTAAGATTATTTTTAGATGTTATTAACAATATGCCGAGACAACCACCATTAATTAAAGCACTTTTGCGGCTCACTTGACATAAGCCAATGTTAATCATTTTAGGTCTGTTAATTAGCTTAGCCGAGGTCATGGCCTCGTAGCTTGCCGTTTGTCTGATCTTTTTCATTTGAACCTTTCTAGAGAGCAGTTGGATGCTGCAACTTGGTAATAGTTTTAACTAACTTCACATGTTCAAACACATGTTTAGTTTTTTTTGATCCAGATAAATCCTACATATCCATTGAATAAATATTATTTGAAGTCCAAGCAACATTATATAAAACCTTCGCGCACCCGCGCATATACAAATTTTTCTGAAAATTAGCTTTTTTTCTATTTCATCTATAAATGGATATTGAGTTCAATGGCATCAAGCAAATCAGAATAAGGTCACTATAGAAAAACAAAATAAAATGCATATCTCGCTTAATGTTAAATAGGTTTGAAAGCAGCATAGTTATTTGTTTCTTTCTACTTATGTACATAGGATAAATCATACCAAAAAAATTGATCAGCGGAACCTACGGAGAAAGACGGAACTAACGCTAGCTGACTAGACGAGTAGAAAAATCTGACGACTAAAGTTAGTCAGCCGCCGCAGAATTTAATGCGTAGTTCGCGAATAGTTCCGAAATATATTAGCCTTGTAAGCAAGTGCCCAGAAAAAAAGAAACCCCAAAACATATTACATATATACATATACATATATGTAAATTAGTGTTGGATAAACGGCTGCGAAAACAACGGAGCCCCAAACTGCCCGGCAATATGATGCGGCTGTCGGTTTGATTACCACCCGCAGTGGCTTTGAGGTGATCGACGATGGCGCGCTGATCCCAATGGGCCAATTAAATTCCGGGAATAATGATAAACCCCGAGTTTTAATTTCATTATAAGTATTTTAATTAGGTTAGATTTCAATACGCGTTACAAGTTCTATACGCACCAAATGTACATGTGACCTTATGGGCTGATGCTAACAGACTTCAAAAAAGTGGCGTGATTTCACATGTTTCATACATATGTACATACATAATTGTTAAGCTAAGCATAAGAAATAGATAATACCTAAAAACAACAGTTGTTAAAGCTCGCTCACTAACGGCGCTATCAAAAGCTTATCATACTCTGAGTGCATTATTGCTTATCATAAGCAGAGCTGGGCAAAAACAGAGCGTTCTGCCATAAGTGCACGAACAAAAAGTGCCCGTTTGGGCTATGGGCTGCCCCATGGTAGAATAAACAAGGTATGCTATTCCCGAAAAATTTTCGCAACTCAAACCTTATTTTAGTTTCGTTGATATTTTTCACGAGAAAGGTTGTTTCCGCGCATAGTTTTTCAGCATTTACCGTAATTTTGTGCAGCGGTAAAAAATAAGCCACTCTAGTTGCAACCAGCAGAACAAAAAAAAAATTTTAATATGCTTGCCTACGCACAACAACAGCAATGGGGGTGGTTTCGCTCTCTCACTTTTTCGCTCAGACTAAAAATAAGGTTTCAGTGCAGTGAATAGCATACCTTGTTTATTCTACCATGGGCTGCCCAGCTCTGATCATAAGTACGCTCCATGTAACAGCTTTGCATCTCTGGCTGCACTGATGGCATATGCGCCTCTCTTAAATCCTCTCTTAATTGTAGCTTAAACAATTAGGTTACTTCAGTCCCCAAAAATAAATCATAATTTTCAAAGTGCAAAATGTGGTGTGCTTGATAAAAATTGCAGAAAAGCCGTAAAAAATTACAAATTAAAAAAATGAAAAGAAAAAGGAATAAATAAGTATGAAAAGTGGTTAAAATATGTATTAAGTACCTGCTTATGTATATACTATAATATGTGTTAAGTTATTAACAAGAAAAAGGAAAATATGTTTATTAAAAAAGAAAATTAACCCTATGTATATAAATTAAGTCGACTTAGTGTGTGCAACGAAATGAAATAATTATGGTCTGTTATAGGCTATTCACACTGGGGCACATTTAACATCTAACATCTTTTGTCGAAGATGTTGCGTATGAATTACCCGTTCCGTAAATTTCAACATCATTCCAACATATTGTGGAAATGTTCCTATTTTATTGCGTCCCGATGAGAAATTATTCGATTTTTTTTCTGTGCACCTCTTTTTTTGTCATTCGCTGGGAAAATGTAAACGAAAAAGAGTAGCAACTTTTAAATATAAAATCAAAATGGAACAAAGCACTTTTAAGTAAAAAATGTTATTGTTTATTTTTTAACTTAAATTGTATTAAAATATTTTTAAATTGCAGCAGCAGATTACAAAAATGCGACCACAAGTAGGCTGCGTTGGACCGCGGATTCAGAAAGCCACCTCTTAGATCTGTGGTTAGAAAATACTGCCCATCTAAAAGGTGTGCGAAAAAACTCCCATGTGTACATGGAAATGGCGGAAACTCTGAAGGCGTCCGGCTTCTGAGGAACTTGGTCAGATTTCCGGACCAAAATAGATAACCTGACGAGGAAGTATAGGTAAGGAAAACCCAGCTTTCATTATTTATATGCATTTAATACTTACTATACAATAATTACAGATTGGAAAAGCAAAAGGTAGGACCAAGTGGCGGGACACCTTCCAATTGGTGCCACTATCTAAAGGTCCATGAAATACTTGGTTCTTTTAGGATTAATAATAGAAGTAAGTACATATTTTGAGCTAAATCAAATACAATTGAAACGCTAATTTTAAATATATTGCAGATGCTTCATTAAATGCAGCGGAGGATTTCGTGGTGTATGACGCTGATGCGTCATACGAAATCCCGACCGAGTTAGAGCCACCTTCAAAGAGAACTAAACGCGACCATCAAGCGGAGCTTGTAGAAGCAGCTCGCGACAGGAATGATGTGCTTCGCGAGCAGACAGCACTTCTGGAGCGGATGGCCGACAATCAGGAGGCTTTCCAACAGAAGTTGCTGCAAGCCATAAAAAAAGATTAAAGAAGTCACCACAAAGGCATGAAAAATGTGTTATTAGAAATAAGTTAGTGTTTAAGAGTGACTAGTCAATGAAATGTAAGACTGTCAATATTATGAAAAATGTATTAGAAATAAGTTAGTTTTTAAGAGTGACTAGTCAATGAAATGTAAGACTGTCAATATTGTGAAAAATGTATTAGAAATAAGTAAGTTTTTAATACACATAGCTGCAAGCTTAAATTATTGAATTTAATAAAAACCATTTGTGCCTGATTGAAAGATTTTATTATTTATTCCAAGTTTTTGTATTCACTTTCCTAGACTGTATAACGACAATACACTTAAAATATTTATTCATTATGTAAAATTATATGTACCAGTTGAAAGGATAAGCAAGGATTTAAGCAAAATTTATAAATTATATAAATAAAGGAAATAACTAACAAACTTAATTATTTATTGTTTCATTCAAATTCAATATTATTGAAAGATCTTGCTATTGCAGACCTAATTTCTTCTGCATTATGTGAGTAATCACCAGAAATATTGGTGTGAATTGGTTGCTCGGGAAGCTCACAAGTGGCAACTTTCCAAGTGTCATTTATTGCGCTATTGTGCTCATTTAGTGTATTGTGCAAAATGCAACAGCACATCACGATCATTCTTTTATTTTTTGGATGTGATTCCAGTCCTTTGCCAATGCGCCGAAACCTTCCTTTCAAGTGGCCAAATGCATTTTCAACTACTCGTCTGGACTAAGACAAACGGTAGTTAGAAATCTGCTGGTTTGGTGACGATGTTGTTGCGAATGCATATGGCTTCATCATATTCCTTGTAAACCTAAATGCCGAGTCCGAAATTAACAAAACTGGAACTTTGACGCCGCACATTTCTGTTGCCCTCTTCTCTAGCAGCAGTGTACTTTCAAGTTCCTTACAAAGTGAAGACGAACGGTAGACTAAAGAATCGTTGCATCGACCTGGAGACCCAATGGTTACATAAGTAAACCTATAACTACAAATTTAATTCCATTAATCAGACAATGATAAAGCTGACATATAATTATAACTTACCGGTAATCTACTAAGGCAAACAATACAATTGAGTACCAGCCTTTGTATTGTAGTTGTAGTGGTCAACAGCTTCTGCTGCTAGAGGCTTCACTTCAATGTGGCACCCATCTTATAAGCAAGTAGTTAATGTAATTAAATATATAAACCTTTAAAATAATGATTTTCCTTACCAATTGCACCAAAACACTGTGGAAATCCAAGATATACTATATTAATTAGCTAAATTAAACTCCGCTTGCCGACAGAGAGGTGTGCACGCATTAAAATCACGCTCGTCGCTGGCTCTTCGATCTTTTTGACAGGTGGGAGGGAAGGCGAGCGCTTCGAAGCTGTAGCTCGCCCTGGAAGTTCTGGTGAGCTGGTCTCCACTATGACGTCCAAGTTGAAAGAGCCGTCTTTAATTTAGCAAACGCTTCTGGAGGGCATCGGGGATGGATCTTCTTCTTTTTTTTGGGGGGTGGCGAATATAATAGCGAATGTATAATATATAACTCATTTTTTTTCTTTTTTCGTAACAAAATTGTTTATACCGCTCGCAACATCTGTTAGTTTGCTTTATTTCTCAAATAAAAGCGAATCAACATAATTTGTGCGAGAAATTCTAGCTCGCGAGAAATTTTAGATGCGAGAAGCAAAAGGCTGCGAGAAATTAAAGCTGCTGGACGAATTGCATAGACGTATTTTAACGCACATTAATGTTACTATTTCATTATTGGAGCTATTTTCACATCCTTTCCCAACAATCCGCAACGATTTTGTCGACCAGCCATAAATTTCGCGTACAAATTAACTAGCTGCACATAAATCTTGTTTGTGGCGCCAAACCCGAACAGCTGTTTTTGCTGAGTGCGCCATCTATGGTTTGCTACTGGCACTAAAAAAACAAAAAAACGAGCAACACTGGTCTACATATCACCTGCAAGAACAGTTTGGGACCAAACGTTTGTGAGCGTTTTTTTTTCATATATGAAGTTTTGTTTATTTTTCGTGTCTGCGTATGGGCCTTAAAGCTTTACTTTTATATGAGTCAACCTCGTTTCCTTTTAAATTTTCAACTCTACCTTCATTTATAGCTTGCATGACCTTTGAAAGGATAGGAACACGTCTTGTATTTTTTGCAATTTCGTTATTAGTTAAATGTAAGTGATTGTTTGACTCTGTATAGTTTACAAAGTTGCATTCTTGAATATCCTTTGCTGTTTCGTACTGAGGTATTCTAGATGACAGAATAAATGCCCATCTTTGGACTCTTGCGGACGCCATGACTGGTAAACTTTTATCTTCTCCAAATAAAAATTTTAATGGTTTATGGTCCGTTTTTAGAATAAATTTGTGTCCAAGTAAATATTGTTTGAGTTTAACGACGCTATATTTAATAGCTAACAAATCTTTTTTTAAAGGTACTGTAGTTTTGCTCAGTTTTTGTTAAAGCTCTTGAAATGAATGCAATTGGTTTTACCTCATTGTTTCGAAGCCTATGTGATAATATACCTGCGACTGCAGTATTGCTGGCATCCGTCGTCAGGATGATCGGTAATTTGTTATTGAAATGTACTAGGAGTTGATCAGAGACAACTTCTTCTTTCATGATTTCAAACGCTGTTTGACATTTTGTCGCCCAATTAAATTTGATGTTCTTTTTAAGAAGTTCGTACAACGGATTTATCTTTTGTGAAAAGTTTTGGATACATTTTGAATAATGATTCACCATTCCTATGAATGCTCTGACCTGTGTTACATTTCTTGGAATTGGGCAATTTATAACACTTTTGCATCTGTCTTAAGTTTTCCTGTAATCCGGTTCTATCAGTAGTGAAGCCTAGATACGAAACTTTTTTTTGGTAAAAATTGGCATTTATTCATATTTAACTTTAGTCCAACTGACCGTAATTTACTCAATACCATTTTTAGAGTTCGAAATTGCTCCTCAAAATTTTTGCCTGTAATCGTTATATCGTCTTGATATACAACTACACTTGAAATTCCATTTGAAACTGACTCAATTGTTCCCATCTTCGTCACGCTACAGTCCAGTAGAGCCATTAAAACAAATCGAACTCAGACCGCGCGTTTAAAGCCTGGAAAAACTCCTGGGTTTGATTTGAAAACTCCGAAAATGATCTTCGAGCTTCCTGGGTGCGCGGTTTTACACATATGCCATCTTTTCACAAAACTTGGGTATTATCCAGACAAATGGAAGAAGTCGATCATAGTAATGATTCCTAAACCGGGAAAAGATAAAACGCAGCCATCATCATACAGACCAATTAGCCTCCTAGCCTGTCTTTCAAAACTCTTTGAAAAAGTCCTCATGCTGCGCATCAGCCCACATCTTAAAGTGCGTAACATAGTACCATCTCACCAATTTGCCTTTCGAGAAAAGCATTGAACTGGTCAATCGCATCACATCAGAAATTCGCACTGCATTTGAACTACGGAAATATTGCACGGCAATATTTCTTGATGTCGCACAAGCATTTGACCGAGTCTGGCTGGACGGTTTTATGCACAAAACAATACAGCTGCTGCCACAAAATATGCACAAACTGCTTAAGTCGTATCTCTACAAAAGAGTCTTTGCCGTGAGATGTAACGAAATCACGTCTCAGGATCACGTGATCGATGCGGGAGTGCCCCAAAGCAGTGTTCTCGGACCAGTCTTCTATCAACTGTACACGGCAGACATCCCCACAGACTACCAGCTAATAACTTCTACGTTTGCTGATGATACAGCGATTCTCAGTCGCTCCAGATGCCCAGCAAAGGCAACAGCTCAACCGGCTTGCCACCTAATAACTGTAGAAAGATGGCTAGCAGATTGGCGCATACATGTAAACGAACAAAAATGCAAGCAAGTTACGTTTACGCTCATTAAAAAAAGGTGCCCCCCTTAGTCTTAAACAATGCACGCATTCCACAAGCTGACGAAGTAACGTACCTGGGCATTCACCTAGACAGCCAAAAAGATGCATCTGAAACTCAAGGCAACTAGCCTTCACTGGCTAATAAACGGTCGCACTACCCATAGCCTGGACTACAAAGTCCTCCTGTATAACTCCGTGCTAAAACCAATCTGGACCTATGGCTCCGAGTTAAGGGGCAACGCAAGCAGATCCAATATTGACATCATACAGCGATCACAGTTCAAAATCCTGCGAGCAATCACGAGGGCACCGTGGTATCTGCGGAACGAGGATATTCACAGACACCTGCACATCAATCTCGTAAAGGAGGAGTTTTCCGAAAAACAGCAAAAACATAAAATCAAGCTCGCCTCTAATCCAAACCGTCTTGCTAGATCTCTAACCCAAGTTTGCAGCCATAGCCGACTGCAGCGCAACGACTTTCCAGCCCACCGACATTTTTCTTAGGGCCTTTTTACATAAATACAATTCACAACAAATTGTAAAGTAAATTAGAATAAGGTTTGATTAATTATTGTTAGTCCCTTAAGAAAAAAGTGGAGATGCAATAAGAAATAAAAATAAAAAAATATCATCCAGACTATTACACATAGTATGTATACCCTGTACAATCTCTATTTTCATAATGTTCATCCCATTGCCATGCTACAGTCGGTCCTCCCGCCTTTACAACACTCTGGAACAGCAGAAGCCTGCATGCTGCTCTGATTCACAATGGGAATAGGAACGTTGACAATGGCTCCTTTGATACTGTTCTGTTTTTTTATCCTAATGACTTAATTATCAATTCAATTGTATCCGTAGCATCCATGTACAAAGATATTAGCAAGTACCAATACTAACTAACTCCCAAAACACACCATCAATTGAGGAACACATGGTCGTTTATCTCACATTTACCATCTGTTGAACATAAATACTTCATAAGTCTATTGCTACCGTTGGTGTAATTTCCCCCCTTTCAAGACACATTTAAATGTTTCATATAAGTTTTCACCTGCATGATTTCCAAGTATCGAGGTGAAACTTACACTGTGCACACCATATGAGTTGTGACCATCACATAGTGTAAGTTTCACCTTGACACGTTCACGCATACGAACACAATCAGTACCACACTAATTTTTTTTGTTGACGTATTTATATATAGATTATTCACCTAAACAATAAAATGAAATTCCATGCAATATTTCAGGCCTCCGGCTCTTATCTTTTAGGCTGTTCCATAGCATGAAAAATAGGTGTAAAATAAAGCAAATAAAGCATATAACCCTCAATTCTTATTATTTGGGGTCGAATTATTCAAAATGATGAAAATTATTTTCTAGTAATATTTCCTTTAGTAGAGCATATGTGCCAAGTTGTAGGTGGATTTGGTTAATGAGCTAACCGACCTTAAGCCGCCTCTTCAGGTGTGCCTCGAATTTTAAAACCATTTTTCAGGAATTTTGCATTATTACCATGACAATTAAGCCCTGTATTGAAAGCTTTTATACTTAATTTATATTTTTTATAGGGTATATTTTTTATTAGGGATTCACAGCTTAGTCAGTGACTCAAATGCCAGTCCTATTTTCATTTTACTAACAGACATAAAATATTAGAAAAAACTTCTATAAAAAATAAGTTTTGTACAAGGCTTATGTTCAAAAATTTCTTAATGGTAAATCCGCGAAATCGGCAAATAAATCAAATATCAACTATTCGTTTTAAAGAAAACGATGTTGGCGTTATCCGGCTTGATGTCACGTGGCAAGAATGCGTTGCGACTCAGCTCAGTTGTTGTTATCAGGCCGTATGCTGGCACCTTTAACTTCATCCAGTTCCACAAAACAGAGCAGCCAAAGAAAAAGACTGATGTAAAAAACAAGAGCTTGACACAGGACGAAATCATGAAGGTGCAAGCTCAACAAAATATAGCTTCTGGGCAGCCTAGACAAAACATTGCCCACAAACAGCCTCAGCAGATCGTTATGCAAAAAAAGTCGCAGGCTAGTACCACTTTCGAGCCAGCTCCTGAAATTGAGACTAAACAGGCTAGAAAAGTCAGGAACGAGATACCCACTGCAGCTAAAGCTTACCAGCAGCAGAAGCCAATCACAAATGATAAGCGTGCGCAGCACAACTTTTTAAGCAATCAGTCTAAGCAAAGCACGGATGCTCCTGATGAGTTTAAAGCTACCCTTCCCAAGCTGAAGCCCATGCCGAAACCCATCATATCAAATCAAAAAGCTCAGTGGGAGGCCAAGGTAATACCAACAATACAGGGCAGGATCGTGGAAGCTGCCAATAACAGCAATGCCCTTCATAACTATAAGCCATCCCAAGCTGCTGCCGATCACAGTGCCATAAGTCCACCTAGTCCACAACCAGAGTTTCAGACGCAGTCTAGTCCTACTAGGAGCGAGCAAAATACAAGCTCACCGTCGCGAGATGAGCCCGAAGGCGCAGCCACCGACGGGCAACGAAAAACCTGGATGCAAAAAATGCAACACTCCCAGCAAAAGAAGCAGAACGAGAGGTTGCAACAAATGCAGTCGCAACAGGCAGCGGCTCTCGAGGCACATCAGAAGAGTCCGCAATTTCAAATAAAGCAACAGTCTGTGGCTGTAGCCGCTTCCATGCCCATGCAGCACCAGAATGCAGGCCCAACCACAGTCGGCCTACCCAGTGCTGAGTCAGCGCCTAAGAGTTCCGAGCCAAAGCTGCCCGAACCCAAGAGTCCCGAGCGTTTGGCTTATCTAGATTCTGTCAAGGAACTTAACCGAATTCAAAAACTTGAGGCGGCAGCTAACAAACGCCATGTTTCGAATCCGCTGGCAAAGGTTGCCAACAAAGAAGTCAATCAAAATATAGAGGAGACGTTAGCTTGTCTGGACAAACTAGGCATGTCACTGACGGAGCTGGAGCACATTCCTGTTATACAGGTGGCCGGCAGCAAGGGACGTGGCGCCACCTGCAGCATAGTGGAGTATATACTGCGCGCACATGGCATTAGGACAGGCGTGCTTAGCTCACCACATCTATTCATGACCAGCGAGCGTATACGCATAGATGGTGAGCCGCTTTCTGATAAGCAGTTTGCCGAACTTTTCTGGAAGGTGCACAACAAGCTGAGCGAAGCTGAGGGCATAACGCCGCCGCCTTCCTACAACAAGTTGTTGACGGTCATGGCTTTTCTGGCCTTCAAAGAGCATAAAGTGAATGTGGCTATTGTGGAAGTGGGTAGCGCTTGTGCCAGTGACTGCACCAATATAACACATCATGCACGCACAATAGGCATCAGCACGTTGGGCTGGGAACAGGCCCACAATCAAAATATGTCTATGCGCGACATAGCTTGGATTAAAGCTGGCATCATGAAACCGGAGGCTTCAATATTCACTAATGTCGCACAATCAGAATGCTTGGAGGTATTGGCGCAAAAGGCACAGCATTTGGGCGTGAAGCTGCATGCGGTGCCCAACTTTATGGACTACAAGAACGCAAATATGCAGAACAAGAATTTGTTTAGCAAGGCGAACCATTCGCTGCGTTTAAATGGCTCACTGGCCATACAGTTGGCCTATGATTACCTGCGACGGCATAAGCCGGAGTATGTAGTGGGCTATGAGCCAAATAGCACGCAATTAACGCAGGGTACTGCACACGGCATTGATACGCTGCATCTACCGGGACAATTTGATTTTATGAAATTTGATATGTTTAATGTGTATCTAGATTGCGCCGACTCCTTGGAGAGCATGATGGCCTGTCGTGAGTGGTTCTATGGACGCACACGTAGCAATCGTATGCCAAAAATATTGCTATTCGATAAGGTTAACAAGGTCAATGCCAAGGATTTGCTGACTATTGTGCGTTTCAATGTGCGTTTTGACGAGGCCTGCTTTGTGCCTAGTCCCAACTTTTTTGAGGGCGAGTACATAGAGGAGCCTGACTCAAAGTCTACGGTCTGGCATGGCATGGAGGAGCTGCAACGCGCCAAACGTAACGCCAGCAACTGGCGTGCACTTTGCGAAGAAAGTGGCGGCAAGGATAACGCTCAGCTATGCCCAACCATAGGAAGCTTCTTTGAGTATCTTTCGAATAAATATGGCCAGAGCTATGGCAGGCGCAATGAACTGGATATATTGGTCACTGGTTCGCGTCAACTGGTAGCAGCCACCATTACCGAGTTGCAGCAGATGCGGCAACGTGTTCGTTAAATAGTTTTAAAATTTGTTTTAAATAAAAAAAAAGACTTATTAAAGGGTTACAAAAATCCTAGTGGAAGTTGATGGCTTAAAACTTGATCGCCTTTGTTCTCTTCTGAAGGAGGCTAAACCTAGGATATGGCATCACGCGATAGACGCGGCTCCGTCAAGGTGGAAGGCAACCTCGTCGATCTTTGACTTCTTCTGCTGCGCGGAATTATTTAGCTGCTGCGCTGCTCCGGTGCGCTCGCTTATCAGCTTTGAAACCTTAAAGCTTTGATAGCAGGTGTTGATGCGCTCGGCTTTTGCCTATTTTGCTTATGCCTTGGATTGTGCCCAAAGAGCATTAAAATATATAGAGGCGAAGTTTTGCTCCGTGCTTTTTTTCCCGTTGAAAGATCATGCGCCGACTTCAGCACGCTGGCTGTAAAAGCAAACTGAAACACAGAATGAACGAAACGCAACAACAGTAATCAACAGCAAAAGCAAAATAGTCGTCAAGCAAGGTCGGCTCATAGTATAAAAATATTTTAAAATGTCAACTAAAGACAAAAGATTTAAAATTAGGGCGCTACGTTAAACAATGCATCTCCTGTGCATGCTTTTTGACAAGATTTCACTAAAGAAATTTGCCTGAAAGTGGTGGTCTATTGGAAATGCAGCCCAAACGCACTCTGCACTTTTACCACAACTTTTAAGCTCCTGTGCGGCTTACAATTCGCAACTACTCCAAGCAACGCCTAAATGAAGTAACACGCTTGGTGGTAATGTAGGTTATCTTTGCGCAGAGGCAATATTGTAACCAATGAAGTTCTACTGAGGTGCGATTTTTGCTAATTGAAAACTTTAACCAAAACCCCGCCATGGGGACGTGAAATACCGTCCACTACGGCAATTTTTGGTAGCCCGAGAGGGCTCATTTAATAATGCATTTCAATATAGTGTTTTGACAATAAAGAGAAACATCCTTGGGAGAGTAAGAAAGAGCGAGAGTGAAGCAAACCCAGGTTGCAATGATTATTGCAAGCTCTTGTTTTGTATCTGAAGCAGTGCCGTCGGCATTATAAAACCTGTCTGAGAGGGCTAGTTTATATGGTCTAAGGGGTATTCTTGCGAATGCAGTAATTAATAATAGTATAAATTTTTTTTGACAGACTATAATAAGTTATAACCGGCTGGTCCATAACAGACGTTCTATCCCCTCCGCTATACCAAAAGTACAAAACAAAAGTCGAATCATCAGCGTTTAGGCAGCTCATCAGTTAATCAATGCCAGAAAGAAGCAGAGCATAAATGATGACAATATATTCATTTCTAAAAAATCTAAAAGATACTTAATCTCGGTAAGTCCATTGACATTCTGCTATTTAAATAAAGAACCTAATTCTAAAGAACCTAACCAATCTCAATAAGAAACGTGCCATCTAAACAACAACCTTTTTTACAGAGCTCTTTACGTGTTATATGGTATATACTCCATGAGTCATACTTAATAAAAAGTACTACATATACATACCTACATACACACTTACGTTTACTAATTTACTCAGTTTACATTCAATTTGGTCATGTTTCGAAATATGTGAAAACATAAGAGATACGGATGAAATGCAGACTGGATCAATGAGGCAGCAGGCCGCAGCCAGCAACTACTTAAAAAAAATCTTTTGAATCCTTTAGGCTACTGACTGCTTGACTTACTCGTATATACAGACTGCAGAGAACTCCGAGTAAGCTGCAAATCTGAGCTGGTTAGGGCATGATCCCTCTACGTACTTGCCGGCAAAGGATATGTTTCGGAATGACATAACTGATAAAAACTAATGGTAATAATATACTCCTTTCCTTTTTGAGCCGTATAGGGTATACTACTGGAACATCGCAACATTTTGTCGTATGCCTTCGAATTACTTGCTCAACGCGGCGATTACTCGTAAAATGAAATGAAAACCACAGAAATTTGAAATAGCCAAAGTGTTCCAGCTGTACTACTACGATGTGGCATAAAGTGTCTGCGACAATATCAAAATTCTAGTCATTCATGCCTCCAACAGTTGGCCGTCGATGGCTGCAGTCAGGGCCGGATCAAACAAGTGAGAGTTGCCAAAGGCTTGTACCCATCGGTGATCAGAAAAACTTGTATAAAGGCAGTCTTAACAAAAATGTAATCCGCATACTATTTACAATCATAATAAAATATGTCCCAAATCAAAATGAAATCAGCAGGCACATCAGGGGGAGTGGAGTTCAGTTCAGTTCAGTTTGCTACAAGTTGTATTAGTGGCCAGTGCAGTTAATCTTGTGAGTGACAGTGGTAATGAAATAAAGACGACGACAGGAAATGAGAGCCGGTGAGAGGAGTCCTGTACCAGGAAGGACGTCATTAGGCGGCAGAAAATACGTTCGGTCTCAAGGTACGCGTAGTGGTGCGTGAGCTGCTTATGAGCGGTACCGTCGAGGCAGGCAATGGCCCAATCCAAGGAGATTGGCATTGATGCGCTCGGGTCGGCCCAGGCACAGTAGCGGGAGACGAACCACGGCAGCACAGTGTTAGCGGTTACCAGACTGGCCGATGAACGCCTTGGATGAAGGTAGGACAGGAAAAATCCGGTGAGTCCGCACTGAGAGCTAATAATATCAAGACTATAAATTGTTTAGTGGGCGAGAAAACTGTGGTCCTATAAGTATAACAAAAAGATGTAAGCTTAATAAGCTTGTTTTTCAATTTGAAAAGCTTTTGGCGGGATAACGGATGTCAGGCCTAAGATAAGGTGAAGGGCCGCCTGATGTTCTATTTAATTTGAGACATTTGGCGAGGTAAGTGGTCACGTGGAATAGCGGCGGAAAAGTATATACGTATATAAGCAAATAGTAGGAAATATATATATATATATAGATACTTTATCAAGCTGCAGTGATTAAAAAAGAAATTTATTTTGTACAAGACAGAACAAGGCACAGTAAACTAAAAAAAAAAAAAATTCTGTCTATCGTTTAGTTTAGGTTTTTTTTTTTAGTTATTATGTTTTTTTATGGGGGACTTTATGTTTTTTTGTATAATGGGTGTTTCAAGGTCGGAGGCGTCGAAGAAGCCCCCCAACCACTGTTTTGCTAGCCGTAAAGCAAGGTCCCGACGACATTCCCTTAGAACGCTAGCCCATTTCTACTAGCGTAGAGGACTTATTCACATCAATGTAGACATCAGCCTTTGGTCCATCGGCTAGGCGGGGACTTAGTGAATATGCGAGTAAGTTTGGCTCTATGCTAGTAGACCACAGGAGGCGTGATTAATACGTAAGTCTCAACTACTGTGGACATAACAAAAAATAAAACTAAATTTATTTCTCCTATCGAAATCGCAGTGTAAATTTAATGAACTTTTGTTAACCTAGTACATTGTACGATGGCCATATATACTCTTGAATACAAAAACCCCCTTGTTGTTTTGATCAAGTTCTTACTTGAGCTATTTCTATTTCAATGAAATAATTTTTTTTTTGTTAAACTTATAACAGTATGTATTAACAAACAGATGTTCTTTTCATTTGGTTTAATTACTGCCAATGTATTCTTTTTGGCCTTCTGCAAGTATTAT
The DNA here is from genome assembly GCA_018150985.1 of Chymomyza costata. NCBI lineage: Eukaryota > Metazoa > Arthropoda > Insecta > Diptera > Drosophilidae > Chymomyza > Chymomyza costata. Next base: position 10,415,877 of record JAECWU010000256.1, read on the forward strand.
TAGCAGAAATACCTTTTTTCATAGTTTTTTTTTATTATGCACTTTCCCTGATGCACTTTGAAACCGTATCAGAAAAATGTTCCTAAGGTTCTATATATAATTTCAATCATTATTAGTTTATTATCTTGTAGTAGCGCCAGTGTTGCCAGAAAAAAAATTTGCTTTGGAGCTAAAATGGTGAAAAAATGAGCTAAAAAGAGCTAAAAAAATTTTGTTGGAGCTAAAAAAAAGAGCTAAATTTATTTTTTATATGTTTATGAACATTTATATTCTTTTACTATCATATTACATTTTAATATACTTAAGAGCTAAAAAACAAAAAATTATATATATGTTCAACATATATCTGTTCATTTTAAATAAACTAAAATTCAACTTTGCACATTTGTCTGTACCCGTATAACAAAACTAAAAACGCTTACATTAAAAAAATACTTTGCAAGTACAATTATATCACATAGCTATTACATATTGAGATCAAATATTTCATCTTCCGAAGAAGAATCGCTATTGTTACAGTCGTAAATGTTTTTTGCAGTCATTAACTTTAAGAGATCATCATTTATTGCAAAATCATGACAACATTTATTTAGTCTTTTAAGGCCACTTCTTACAGTCAACAGCGAGTTTAACATAAATAAATTAATTTTATTCCTTTGCTTATTTTTTATAATGTTCATCATGGAAAATGATCTTTCAACTTCAGCATTGCTGAGCGGTAGTATAAGAAGACTAAAAACAAAATTTACCAGTTCGTTAAATGGATTTTCACATACTGAATTCTTGAACTCCCTAACTTCTATCCAAAATTCTAGTGTTGTATTTAAATTGTTCCACTTAAATAACTATATGTCACGCCATTGAACTTCTATACAGGTAATTTCATCCAGGGTGAACTTAGATTTTTCACTTTCAAAATGATCAAATATCTTTGGCTTGATAAGTTTTACAGAATTATCAATAGATAAAAAATCAATATTTTTAAGAGTTTTTACATTATTTGGCAAACGTTGCTTCAATTGTGCAATTAATTTCACAACAAAGTCGCGGCATGTCATTCGAATTTTATTTTCTGCACTCTCATTTATTATACCGTCGTTTTTTTTTTTGCTCCAAGAAATTTTTCAAAATTGTAATGAAAGTAAGGAGTGGGAGCCAAAAAAATTGTTACTTCAGAAGTTATAGGATCGAAATTTTCAGAAGGTGACACTATACCGTTGCATAAGCTCGAAATTAAATACACGACTTCGGAAAACAATTTGGTGGGATCCGCTACATTACTTTCAAAAAGTTTATTTACCTTTTGTACTTGAGTTAATATGGGCTTTAAAAATTGCAAATACATATGCTAAATTTTCATCAGTATACATTTTTGAAAGAAGCTGGGCTTTGTGGCACGATTCGTGCAAAGCTGCTATGCCGAAATGGGTTTTGAGTTCTAGCCATTGGTCAACTATCCGTTTGACTGCAGGCTCGATTGACAGCCATCGCGTTTCACACGCCCGCATAATTTTAAGTGGATGGAGACCATCGTTAATAGCGGAGAATAATGACTCGTATTGTGTTTGTCGCATCGCCGATTTTAAAACCAATTGTAGGTCTCGGAAACTATAAACTCGATCTCGCTAGGTATGCACTTAGATGCTGCGGACACAGCTAGCTGTATAGAGTGACATATGCATGGAACAAGCTTAATATCGGGATTATATTCCTTAAGGCGAGCGATAACTCCTCTGTTAATGCCAATCATTACGCTAGCATTATCCGTTCCTATGCCTACCATGTTTTCAACATTCAAATTGAAATCTTTTAATGTGTTCAAAATAGCTAACACAATTCCTTCCGCCGTGCAGTCGTTCAACTCCGCAAGCTTCAAAAAAGTATTCACAATGGCTTTCATTGTGCTGCTGTAGTACCTGATTACAATACCTACGTATTTTTTAACGCTAATGTCTGTTCCTTCATCAACGATCAGGCTTTACTTGTTTTGACCAATATCGGACACCAGCAATGTTTTAAAATAAGGATGCAGTACATTTTTAATAAGAGCACTACATTTTGAACGTCGTAGCTTCAAATTTGATGCAATTTTGCTATCTGAAAACACAGAGCTTTGCAAAATTGCCAGGTGATCAACCACTCTTATCGAAGTATGCACCGCTATATACAAGGCATTCGCCAATCCCGCCCTGTGCGTTTCTGTAGGTTTTGCTGATGGAAATGAAATTGTAGGCTGGCTATCAGACACAAACGGTGAAGCTGCATTTTTGTGCTTTGTTGTTTCTGCATGTCGAATAATGCCGTGCAATTTCGGCTTAAGACGACAGTGACAGTACTTGCAGCTAACATCATTTCCATCTGGAACAAGCCATGCGTTAAAACGCTTATCGGTAAGCCAGGGAGTCCGAATTTTCTGTTTGTATATTCTATAAACATAAAATAATATTTATTATATATTTTATTTTTAAATAAACTTCAGATTTTACCTTGTTCGCTTCACAGGGCACTCATTCTTGTCTGAGCTTTCCGAGCTCTCTGCTGACTTATCGCCTTCGCTATGGGTTTCCTGTGATCCCTTTTTCAAAAATCTGCAAATACATATTCATAATGTCTTTAAAATATAATTAAATCATAAACAATTTTGCTAACCTTTCCATTTTATTATGGTGTCCGCGCTTTTACAATTAGAAATGGAACTTTTTTGAATAATAATCGATAAAAGTATGTAACAATCGTTCATGGCTACCGAAGATGCCATATCATCGGAAAAAAATTAACCGCAGAAATTGATAAATTAATCATTAAAATATAAAACTTTACTTAAAATTTTTTGTAGCTAAAAAAGAGCTATAACATTTTCAAAATAGCTAAAAAAAGAGCCAGGAGCTAAAACCGAATTTTAGGAGCAATTTTCCAAAAAAAGAGCTAAATCTAGCTCCAAAAGCACCAAAATGGCAACACTGAGTAGCGCTTGTAGCTATCGGAAGTTTTAATTTTTTTTTTCAACCCAAAAATTATGCTATAATATAGGACTCACAAGAGTCATTAAGTTATTTCAAAATAGTTAAGGCAATTTTTTTTATTCAAATTAGAAACAATCATTTCGCATTTTTTATTTTTGGTAATCGTCTATTAAAGCGCATTAAGCTTTAATTTGAAAACCGAATCAAAAAATCACAACAAGCTTTCGGCCAACTTAGGAGCATTTGGAAGTCTTCTTTAAAATCGCGTCGAACAAAATTACGAATATTCAGATCTAACGTTATTTCGATACTCCTATATGGTTGCGAAACATGGAACGCAGCCCATTGCTTCTTCAACGGTTACAAACCTTTACTAACCGCTGCCTTAGACGCATATTAAAGATTTACTGGCCAAATACAACATCAAAAGCTAGGTTATGGGCGCTAACAAACCACACACCAATCCATTTGCATAATGGAAAGAAAGTGGAATTGGATAGGCCACACCCTAAGGGAACCCCCAAACAACATTGCTAGACAGGCCATTGATTGGAATCCGCAAGGCAGCCGCAAAAGAGGTCGTCCGGCGCACACTTGGAGAAGACAACTTGAGAAAGACGTAGAAAAAAGTGGAAAGAGTTGGAGCGAAATGGAAAGCTTGTCATTAGATAGAACTAGATTTAAGAATTTAGTTGTAGCCCTATGCTTCTCACAGGAGTAAAATGAATAAATATATATATAAGCTTTAATTTTGTTTAGTTATATTTTTTTAGTATAGAAGCCTCGTCTCGGCCAATGTAGTTATCGATTCTGGCAAATTAGGTAACAGGGCCAAAGAAGTTGTCAAAGAAAGTTTAAATGGAGGACCAGCAAATGGTTCTGTTAACAGTGCGAGTCTCATTAGGTCTTTTGTCAAACTTTCTTTCCCGCTAAGACTTTATCTATTTGCAAAATAAAAATTGAATGAAACAAAATAAAAGGTGTGCTCGTGAACATTTTTATAAAAAAAAAAGGCAAAATATCATTTTTGGTTAATTTTATTTACTATTGCCAAGCCCTATAAATTGGTAAGTGGCATTTTTGGGAAGTTTATAGAGATGTCTGGGTATCTTTTGCCTGATTTTATTTCAGGCTTGGCAATTAGTCTTGAGCCATAAATCTCGTCAACGATGTAAAAGGAACAGCTGTTGGTGCGAGATGATCCAATATAAGAGCGGAGAAAGCAGAAGCTTAGACGCTGGTGCAATACCCTTTTAAAACAAAAACCAAAATTGCGGTAGTTTGCTTGACGTTGTCGCCAGAACCTTTTTTTTTTGTTCGTTTTACGGTACTGAACACTTTTTCTCCTAAACCACGGAAAGCGGTCCGGCCTCCCATTTTTTTTTAAATATATTTTTTTTGGTTAAGTTTTTGTGAAAAAAAAAAGAAAAATGGGTTACCCATACAAAAGAACAAAAAAAAAAAAGCATCAAATACATATAATCTCAATCGTCTAAACAGGCCTAACTAAATAAACTATTTTTAAATACAATTTAAATAATTTCAGTAACCATTAAACCTTCTTCAGAAGAGAACAAAGGCGATCAAGTTTCTAGCCAGCAACTTTACCCTTTCACTAGGATTTTATTAATCCTTTAATCAGTCTTTTCAAGTCTTTTATTTATATTTAAAACAAATTTTAAAACTATTCAACGAACACGTTGCCGCATCTGCTGCAACTCGGTAATGGTGGCTGCTACCAGTTGACGCGAACCAGTGACCAATATATCCAGTTCATTGCGCCTGCCATAGCTCTGGCCATATTTATTCGAAAGATACTCAAAGAAGCTTCCTATGGTTGGGCATAGCTGAGCGTTATCCTTGCCGCCACTTTCTTCGCAAAGTGCACGCCAGTTGCTAGCGTTACGTTTGGCGTTTTGCAGCTCCCCCATGCCATGCCAGACCGTAGACTTCGAGTCAGGCTCCTCTATGTACTCGCCCTCAAAAAAGTTGGGACTAGGCACAAAGCAGGCCTCGTCAAAACGCACATTGAAACGCACAATAGTCAACAAATCCTTGGCATTGACCTTGTTAACCTTATCGAATAGCAATATTTTTGGCATACGATTGCTACGTGTGCGTCCATAGAACCACTCACGACAGGCCATCATGCTCTCCAAGGAGTCGGCGCAGTCTAGATACACATTAAACATATCAAATTTCATGAAATCAAACTGTCCTGGTAGATGCAGCGTATCAATGCCGTGTGCAGTACCCTGCGTTAATTGCGTGCTATTTGGCTCATAACCCACTACATACTCCGGCTTATGCCGTCGCAGGTAATCATAGGCCAACTGTATGGCCAGAGAGCCATTCAAACGCAGCGAATGGTTCGCCTTGCTAAACAAATTCTTGTTCTGCATATTTGCGTTCTTGTAGTCCATAAAGTTGGGCACCGAATGCAGCTTCACGCCCAAATGCTGTGCCTTTTGCGCCAATACCTCCAAGCATTCTGATTGTGCGACACTGGTGAATATTGACGCCTCCGGTTTCATGATGCCAGCTTTATTCCAGGCTATGTCGCGCATGGACATATTTTGATTGTGGGCCTGTTCCCAGCCCAACGTGCTGATGCCTATTGTGCGTGCATGATGTGCTACATTGGTGTAGTCACTGGCACAAGCGCTACCCACTTCCACAATAGCCACATTCACTTGATGCTTCTTGAAGGCCAGAAAAGCCATGACCGTCAACAACTTGTTGTAGGAAGGCGGCGGCGTTATGCCCTCAGTTTCGCTCAGCTTGTTGTGCACCTGCCAGAAAAGTTTGGCAAACTGCTCATCAGACAGCGGCTCACCATCTATGCGTATACGCTCGCTGGTCATGAATAGATGTGGTGAGCTAAGCACGCCTGTCCTAATGCCATGTGCGCGCAGTATAGACTCCACTATGCTGCAAGTGGCACCACGTCCCTTGCTACCGGCCACCTGTATAACAGGAATGTGCTCCAGCTCCGTCAGTGACATGCCTAGTTTGTCCAGACAAGCTAACGTCTCCTCTATATTTGGATTGACTTCTTTGTTGGCAGCCTTAGCCAGCGGATTCGGAATTCGGCGTTTGGTAGCTGCCGCCTCAAGTTTTTTAGTTCGGTTAAGTTCCTTGACAGAATCTAGATAAGCCAAACGCTCGGGACTCTTGGGTTCGGGCAACTTTGGCTCGGAACTCTTAGGCGCTGACTCAGCACTGGGTAGGCCGACTGTGGTTGGGACTGCATTCTGGTTCTGCATGGGCATGGAAGCGGCTACAGCCACAGACTGTTGCTTTATTTGAAATTGCGGACTCTTCTGATGTGCCTCGAGAGCCGCTGCCTGTTGCGACTGCATTTGTTGCAACCACTCGTTCTGCTTCTTTTGCTGGGAGTGTTGCATTTTTTGCATCCAGGTTTTTCGTTGCCCGTCGGTGGCTGCGCCTTTGGGCTCATCTCGCGGTGGTGAGCTTGTATTTTGCTCGCTCCTAGTAGGACTAGACGAACTGAAGTGCGTCTGAAACTCTGGTTGTGGACTAGGTGGATTCATGGCACTGTGATCGGCAGCAGCTTGTGATGGCTTATAGTTATTAAGGGTATTGCAGTTATTGGCAGCTTCGACGATCCTGCGTTGTATTGTTGGCATAACCTTGGCCTGCCACTGAGCTTTTTGATTTGAAATGATGGGTTTCGGCATGGGCTTCAGCTTGGGCAGGGTAGCGTTAAACTCATCAGGAGTATCCGTGCTTGGCTTGGACTGCTTGCTTAAAAAGTTGTGCTGCGCACGCTTATCACTTGTGATTGGCTTCTGCTGCTGGTAAGCTTTAGCTGCAGTGGGTATGTCGTTCCTGACTTTTCTAGCCTGATTAGTCTCAGTTTCAGGAGCTGGCTCGAAAGTGCTACTAGCCTGTGACTTTTTTTGCATAACGATCTGCTGAGGCTTTTTGTGGGCAATGTTTTGTCTAGGCTGCCCAGAATCTATATTTTGTTGAGCTTGCACCTTGATGGGTTCATCCTGTGCCAAGTTCTTATTTTTTTCCACATCAGTCTTTTTCTTTGGCTGCTCCGATTTGTGGAACTGGTTGAACTTAAAGGAGCCAGCATACGGCCTGATAAGAACACCTGAGCTGAGTCGCAACGCATTTTTACCACGTGACATCAAACCGGATAACGCCAACATAATTTTCTTTAAAACGAATAGTTAATATTTGATTTTTTTGAACAAACAAAACTTATTGTTTATAGAATTTTTTCTTATATTTTAAGTCTGTTAGTAAAATAAAAATAGGACTGGCAGTTGAGTGACTGACTAAGCTGTGTGTGCTTAGTAAAAAATATATCTTATTTATTTATTTATTAAATAGTTACAAATCAGCAGCGGTGGGCACGAAAAATAACGGAAAGAGCACTACAACAACATCAAGAAAAAAAGTACGGTTACGTACAATTTTTTGTTGTACTTCAACAACAACAACAATAATTTCTTTGAATGATTTTCTTCAGTGCGTGTTTTAATCCTGTAAATAAACTCTTCCGCTGTATTTCCTTTGGATGATCCATCAAATTTAATATTCCAGCTATGAATAAGCTGTGCAATCTTTTCCGGATTTATTTTAACTCTATAGCGTAAGCTTTGTGCTGAAGAAGCACTACATTTTCTCGGACCGTATATTCTTCTTATACCAATTTCTTAACTTGGCTAAAGATGCGCTCATAATCGACTACGTTCTGCCGTGAATTCTCACCTGGATATAGGTATTTCGCTTGCTGCGAGCTAAAGCACCAGAACTATTTCGAGGCTTTCTTTGTTTTCTAGCATTACGTTGGTTATCTTGTATTTTTGAAGGTTGAGTTTCCCTCTCACCAACATATTCTGCACGATTTTTACTGTGTGATCTAGTATTGTACAAATTTTTGGTACTGCCTCTGGTCCTGCAGCAACTACAAAAGGTTTCAGAAGGTTTTCACTTTTTACACTCATTATTCTTATCTAACCAATCCATCATGAAATTCGTATGGAAGTCATGCTGACAGGGTGTACGTGCAACCTCATCTTGCTCATTCCACAATGGCTTTTGGCAGAAATCGTATAATGCTTCTACTAGAGCTACATTCGCAGTTCCAGCTGCTAAATTTTCCTCAATCCTACATAAAGGCATTTTAAAGGTCTCGCTTAAATATCAGCAAATTCCAATAATAAGTTTTAATAAATTTTTGAAATAATTGAACATAAATAATTTCCTTAATTTTATTGAATCGATTGTTGGCTTAATAAGATTCATTTATAATGGTTTGTTTCGAGGTAACAAAAAAAAAATTTTTTTAAATAAAGCAAAGAAGGTAAGAAAAGAATTAAAACCCATGTCAGCATGGGCAATACATTGAAGTCAAAAATACACGACGGAGTGGCAATTTTTTCACTTTAAGGCCTATACGCAGTTCGAAATATTTCGCGCGGAATGACAATACTCCATATAAAAAAAACAATCCCATTTGGGATATCCCATTCCCATAAATTAAAATTAAAATATTGAACGGTTTAGCTAAAAACCGCGAAGCTGCTACGGGGGAACGGGGAAAGATATTGACATGATTCAACAAACTTGATCTTCTGAGGAAATATGCGCATCAGCTGGTAAAGTTTAGTATCTCTAGCTCTTATAGTCTCCGAGATCTAGGTGTTCATACAGACGGACAGACGGACGGACATGGCTCAATCGCTACCCGAGGTTATGATAAGCATTTTGGTATAAAGGACTTGGGGTCTGCCACGCCTCCTTCTTGCCGTTACATACCTTGCACAAATCTAGTATACCCTTTGTACCCATAGGTACAGGGTATAAAAAAAAGTGTGTCTACTTAAAAGCAAATATCTCTGGTTGTACTAGACTGATTTTGATTATTTGTATACCAAAGTGCAGATAATTGAATTATCTATCGATCATACTTGGAACACATTTTTATCAAATTTACGGTTTGGTCGGTATTAATCCATTCATATGAAATTTTACCTCATTTTTAGCAAATTTTTGAAAAAATTCTATTTCGAACGTAAATTTAAAAATTAAAAAAAAAATTTCAGCTTTTTTCATGGCTCGTAAAGTTTGATCGGTTGCGAAGAAAATGAGTGGTTTTCAGTTGGTTTCGGTTTCCGTCGGTGCAAACTTGCAGGGATACGTAATCAAGTGAGCTTTATTATAAACGTATGGTGGTTATCAGAATATTCGCCCTATTGCTGGCAATTTTCCTTTCGACAGCCCAAAACAGTTGCTATAGATTCCTTCGTTGCGATCTATATAGGATCTCCCTTACTAGGGCCACTCTAGAAGCATTACTTCATAGCGGCGGGTTTCTGAACCAAATCGGACATAAATAAAAAAAAGTTGGAAAATTGTGGTCATTATTGTTAGGATTTTATTGTGAACATTTTATTAACAAGATCGTATTAACATGTACAAGTTTGTTATGAACAGGAATTGTAGCAAGCAATTGAATTAAACGAAAAACATTGGATTTTTCGCGAGAAGATCTGGTTTTATGCTACGCTTTAAATACTCCTGTTTTGGTGTGCCAACGGTTTTTCCAATGCCCAAATAGATTCGTCCACGGGCAGCAACCAAATGCGCCAAGTACACGGGAGCAGGATATGAAACGGACCTGTTGCATCGAGGGAACAAATGACATAGATTAAACGTCAACTGTTGAAGCAGATTAATGTTGAGATTTCCCGTATTTTCTATCACGTTGTAACGAGTTGGCCTGGCTGTACCCTGCAGCGCTTGGTGGCTCACCATAAAAAACTGCATTTCATTCGGGTGCACAATAGTCTGGTCGACTACAGTGCCTGGCTCCACATTATTATACTTATTAAATTTCGCGTCTCCTTCGCCTTTTGGAAAGAAACGCGTGTGGTGACGTTTCACCACAATCAAGCAGGTCAGCTTGGGCTCAAAGCCCAGTCTGGAGCATGCCATGTAAATAGAACGAAGCTCAATCTGTTTTACTATATTAAATTGACCCTCGCTTACTCCGTCACGGTAGTAAATGATATGCTCCGGGAAACGATTCTGCGATTTCTTGTATAATGTTAAGAACTCCGAGATAATCGATGACATATCCTCAATGTTTTCCAAATGACCCGACTGCAGACGGTATTGCATGTTGTAGCAGAAACCAGATAGATCATGTGTGGCAACCATACCCACCACACTTGGTATGTCGGGTTGATCAGGCGATGGATGTGCCACATCTCCACCCAAGTACATGACATTATTTAACTTCATAAAAGGGTCTTCCTTAACCTTGTGATTGACGCCATTAAGCTTGGAGTTAAGCTTTAGCAAAATATTGCCTACCAATGAATGATTCATTCTGCTCTCCACATTTTGTTGTTTAATACACTGTGTTAATAATCCATGTTTGAGCTCAGCTTTTGTCTTTATATCACTGTAGGTGATTCCACGTTTGGGTATAACGACAAACACTAGATCGCACTTGCCTTTTAAGTCGGCAAATCTAGCATCCAGATCATTCTCAGTAAGAAAAGCAAGTATAATCGGTTTAGAGTCCAGGCTAACTTGTGTAGTGCGCGCAACTTGTAGCACTATTTCAATCATTTTTAAAATGTGTTCATAGTAGAGTGTTTTAGCGGACTGGGGATAGAGCACAGCCCACTTGTGCAATGTCTTGGGGGTTTTTATAAACTCCAATCGATCCATGCGCCAAGATCCATTTCGAACGATTGCTGTTTGTCCACCTTTATATTCGATGCGCGGTGGTGTCAACAAGCGCATAGAAAGTGTCATAAAATTCTTGCCAATCTTTAAACCAAATCGAGATACGATTGGATTATGATTGTGTTGAAAGAAATCCAGGAGATGTAGGATCTTAAGTTTGCGTGTGTTTGTGGATGTTGCTGCATGTTTCACTACTGCCGAAACTACTTGCTCGCTGTCCTTACGGTTCAATATTTGATTGGGTTCTATGCGACATAGTTCCATAGGCAAGTATATGCTTAACAAAATTGGACCGACATGCAAACAATTCAAGAATGGATACTTTAAATTATAACCACGTTCCTTGAAATACGCAGCGACACTTTGGGTTGTTTGTTCCACAGTAAACGTTTGCGTACTTGCATCTTTTGCCGTCAGTCCGTTTACTTTGAATGCACGTGGAGCAGTTCCGAAGCATTTGGGCGGCTCGTATATTATTTTAAGATCCTTTAAGAAGGACGATACTGTACTCATTGCACTGCCTCCCAATGTGGTACTCTTATCAATGGGATGCTTTAGCCCATAACGCTCTAGATATTGAATCAGCGATATGGCCATTGGAAAAGTCTTATGGGAAATGTCTACATTCACAAGTGGAGAGTCACCAAGTACAAGAGATTGATAGAGACCAACACTCAATTCATAGCCTTCAGCCAATTCGATACGTCCTTGTTGCGAGGTCTTGTAGAAGGAGCGTCCGCCGCGTATGGCCTTCTCATAGCATGGCGCAGCCAGCACCACCTCAAGGCATTGCAGTGAACGCATAGGCTTGTCATAGAGCTTGTCTTTCATGTAATTTTTTAGTGAAGCCAAATCCACTTCAATGGCTTCAGTCTCTTTTATCTCAATAGTGTAATGCAGTAAGTGACCTTCGGCATCGGCCACTTCAACGTCCTTACCCTGTTTAGGTACGGGTAGCTTGTCCACTGTATAACAGGATGCCTTGCCATCATAGGCAGCAGCAATTCCATTCAAATGTTTTATTCGAAACATTTCAAATGCGTTCCGAAAAAATTTCTTTGGTCGCTCCGGCATTATCTTCACATCGTAATGATAGGCAACATTGGGCATGTCGCTTAAGTCGAGTGTCACATAGTTTACCTCAACTGTCCCAGGTTTGCCAATTGTGCCACGCTCTATATTACCCGTCTTTGGAGCAATAACAATTGGACCAGCTTCATTGGACTCGTTGGACTGTTGTTGCTTTTTTTGACGCGATGCACCTTGTTGCTGTGAATTGTGTGATCCTCCGATTATAGGTTCTCGTTCCTGCTGTCGTTGCCAGCCAGCGATGTGGACCTGCTGTCCTCCATTCTGCTGCAGCTTTTGGGGTCTATAGTGCTGTCCTTCCTGTAGCTGGGGCCAAACCCGTTGTCCACTCTGTTTTTGTTGATTCTGATTTTCCCTTTGGTGCTGCTTTTTGGGATTTTGTTTTTTCCCAGTAACACACCATCCATGCTCTTCCTTCTGTTGTTGTTGCTGGGACTACGGTAGGTGGCACACCAAGTATGAAAATATTGAAAGAGGGTAAAAAATAATTAGTGCTGAATTAAAACTTGACGAGCATAGGGCAAAGAGGATAAGGTTATTTAATGTTGGATTACTAAGGTCACGTATTGCTCTACACTATTGAGATAATTGAGACGGAAACTATTGAAGTTGATTTGGCTTTACTCTCTTGATAAGCCCATGCGTTCCCTATACCGAATTGATTAAGGGTTACGTCTTGAATGTGAATCTCTATCAATCTCTTCTACTTGTGAATGTGGACAATAGCCCTATCGCTGATTGAATATCTAGAGCTTTTTTTTAGTACTTGAGGTACTTAATGCTGAAGGAACCATCTTACCTGTAGCTGTGGAAATCCTGGTTGACAAATAGAGGAAGAACCCCCGCCGTTGTTTTCCTTGCCTTCGTCGTCTTTCGGCTTCAAGGGGATTGCTGCCTTGGTAGCTAGGCGTTTGCCACCGCCGGCTCCTTTAGGGTTTTGTTTAGATTTGTTATTTGCACTCATAATGACTCGATTCCGTTTGAAAAGCGCAATAAGAATATTTATATTATGTAGACAAAGTTTAAATTAAAAATTTATTTTTTTTATCACGATATTTTTAGTTTATTGAATGCAGGGTGCTCCGCAACCTACTAGATTTTTTTTTTTTTTTTTTTTTTTTTTTTTTTGTCACCGTCAAAAATATTTTTAATAGCAAAAATTCAATTGTTTGACTTTGAAAAATTATTTTAGTTTTAGCACAAAGTTATTAAATTTCGTTTAGAATGTTCACTGCTCGACGATTGCACAATACTAAAGTTTCGTCTAGGGCAAATATATATGTTGATTTTTTGGGTTTTACAAAGCCTACTAATTTACAAAATTAAATATTTGTTTCTGGACAATTTTTATTATTATTAGATATTCTAATTTCTGCGCATTAACATTGCGATTATCAGCCGATAGTATTTTCTAAATCGTATTGGGACAAGCGGATTGTTCGTTAACATTTTGTGTTCGTTTTCGGTCTACGAAATATTTTAGTCTGTACAGACGGAGGGGCGTAGCGGCAGCTTTTTGTAATTTTTATTAAGAAAACTTAAGCAGTGCCTCGTCTTCACAATTGTTAAATACAGTGTGAAATAATCTAAACTTTTATAGCGCTTTTTTTTTTTAAATTTTAAGCAAACTACAAAAAGAAGAAGAGGTCTCCTTGTCTCTTTGGAGTTCACTCTGATCGAGAGCTTAGATGGAAAACACATATAAAACCAAAGCCAAAGCAGCTCAGTGCAAAAGAAAGCATATGTATGGGCTCGTGGGAGCAAGGACTCAGCTTAGCTTGGAGAACAAGTTTCAGCTGTACAAATCAATTCCCCAACCCGTGTGAACATATGCTTTGTAACTTTGGGGAACAGCGAGTATTTCAAAAATTGAGATAATGAAAAGATATCCATCCCATGACTCTGAGAAGTTTAAAAAATGCTTCTTAGTATATAAACAATTCTGAAATGCACATGGACTCATCATCATCAGTAGTTTTTACAGCTCAGGTCGGGCCAGAACCGCCTCAAGTTTTTGTCTCCAATGATCACGGTCTTTGGCTACTGTTCTCCAGTCACGAACTCCAATCTTCGTAGCGTCCTCGTCGACTCCATCTATCCACCGTAACCGTGGACGTCCTCGTGCTCGTTTTCCAAAAGGTTCCGCTCTTAGTATTCTTCTGAGCGGATTTTCTTCGTCCCTTCAGACAATATGCCCAGTCCATCTTAAGTGAGCTAGTTTTATGAAGGATGCTACATTATGGTCGTTGTACTGCTGGTACAGTTCGTGGTTATAACGAATGCGCCAACTTTCTTGTTCGAATACAGGGCCAAATATTTTTCGCAGAATTTTCCTCTCAAACGTTTTAAGCGCATTTTCATTCGTTCTTGACATCGTCCATGTTTCTGGAGCATAAGTCAGCACGGGTCTTACCAGTGTTTTGTATATTTTAATCTTTGTTTTTCGGGTAAGTAGTTTACTCTTAAAGTTAGGCATTAATCCATAGTAAGCGCCCTGCGCAGCTAATATCCGCACATTTATTTCTTCCGTTATATAATTTTCGCTGTTAACAATTGCACCAAGGTATTGGAAGCTTTTAACAATTTCAAACTGCTTAACTGCTATACACAGCGTGGGACCCATTAATTGGATTCTCCTTTCAGAGGCAATACGCAGTATTTTGGATTTATCAATATTTACATACAAGCCCAGCTTTAGGGCTGCGTTTTCCAAATCAGTATATTTTTTTTTTAGTTCTTCCAATGATCGTGCTATGATTGCTATATCGTCTGCAAACGCCAATGTCTGCGAAGACTTGTTGAAAATTTTTCCTTTTGTTTCCATACGAGCCTCACGTATTGCTTTTTCTAGTGTGAGGCTAAAAAGAAGACAGGACAAGGCGTCACACTGTCTTAGCCCTCTATGTATTGAGAATTCTCCAGAGAGTTCACCTTGAATTTTAACTTTACATTTAACCTCCGTCATAGTCCTTGTTATCAGTTTGATAAACTTGGTCGGCATGCCAAGTTCAGTAAGGGCATTCACAAGTTTCTCCCGTATGATCTTGGCATAGGCGACTCGAAAGTCAATGAACATGCAATAGACATTTGTGTTGTATTCGGTCATCTTTTCAAGTATCTGCCGCATTGTAAAAATATGGTCCGTAGTTGATTTGTTCTTCGAAAATCCGCATTGGTATATTTATATATTTATATTTTTGTGGGCATTCTGTGAGTGTATTTGTGGTTGCATTTTATAAATCATAGTCCTCTTTCGTTAGCTGGGGCCGTTGCCGTTGTTTCCGTTCCATCATCCGAGGCTTATTTTGAGATTTCCTGACGAACAAGTTATACGAGAGCGAATGTCGGTCCTTCGCCAACCCCCTCTAGGAGAACCAGATCACTACGATACATTTTGTTTCCTTTTTCCACTAGGGTTTTTCCACGTGTGCGTGGCCTTGCCTAGTCTCCAATCAGGGTTAACAGTACCACCACGAGAAGGCGTAACGTAGAGATTGAAAGAGAGGGGTGTGGGATCCTTGCGGATCAATCGTCTAGTTGCACGTCCCTTTCCCTCGCGGTACCATGCACATGGACTGCAATTAACATATTGTATATACAAAATCCGAACCAAAGTAAAAGACTTTTAAAAAATTATGACAACAATTTTTAGGTGAAAATCGATTTTATTTATTTAAAATAATCATCTCAATACAACGTTGTACCCGACTAAAAAGCATTTCGAATTAGTCGCTCACCAGTACCGATCCTTCCCGTCATCTTTTGCTGGGTGGGAAAGAAAAATGTAAAGACTAATGTGCATATACATATAATAAGTGTAAAATATAAATTATTTAACATAAAAGTCAATTTAGAGCAAGCTAATTTTTGTAAATAAATTTAAAGCTATAAATACAAAGTAAACAATCATAAGAATTAGTCTTACATTTTGAATCGCTCTTCTAGAATTTTGGCACTTTGTGCCTTGATTTGCTTGCGACTTGGCACAAGGGCTAAGATCTTATTATTATGCTCAAGACCGTCATCTGATAGAACAAAATTACTATTTTCGTCGTTTGCAATTTCCGTATTCAAGAATTCAGCATGATACGCCTCCAAGTTAATCTTAATAGTAAATTAATCATAACCGATGTATGAGCCTTCAGCAATTTTTGAAACTTGCCTTTAACCATCATCAGAAGATTCTCAACTGTGGGTGGTACGTAATTAAAGCTATGATAGTATATTGTGTTCCATCCTCTTCTCCCAAACCCTTGTTTACCCCTTTTTGGACTCGCTTATGCTCCTCCTGAGGTGTGGGTGTGCGATCTCAGCATTCGTCTGCAGGCATTCCGATCCTGGATCATGTCATCGCTGAGACCCATTCGTTGCTAATGTTTTTGCATTTGACCGATCCACGTATTTTTCGGTCTGCCTGCCCTACGGCCGTTCCCTAGAACTACGGTAAGTATTGCCTTCTTAGCGGGGTTCTCCGGCGGTCGCCTTTGAACATGGCAATACCAACGCATCTGACCTAATTTGAGCGTCTCAGTGATGGGCTTTTTAACAAACAGGCCGCCTCGGATGTGTTTGCTCATAATGTGATCAAGCTTGGTCACACCCGCCGTCATCCTTAGCATTTTCATCTCAGTCGCAGATAATTTACTCTCGTACGTTTTGTACATCGTCCAACATTCGGACGCATTTTCGCTTATTTTCAGTATATGATCCGTCAATATCTTATCCCAAGTTGATACAGCATTTTGCAGGGCTACGATATTGGTGCTACCCAGAATTATGTCATCTGCGAAAAGGAGGGATATTTCGGTTTCGTCGCCGATTTGTTTTAACAAGTAGGACATGATGATATTAAACAGCATAGGACTTAACACACTGCCTTGGTGGACTCCCACCTTAACACTGAATTCGTCCGACTCACCAGCTGTGCATCTGACTTTAGTCCTGGCGTCATCATACATGTCCATAATCATGCGGACATAAACTTCTGGTACATCATGTGCTCTCAAGGCCAACCAAATCAATTGACGAGGGACTCTGTCGAAG
Source organism: Chymomyza costata (assembly GCA_018150985.1). Taxonomy (NCBI): domain Eukaryota; kingdom Metazoa; phylum Arthropoda; class Insecta; order Diptera; family Drosophilidae; genus Chymomyza; species Chymomyza costata. The sequence goes on from JAECWU010000256.1 coordinate 10,432,712, forward strand.
GCTTTCTCCAAGTCGATGAACACAAGGAACAGGTCTTTTCGGGCGTCCCGGTGTTTTTCCATCAGTATCCGAAGACACTGGGTAGCATCAATTGTTGATTTACCTTCCACAAAGCCACATTGATTGTCTTGCAACCTTATAATGTTTTTTAGTCGGTTGTTTACCATTCGCTCGTAAATTTTTAAGGTGTGTGATGTTAGTTTTATTGCACGGTAGTTGGTCAGCTTACGGGAATCCCCTTTATTTTTGTAGAACGGGAGTAGATAGCTTTTCCTGAACGCATCTGGCATTGGGCTCCCACTTTTTATTTTGTTAAAAAGAGCGGTGAACCATTTCAGCTCACAAACGCTCGTTTCCAGCCAAAACTCTAAGTGTATTTTGTGCGGTCCCACAGCCTTACCGCGTTTCATCTCCATCACCGCCTGCTTTACCTCCTCCAAATTAAAGTCAGAGACATTGGAAAGGTTTAGCTTTACATTTGGAAAAGCTTCCCTAGGAAACTCTTCGTTAAGCAGCTCACGAAAGTACTCGAAGTGTCTGGCACATATCTCTTTGTCGTCGATTAGAAGGGTGCCTTGCGAATCCTCGATATATTTCGGAGCTTCTATTTCCCGTGCATTTCTTTTTCGTTGCGCCGCAATCTTGTAAATTCTGGCATTGTCCCTTGGTGTTTCTCTCGCATGCGAATTTTCGTTTACAGCTTGGCTTTCTAGTTCTTGATAGAACTGCTCTGCTGATTTTGCTCTTGCTTGGGCCACCATTCGTTTCACATTTTTGCGACATTCGTCATATGCAGCACGAAGCTGAGCCTTTTCGTCTTCTTCGTTTGACTCGCATTTTGCCCGTTTCTTAAACGCTTTTGACTTTGCCTCGACTGCTTTCGCTATTTCGTCGTTCCACCACCAAGATTCTTTCCCATTGCGGAGGCGTCCCTTCGAAACTCCCAAAGTCTCTTCAGCTTTATCCAAAAGCGTTTCACTCAATTTATTCCACATTTGGTTAGGACTCAGCTCGTCGCACGCGGTGTTATCAGTGAGCCATCCGTTTATTTCCCCAATGAATGGCGTGACTACTGGCTCATAAGCTTCGTTTTTCAGGTTGTGCCACTTTATTTTCTCAACTGGTTTGGAGACTCGTTTTGTTCCCTTTTCTTTTGGTAGAATAAATTCCGTCAAAAGCAAACGATATTGTGTTCAAAGACCTCTGGAGCCGCAGCGTGCAAATCCAACATTTCAAACTTGAGTAAGTGTAACTTTAAATAGGAATTGGGATTTTTGATTTGTTTTAATTTTTATACGCTTAAAAATGCCCTACTGCAATTGTTGTCGTATGTGTATTGACAGTGAGGAGGCACGTTTCGTACATGTACCCAAGGACGGTAATAAAAGGAAAATTTGGGAAGATTCCCTAAATTGTACTTTAGGGAAGCATAGTAAGATTTGCGATAAGCATTATAATGCAGCAGACTGGAGTGTTCTTACAAACAAAAGCGATTTACCCAAAGGATGCGACTTGCTGTAAATGCGATACCACTTTTAGAGCAAGAAATTGTCAATATGGGCTACAAGAATTCGAGCTCTCAAACAGAGTAAGTTTACAATATTCAAATGCATTTCTTATATTATTATTTATTTATTTATTTGTGCTTTATTCCCCTTAAATATACATTTTCTTATATGTAACTTTAAAATCACTTATTTTAAAGATCTGAAACTATTAATACCGCCATATTGTTGGAAAATATGAACATGGCAAAAAAAAAATACGTCGACTGGAGCAGGAGAACAAACAGCTTCGTCAACAACTAAAAGAGATGGAAAATTTACAAGAGTCATTGAGCAAAATTTTTACTGAAACTCAAGTAAAAATCCTAAAAACTGGTGGAAAAAGGAAGCTATATAATTCAACGGACATATCATATGGGATTTGCCTTCATGCTGCAGGACCTCGTGCCTACAACCATTTATATAAACAAGGATTTCCCTTACCAAGCACCAGCACTTTGCTGAGATGGTTGCGTAATGTGGAAATTCAAACTGGTACGCTGGATGTTGTGATTGATTTAATGAAAGAAGAAGTTGAAATGGAAGAAAATTACAAACTTTGTGTCTTATCTTTAGATAAAATGAAAATTGCTGCTTCATACGAATATGATGCAACCGCAGACACTATATATGTACAAGCCTAGCAACTACTTACAAATGGCTATGGCACGTGGTATAAAAAAATCGTGGAAGCAACCTGTATTTTTGACTACAACTGCCGTATGACAGTAGAAACACTGCATAAAATAATCAAAAAATTATATGAAGCTGGCTATTCAGTTGTGGCAGTCGTCTGCGATTTGGGTTCTGGAAACCAAAAGCTTTGGAAAGATCTTGGAATAACAGAAAGTAAGTGTGTATCAAAACTAAAAAAATTAAAAATATTTAAAAGTACACTTTCATCAGACAAGACCTGGTTTAAAAATCCAGCAGATGCACAGCTGAAAATCTTCTCAGATGTCCCACATCTCGTGAAACTTGTGCGAAATCATTTTGTAGATTCGGGGCTGGTGATTGGAGGAAAAAAACTGACAGTGGAGCCAATTAAGCAGGTTTTAGGATACACCTGTAACTCCGATCTTTCAATGAGCTACAAAATAACTGAGGATCAGCTGAATGTTCGCTCTATTGCGAAACAAAAAGTTAAGCCAGCAACTCAATTATTTTCCAGCACAACGGCAAGTGCAATCCGACGCTGCCTAACGTTAGGGCTTAATGTAGACGATGGTTTTGAAACGGCTAGTTTTTTTAAATTCACAAACGACTGGTTTAATGTCTTTAATTCCAAACTGTCTACGGCACAAAATATTTTGGCTAAGCAACCCTATGGGAATCAATTGGAATTGCAAAAAGACATTTTCAACAAAATGTCAGAAACTATGAGCAAACCAATTTTGGAAAAATGGCGCCGTTCCAGAGAGGCATTTTAATAAACAACGCATCCCTTGTTGCCCTTTATGATTATTTGTCAGAAAAGTACACAATGGAGTACATTTTGACAAATGGGCTTAATCAGGACGTGTGATGCGCGCGAAAGGTGGTCTGCATGACCATCCCACTCCATTACAATTCAAGTTAGTAGACCTGTTCAATGTATCATAATATATATGTATTGGTACACATTTTTAATACTATCTTCAATTCTTGTAGCAAAAAACACTTTAATTTTGGCATTTAGTGGAAACGTCGAGGGTACTAATGATGACAAATGGCTAAATTTAAATTTTAATGAAAAGCAGAAAATTCAAAAAAAAAACTTAATGATGAAAACAGCTTAGACGTATTAGAAAACTAGAAAACTCAGAAGAAATTACTGCCATAAAGTTGCCTCCATCAATGGCAAATGAAGTAGATGCAGTAGGTGAACTAACGGAAGACGCTATTGAGTATGTAGCAGGCTACATCATCAAGAAATTTTGACTTTCAAGCATGGTATCCCAGGATGCCACGTTAACTTACGTAGCTGAAATTTCACATTATGGGCTTAAAAAGCCATCCTCGGAGTTTGTACAAAAAATGTAATACAGTCGGGGCGGTGCCCGACAGTGTAATACCCTGTACCTTTTTTTCTCGAAAAAAGTTTTATTCCTGCATATTCTTTCTATGAACTTTCCAATTGGAATATTTTATTTGTTGGTGCAAAACGATATTTATACCTATAAGTTCCGCAAATTTTAACCGATTTTGATGAAAATCGAAATTTACGTCAAAGAAGTTATTTAAAGTATATGAGGAAAGTTTTAAGGGAATGTGTTGAGGGTTGTGGGAGAAAACACGATAAATCGATTGCGGGAGGTGGGGGGCCTGCATTGATAAAATGTTGATGTAGATTGGTTCATTAGAGCCACATGAATCAGCTTACCAAAAATTGTGATTCTAGTCCATTTGTTACCATAATTACGTAGTGTCAAATATTGACGCAATTTATAGGGAAGGGGTAGTGAAATTTGTACATTTTAGGCTATAACTTTTGTTGTATTTGTCCGATTTTGTTTATTTAAATTAAGTTAAATTTCAGACTAAAATATTAAACGGTGTAGTCAAAAACCGCGAAACTCTGCTACGGGGAAACGGGGAAAGATATGGACATGATTCAACAAACTTGATCTTCTCAGGAAATATGCGCATCAGCTGGTAAAGTTTCGTATCTCTAGCTCTTATAGTCTCCGAGATCTAGGTGTTCATACAAACGGACAGACGGACATGGCTCAATCGCTACCCGAGGTTATGATAAGCATTTTGGTATAAGGGACTTGGGGTCCGCCACGCCTCCTTCTTGCCGTTACATACATTGCACAAATCTAGTATACCCTTTGTACCTATAGGTACAGGGTATAAAAATAGTAATGTTAGAAAAGTATTTTCAAAATTCTCACAAACAAGAATTTTGTCAGACAAAAAATTTCAAACAAAAACTATTGAAAGTTTCAGAAAGTGTTCCTCTCCCATTAGATGTAAAGTCATTTTATTTTAAAATAAGAATTTATTTTAGAATAAAAAATCTAAACACGAAACTTGCAATTCAAAATCAAAAGCAAAAAATTATGGGCAATTGCAAATTTGTAAAAATTAGACTATTGTTTGGTCCAGCAGCCAAATATGTAAACATAAACAAAACAAATTTAATCTACAGCAGCATCACACTGCTCCTTTCTTGTCATGTAACATTAACCTCGTTTTAATTTCTCTTAGCTAGCGGCATTGCTCTGCGTAGCAAGAGTGCATTAACATTAATTCTATTTTCACTTGTTTGCCTTGTTCGCACTCAGCCGCTCTTATACAATATCGTTTACGTGCTTAGAGGTCAGTACCATGATCCTCTAAGTCACTAAAATTAGTGCTAAAATACAATTCTCGCTGTCAAGTCGATTTGTCGCGGCTTAACTTTACACACATTAACACTCAACAACATACATTAACATTGAACAACATTAAATTTACATTGAACAACTTTACACTACCTAAACACATATATTATACTATACACTAAACTAACATTGTCGGATCAAACATTAAACACATTTTAAAACAATTACAAAAACGTTTGATTAAATTATAGTTGCCGAAAAAGCTCGGCGACTCAACATTTTGGAGGCCCCGGCGAGATTTCGCCATAATTTTCGTTCTTTTGTTTTATTTCGTGAGTGCTAACAAATTAAAAAATTGGCATTTAAACATAAAAAAGGCATAATTCTATTAAACGGACAAACATACATACATATATAAGTGAGTGCTACACATATATACACATACATATATCTAACATAAAGTGCAAGTGTACATACATTTATATAAAAACCAATAACCAAAAAAGTGCGTCTGTACATTAACGTCTAATAAGTGTATATAGACACCGCTAATATCGCCGCTACTTTTGCCTTCGCTTGCTCTCTTACGCTACTGCCGTTACTTTTCGCGCTCGTCTTGTGACTTTACATTGCTGCCGCTACTTTTCGTATTCCTTTTGTGCTTTATACTACGCCACTGTTCTTCGCGTTCGTTTTGTGCCTTTACACAACTACCGCTACAAATAAAGGGTGATATTTTAAGTGCGCGCAATATGAGTGAAGGCGAAGAAGTACAAGTTGCGCAAAATGCGGCATTTATTAAAGTGCATATGTTTAAACGGCAAGCTGAATGCATATATGACCATGCATTAGAAAAGCATGCTACTATAGCTGGTGACAATGTGATTTCCCTAAATGATGAACAATTAATTTCTTGTGAGTGCATTCTTGACAAACTCCAAAAATCCTTTGATAAAGCACACGACAGCTTAGAGGAGTTATGTTTTGAAGAAATCGGTAGTAAATTACGTAAAGATTTTGATGAGTTGATAATCGAATCAAAGGTACGCATTCAGTCTCAGCTCAATAAGCGCAAAGTTCAAAATCAAAGCCCAGGGTGCTCTACAATGCTACGTGCTGCAACGTCAGAACATCAACCTGTTGTTGTTGTCAATTCCCGATCCCGGCTGCCAGAACTTAAATTGCCCATATTCAGCGGTGGATATACCGAGTGGGCAGATTTCTTTTCAATGTTTTCAACGATCATCGACAAGGATTCCGAGCTGACAAATATTGAGAAGTTGCAGCATCTTCGTTCATGCCTCAAGGGAACTGCGTTGGACACAATCCGATCACTGGATATTTGCAATGATAACTATAAAACTGCACTTGATTTATTAGAAAAACGGTTTGATAATAAACGCTTAATATTTCAGGCACACATCGCAGAGATTCTAGGGCTCAAGAAGGTGGATTCTGGATCAGTCAGCAAGCTACGTTTGCTCTCGGATAAATTCAACTCACACATGCGCGCGTTGCAAACCATTGGTAGCATTGAAGAGATTGCCAACTGTTTCATTATACACACACTTCTACAAAAGGTTGACAACACGACTCAAGCAAAGTGGGAAGAGTCGATGTGTATAAAAAAACTGCCTACGTGGGATCAACTAGCGAACTTTTTGGAGCGACGCTGTCAGACATTGGAAAATGTGGAATATGCCATGGCAATACGTACGCCTGGCTCACAGGTGGGCAAGAACAACAAAACAACTAACAACACTAAGTCATTTATAGCTACTAATGCTACACCTTCTGGCTGTGTATTTTGCGACGACGTTGGCCACAATATTCTGAGGTGCTCTCGATATGGTAACCTCTCTCCTGCATTGCGTCTTAAAGAAGCTCAAAAACTCTCACTTTGCATAAATTGTCTGACGAAGGGCCATCGTGTAAAGGATTGCCATTCGCGACTTTGCAGAATATGCCACAAACCACATCACACACTCTTGCATCTCGGAAATTCTCGGTTGCCAGATACCATTGTCACTGCCCAACCTGGTCACTTGCCTGATTCTCACTCTTCAACGTCGTCTCATAGCTCCATGGTTGCATCAGCGCCAATTGTGTCTACAACTCTTGCTGCCCAGAATCTCTGTTCTGATGCTGTGCTCTTAGCCACAGCCATTGTTTTGGTAAAAAACCGTTCTGGAACATTGGTTCCATGCCGTACCCTTCTCGATTCTGGATCACAACTACATATAATTACTTCACGATTTGCTCATCAACTGCAGCTAAAAAAGTCTAAATCATTTACTCTTGTTTCTGGCATTGGTGACTCTAGCTTTCCAACAGATGGATATGAAGTTAACATCAACATAAAATCTCGTACTTCTGAATATTCTACAAACTTAACTGCATTGATAGCACAAACTATCACCGACAATCATCCAAGTTTTTCGTTCGACTCTTCAGATTGGAATATACCTTCTAACATAACACTTGCAGATGCAGAATTCTATAAGTCTCAGCGCGTTGACTTACTTATTGGAGCCAGCCTTTTCTATGACTTGTTGTGCGTTGGCCAAATTAAGCTGCTTCCTGGATTGCCTACACTACAAAAAACTCGACTTGGCTGGGTTGTATCTGGAAGTTGTCAAAAACCACGCAAAACAACATTGATGGCATCACAAACAACACATCAGGCCGAGCCAGAGTCAATTGCCGAAATAGATAATCTCGTTCGTCGATTTTGGGAAATCGAAAGTTGCAGCGACCCACTAATTGTAACAACAAAGGAAGAAATTGAGTGCGAGGCTCATTTCAAGTCAACATACTCGAGATTACCTACTGGCGAATATTCTGTACGCTTGCCTTCCAAGTTAAATATAGACTCATTAGGTGAATCGTATCAACAAGCATACCGACGATTTTTAAACTTGGAGCGCAAACTAGAAAAGCGTCCACACATCAAGGTCCAATATTCGGCATTTATACAAGAATACCTGAAATTAAATCACATGTCGCATGTTGGCCCAGAGTCTCGTCACCTTTGCAAGTATTTCCTTCCACATCACTGCGTGTTTAAGGAAGATAGTACCACAACAAAACTACGCGTTGTTTTTGACGGATCAGCTGCAACATCATCTGGATATTCATTGAACGATTTACTCATGGCTGGTCCTACCATTCAAGCCAAACTTTTCAATACACTGACACGATTTCGCACCTTTCCAGTCGCTCTGACAGGTGACATTTGTAAAATGTACCGCTGCGTTCGCATGGCGGAATCCGACTCATATTTGCAATGCATTTTGTGGCGTGATTCTGAACAGGAAGAGCTGCAAATATACAAACTGGATACTGTCACTTACGGCACAAAGCCAGCTTCGTTCTTGTCCATACGTGCAATGCATCAACTGGCCATAGATGAACAATACTCGTTTCCCATTAGCTCGCAAACCCTTTTGAGCGTTTTCTATGTAGATGACCTCATTATTGGTGGTAACTCTACTCAAGATGTTGCAGAAATAATGAGTCAGACTAAGGCTTTGCTAGCTGAAGGCAACTTTACTCTACGCAAATGGTGCTCAAATGATCCAGCCGTTCTACGAGATATTTCGCCTGAAGACAAGGAAACATTTTTAAAACTCCATGATGGCAGCGATATTACAAAAACCCTGGGACTTGCCTGGGACCCTGCATCAGACAATTTCTTATCTTCATTTTCGCCAATTGCTTCACCAAATAAACCTAACAAGCGTTCTGTCCTTTCAGCCATTGCTCGATTATATGATCCACTCGGCTTACTTATTACCAAAGCCAAAATGTTCATGCAGACGCTATGGAAAGAGAAGCTAGACTGGGATGAGAGTTTGCCAGCTTTACTAAACACCACTTGGCTCAGCATGTGCGATCAGTTCAGCACCGTTCAGCAAGTGACATTTCCTCGTCTGGCATTACTTCCACATTCCACTGTTGAAGTGCACGGATTTTGCGATGCTAGTATTGACGCGTATGGCGCATGCGTTTACCTGGTTTCTAAGGCGCATGGAGAATACTCTGCCCACTTACTCTGCTCCAAATCTCGTGTACCACCTCTCAAGTCGATCACTGTGCCCAAGCTTGAAATTTGCGGAGCCGCCTTGCTAGCACAATTGATGCATGAACTCTCAGAAATGCAACTATTTTCTTGCAAATATTATTGCTGGTGTGATTCATCAGTAGCCTTGTCTTGGATAAGCGATGAGTCTACGAAGTTCAATGTTTTCTTCGCCAACCGAGTGTCCGTAATTCAACAACGCACAGCCGCTATGGAGTGGCTCAATCCCGCTGAATTGCTGTCTAGAGGAGCTTCACCAAGCGAGCTCATTTCTTCGAAGCTTTGGTTCACTGGTCCAACATTTCTACAACTCGACAAAACGCAGTGGCCATTATCATGTCTTTTGGAAAAACCTACGCTTGAAGTTCGTAAATCTGTACTGTTTGTAGACTCTCCTCAACTTGACATTAGCGAAGAAAGCAAATACGTGAACCCATTTTCAGCAATGCAACGAATTTTCGCCTACGTATACAATTTCATACATCGCATCAAACTCTTGGCTACACTGAAGCTGATATTCAAAATGGCACACGACTTCTTCTTCGAACTGTCCAACATTCGCATTTTCGGGACGAGTTCAAAGCACTTCGTTCGAAACTACCTGTCAAATCATCGAACAACCTTAGTTCACTCTCACCGTTTATTGACAACTTTAGACTTCTGCGTGTCGGCGGTCGATTGGAAAACTCATTTCGTATCTTTGACTCTCGACATCCAATTATATTACCCGAACAACACTCGATTACAAACTCGCTTATAAAACACTTTCATCAACAAATTGTGGCTGCTGCCAAAGTCCAACTCTGTTGAAAGCCTTAATCTTCCAACGGGGGGAGAATGTTTGGTCCAGCAGCCAAATATGTAAACATAAACAAAACAAATTTAATCTACAGCAGCATCACACTGCTCCTTTCTTGTCATGTAACATTAACCTCGTTTTAATTTCTCTTAGCTAGCGGCATTGCTCTGCGTAGCAAGAGTGCATTAACATTAATTCTATTTTCACTTGTTTGCCTTGTTCGCACTCAGCCGCTCTTATACAATATCGTTTACGTGCTTAGAGGTCAGTACCATGATCCTCTAAGTCACTAAAATTAGTGCTAAAATACAATTCTCGCTGTCAAGTCGATTTGTCGCGGCTTAACTTTACACACATTAACACTCAACAACATACATTAACATTGAACAACATTAAATTTACATTGAACAACTTTACACTACCTAAACACATATATTATACTATACACTAAACTAACATTGTCGGATCAAACATTAAACACATTTTAAAACAATTACAAAAACGTTTGATTAAATTATAGTTGCCGAAAAAGCTCGGCGACTCAACAACTATAGTAAAATTATTTACTATTTTGCTATAAAACAGATCTGAGTTGTTCTTTGTTATTTATTTACAAACATCAACAAAATATATATCTATCTCATTCGCATTCAGAAAGCATTGCCACATGAGCTTTCCTAACAGAAAAGCTTTTGACCTCTCACTCGCACTCACACGCTACATACAATAAGGGATAGCTTTTACTGACAACACCACCTTATATTATTTCACCATGTGTGCCTGTGTGCCAGCTCATATTTTTGCTTGTTTCTCTCTCTGTCTTACTCTCACAAAATTAAACGCTCCAGCCGGCAATGCCGTGGCCCATGGTAGAATAAACAAGGTAAGCTATTCCCGAAAAATTTTCGCAACTCAAACCTTATTTTAGTTTCGTTGATATTTTTCACGAGAAAGGTTGTTTCCGCGCATAGTTTTTCAGCATTTACCGTAATTTTGTGCAGCGGTAAAAAATAAGCCACTCTAGTTGCAACCAGCAGCACAAAAAAAAAAATTTTAATATGCTTGCCTACGCACAACAACAGCAATGGGGGTGGTTTCGCTCTCTCACTTTTTCGCTCAGACTAAAAATAAGGTTTCAGTGCAGTGAATAGCATACCTTGTTTATTCTACCATGCCGTGGCCTTGGTGCTGTTTGATTGGCTACAAAATAAGATCGCGCTGCGCAAAGAACGATGTAGAAGTAGGCGCGGGGGAGGTGAGAGTTGCACGAACAACAAAGCCAAGCAGCATTAGGCGACTGTTACATTGTTTAACTCTTTCTCTATTTCTTTTTATGCTGCTTTCTTACGCGCTCAGCGTAAAGCAATTACTATTGATTTTGTTCTATTCGCACTTCTTATGCGTTGGCAGAGCGAAGGTGATAAATAAAAGTCAGAGTGATGTTTGAAGACAGGGATGTCCAGGCCCATTGCTCCCATGGCTCTTTTTGTTTTTGTAATGGCTCTTAGGCATAGGCAGCGATGCGCGTGTACATGCACGGCCCTAACTGTATATCACCCAGTGCCAATGCAAATTACAAAAACAATTTCGAGCGTTCTCTCACTTACTCGCTGTTACTCTCTTTGCTCTCTGATCTCGTGTGCAGAAAAACAACCCTTGCGTATATTTGTTGTTGGCCCACAGATTTTCAATGTAATTTGTTGTTGCTTTTCGTTTGTTGTTGCACTCACAAAAATCGGTATGAGATTCTTTCGCTATTTTTTTAAAACTTGTTAAATGGGACTTTTAAGGCATTGCTTGCAAACAAAAAGTAGTTATGGCTCTGTACCTTTTGGTACAAAGGGTTTACTAGATTTATGCAATGTATATAACAGACAGAAGATGGCTATTGGTAAAAACATATGAATAAAAAATATATATTTTTTGTAAAATCCGGTAGTAAATAGATATTTTTCGGGAAATCCCTTGCGAATTTTATTTATTTTTGGAAGCACATATATTTGTAAATGTGCGTTTACAAGCTTAAAATAAATTTTTTTTAAATGGAGAAGTTGATTAACAAACTTACATTTAGAGGCATTATTAAAACTATCATTAACTAAAATAAATATTGATATTGACCAATTTTTGAGTTCTTTATAAATATATGTACCATTACTTTGTTTCACTATTTTTTACCACTCTTATAAGAATGTACATACAATTTCTTTCAGTGCACTCAATAAACCGTAATAACTGTTTACTTTAAATGTGTTAGTGTTTTTCTTTATATGTATTGGCTTTTGCTCTTCCATAAGCAGTGTTTGGACATCCCTGTTTAAAGATATTTTTGTATGAATATATATGTATGTATGTATATTACATAGTATAATAAAATATAAATACAAATAATATATTATTTACATTGTTTACATTGACAAATTTGCATATTTGTCACTCTCACGTTTTGTTTGTTTTGTAAGGAGTGCAAATATTTAGTATAAAACTCATAACATTTTCTTTGCGCTGAGCGCCTAAAAAAGTCATTCAAAAAGCAATAGCAGAGTTAAACAAAATTCACGTGCAGTACAAGCACGCGTTCCTTCACTTTCATTATTATTATAATAATTGATTGTTAAGACACCGTTTGAACTCCAAAGTAATGTTAAGACGGCTAAACTAAAGAAATAAAAACAGCGTAGAAAAATGAGTTGGGCGAAAAGTTTTACTTCTAACGCGTGCTTCTACTGCGAGTGAGTTGTTTTATTTTGAGGCCCATACGCAGCATGCAAAAATTCCGCACGAAATGTCAAAACTCCATATAAAAAAAAAAAAAATTCCCTTTTTTGGGATATGGGCCTTTAAAGGCAATTGTTTTGGAATTTTTACGCATTTACGAGACTGACAGCAAAAGGTAGCAAAAATAATTTTAATATGTTTAGATATGAATTCCATTGAATGTTTTTCAACGGTGAATTAATTTATTATAAGCAGAGGTGGGCACGAAAAATAACGGAAAGAGCACTACAACAACATCAAGAAAAAAGGTCGAAAAAAGGATGCTCGAGTAGGGCCATAAAAATCGCACACTGTGTGTATTTTGTTTTTGTAATATTCTGCGAGTCGAGCGAAGGCACACATTGTGTGTATTTTGTTTTTGTAAGTTGCTGCGAGTCGAGCGAAGGCACACATTGTGTGTATTTTGTTTTTGTAAACTCGGCGCGTCGCCGACGATCTGCTTGTGCGTGTACACTGACAAAATTTTGCAACACATTCAAAGAAACAGAAAAGTCATATGAGTTTATATGACAATTTTAATTTACCAAAAAAATTACTGGGTCTTACAGTTGCCAAATTAACTATATTTCTGTGCTCAGTGTACTTGTGCGAATTTTTCGTCCGCGAGCACCAATAAAAACTACCGTTACGGTCTAAAAAGGGATGCTCGAGTAGGGCCATAAAACTCGCACACTGTGTGTATTTTGTTTTTGTAATATTCTGCGAGTCGAGCGAAGGCACACATTGTGTGTATTTTGTTTTTGTAAGTTGCTGCGAGTCGAGCGAAGGCACACATTGTGTGTATTTTGTTTTTGTAAACTCGGCGCGTCGCCGACGATCTGCTTGTGCGTGTACACTGACAAAATTTTGCAACACATTCAAAGAAACAGAAAAGTCATATGAGTTTATATGACAATTTTAATTTACCAAAAAAATTACTGGGTCTTACAGTTGCCAAATTAACTATATTTCTGTGCTCAGTGTACTTGTGCGAATTTTTCGTCGCGAGCACCAATAAAAACTACCGTTACGGTCTAAAAAGGTCGAAAAAAGGATGCTCGAGTAGGGCCATAAAAGCGCACACTGTGTGTATTTTGTTTTTGTAACATTCTCGGTTTTTTGCGTGTGCGTCTGGCAGGCGCCACTTACAAGACCTAACGGAAAGAGCACTCGGTGCAAAAATGTCCAAGGCGTTTTTTGTACTGAGTGCTCTTTCCGTTATGTCTTTTCTGTGGCGAAAGATAGGCGCACAAGCAAAAAGTGCTCTTTCCGTTATTTTTCGTGCCCACCTCTGATTATAAGATTAAAGACAATTTACATACATATGTATGTCGCTTATTTGACTTTTAGAGCACTAAAACTGGAAATTATTTTAAACATAAGTATTGCAGGCTCGGCCTTATAAAAAATAGCTGCACGAAGAAAAAGTAGAGTTTAGATTACTAAGAACCTGTAGATATTTACATCATCTACAGACCAAACGCAGCCAACCCAAGGAAGTGAAGTTTCAGTTTGATGCACCCACTAACTAAAAAAATAATACTAATGCACACTACTTTAATGAAAGTAGAAGTGAAGTAGGATTTAGAATTCAAGATCCTCTGTGATTATAATTTAAAAAGTTGTCAGATTAATTAAACATTATTTTAACAGTAATAAGTAAATAACATTTTAAAATTATAATTATTAAAATTAATTTTATTGGTGATTTAAACCAAATCTCGACTAACATTACAATAGATTCTTAAACCATTCCAAAGGGGTGTCTGTGCTACGGAGAATTGTAATTCTATTCGTTTTGCCATTAAAGCCTTTGTTTAATTTTTAAATTTTATTTTTTAAATTACAGGTGACTCAAAAGTCGTTGCTTTACTAATTGGCATGAATTAAGTTCTTGTACGAGCATGGCTTACAGTTAAAGCGCGCTCAGTTTAAGCTAAAGCTTCGCTTGTGCACCACTCTCTGGCATGGTGGAATAAAAAGGTGATGCCGTGAGAACGCTCACTCTCTCGTTTGCAGCCCTTATCGTCAGTGCAAAATTTGCTGTTAACTAGTAATGTTGGTCGCGGACGAAATTTTTAGCAGTGCGTGCATTGCTTTCATTTTTATACGCTTAAGAATGCCAAAAAATTATGGGCAATTGCACACTTGTAAAAATTAGACTACAATAAAATTAATTACTATTTTGCTATAAAACATATCTGAATTGTTCTCTTTTATTTATTTACAAACATCAACAAAGTATATATCTATCTCATTCACATTCAGAAAGCATTGCCACATGAGCTTTCCTAACAGAAAAGCTTTTGACCTCTCACTCGCACTCACGCGCTACATACAATAAGGGATAGCTTTTACTGACGATACCACCTTATATTATTCCACCATGCTCTCTGGCAGAAAGAGCCATATGACGGTTTTACCGTATTTGGCGGGAACAGCATAAATGAGTGAGAAAGCGAGCAGAGAGCTTTGAAATGTGCATTATGCTCTTCAGGTGCGTGCTTTTTTTATGATAATGCAAAGCTTAGCTAGTGCGGTCCCGCTTGATGTTGGGAGAGGCTGAAAGTTTATTTCAAATTGGGCTGTGCGCAAGCTAGGTCGTGAAAATTGCTTCAAATTTTATTGAAGTGCCGCATGCATTTATATACAGTTTATACATAGCTGTATATACATACATATAAAACAAAGTCGTGTTAGAGTATTTGTTACTAAAGGGCTGGACCGATTTTTCTGATCTTTGATTTGTTGGATATGTTTCTGCCGCCTGCAAAAATTTAATTTTCTTATCATATATGGGCATTTCCCAGGTTGCGTACGTAACATTCGTTTTTTCAAATGACGTTTAAACCTTTACTTAACTATTTTGAGAAAAAAAGTTATTCGTGTCTAAAGTGCCGTTGCGTACGTTACAAAAAACGGAAGTAGTTTTGGAGGTTAACGTGCATTTGTGCCATTTTCAGCGAATTTTGCGTAGTAACCAAAAAAAACAAATTACGCAAAAGAATGGAGAATAATTGAAAATTTCAAATTGGGTCAGTTGAAGACTATATGTGTTCAGGTTCATCCAAAATTGAAAAAACCATCGTTGTCGTTTAAGTCGGGCGGAGACGACTTTAAGATAACGTGAACAATCACATTTTATACACGAGATATTGAAAAATAACTGAAATAAGTGCCCAAAACATGTTTTTCGAAAATATCTCGAAAACGGTGCCTAAGAAAAAAAAAAGGTTGCAATTTTCGTGTTTCTCGACCCCAAATTACCCTAAAAAACACTTTTTTAGGAAGGTTCACTCGATGACCCTTAAATTTGTAAACTAGTGTAATATATGATAGATGCAATGTGGGAACCGCACCCCACAGTTCGCCTACCATTAGCACAGTCACAGCAGTGTCGTTTGATGCCAGAGATTTCATTAACATTTGGTTCAAAATCAATGAAACAATGGTATGTTTTTGAAGCAACGGGCCGAGACTTGACTAATACTTTGATTATAGATGGTGCTATTTTTGCGTATTGCAATGTGATAGTACCGTCTTCATTAATCAACTCAGCCAAATATGATACTGCTTGTGACATTTGATATGTACCTGTGAAAAAAATGGTTAGTTGCTTTTCTGTTAACTCCGGAAAAGTTGTCAATTCCTCTGAATTTAGAGTTGTAAACGGAACTTTTCGTCTACTCCAACGGTTTAAGTCTACTTCCAAAGCCAAAGTGTTGCTCTCGCCTTTTTTTTCATTCATTGCGGCGAGAATTTGTGCTGAAAGCCCAATATCGGGATCAAGTCTTTTCCCAAGCTCATTGTGTAAAAATATCGCCAAACGGCAAAATGTTGCAGTTTGTGGCAAGTATTTGTTTGTGATCCAGAAGCTTATTTTTTTGCTTGATGGCACCATGCACCGCTTCAACGACCCAACGTACTTTGGTAACGTAACGTGATTCATTAGACTCTTCTGTTGTAAGCTGGCTCCGCTTTCCTTTAAAAGCCGGCATAAACACTCTAAATCGAAGTTGCTCCAATTGTTCTTTTACGTCCCGGAATCCTCGGTCTAACACAAAAATATCATCTGTTTTCAATAATTTGATTAGGCCATTTGGGTCTTGTAAAATTATTTTCATAATGTCAGCATCATTCAAATTAGCGGTAAATGGCCCACACATATCTATGATGAAACCATTTGTGGTGCATATAGTAAATGGTTTGCATAGAGGCACCTTCTTCTGACCGGAGTAGGATTTTCTTTGGTATTCGTTATTTGTACTCTTTTGATGGCGGATTTATGTTCCATCACAAATAATTACCAATTGGTCATCTTTTAAACCGTATAGCTGTCGGGCTGTATTTGAGGTATTAGTAAGTAAAGTTTCTCGAGTAATGGCATCAAATCCAAAGCGCCGAGGCAATATTTCTCTTTCAAACGCGTTGAGCACTTCCTTGCAATATTCGGCTACCAATTGTTCACGGGCTAATCCAAAGATACCAGATATGGTTGCATTTGAGTTTCCAGTTCTCATTTTAAACAAAAAGATAGCAAGCGCTTGGTGGACTTTCCTATTTGCAGTGTTCCTCATAGTTGGTGACATATGGCGTAGTTGTTCAAGTCTTTCCCATGTGAGACCGGTAAATACCTCCAATTGTTTTTCCGGAAAGGAATAATCTCCTTCTCTATCAAAGATGGTGGACTCGTTACCAACCGCCAGCTGACTGACTAACTAAGCCAATTCCAGGACTTTAAATGTGCTTTCATTTGAGTGAATCCGTAGATTTTTTACTTCTTCTTCATAAAACCGTTGTTTTATTAAGTGTTCCTTACAGCATCTATTTCCTTCCGGTATACAGATCTGCCTATTCACAAACGCTTGCTTGCCTGCTTCAAAGAGTACCGTCGTAATGTTCTTGTCAGATCCGCAAATGCAACAGTACTTGTGAGTGGAAATAATCCTCGAAAATCCTTATTCCACACTTTCAAAGTGTTTTTCCATTTTTTCGGTAAGTCCGAATGAAGGATCCTCAGTTGGTGATAGCGATGATGAGTTGTCTGTTTTTTTGTTTTCGTCTTCTATAGTTAAAACTATTCGGCAGTTTTTGCAGAAAACATTGTTAACCAAGACTCTTTTTCCAATTTTTTTTGTTGCTGTATGAGCCTCATCCATGGTTGTTATTATTTTTTTTTTAACCACCTATTTTTTTTAGGTGGATGTTGCAATTAATGCATTTTTCATTAATAATCTCCATTGTTTTTGTTGCAAGCAGAGCTAAACTGTTTCGTTCGTTGACTTTTGTCATTCTAATTAAACTCACAAATTGCGACCTGTTATATAGTAATTCCAAAATTTTTACCTAAGCTATAGAATATAATCAGGTGTTGCGTAACTTTGTTTAGGTTACCTGCGATCAACCCTGGAAAATCCATATACCTGTAAAAGAACCCTTTCATTACACATTTTCAGTGCACTGACTTTCTAGGGATTCGTCTACCTGAAAAGGCTTAACAGAGAAACTCTTCTTTTAACCCTTTTTCGAGAAAACTTTGAAAAGTCGTACGTTTTCGCGGATTTATTAGCAGGTAGTTTACAATGCAACATCTGATTGGTCCAAAATTATTGCAATTTAAGTGCATAGTATTTCTTCTTCACGATGAAAAAATGTATTTTTGAAGTTGTTATAAGTTGGATTTGATAGATAAGATAGATGGATAATTAGAATTAAAAATTCCATTAATCAGACAATAATAAAGCTGGCATGAATTACAAGCTGAGAAAGTACTTTTCGAGATTTGTCTCTACTTTGTATTTAAAATGATTTATTCGACATGGCCTTTTGCGTCTTTTCAAATATTTTGTTTCACTAATCTGAAATCGACATTCTTATCGCGAGGCCTCGCAGAAACAAAATAAAACTCGCTTGCAAAATCATACAAACAGAAGGAAGAACAACTCTTTCGGTTGTTCCTTATAATAGTCATCAGTTAAATTTTTGTAAAATATATCGGTGGACTCCTTATCCAAATTTTCTATTTCATTTTTGCTTTTTAATTTTCGGCGCCTCACTTCATTTACATTGCACCATCTAAGGGACCGTACCCAAATTACGTAACCCAATTTTTACAATTTTTTTATATTTTCTTCTTCCCTAGATCTAGGAAAGTCGTATAAACGAGATTTTGATTTCAAACATTTCCTGCCCGCAATCGAGGCAAAATGTCTCTTAAAATAAAATTTTCCAAACAAGGTCTGGGAAAACCAAATCTGCACATTCTATTGAAACCTTTGTTAGTTTTTTTACTTCGCAGAGAGTAGTAGTTATTGTGTGATTGGCGTTGATGTGTATTCACTCGTTTTTTATAATATAATGTTGAGGAAACTCGTTTGTCTGGTAGTCTGCAAGTGACATATCGCAAAATGAAGTCCGCTACTTCTTCACTAGAAGATTTTGCTATGATGGGAGCGTCTTCAACCCACAAAAGATTGTGAAAGTATTGTACACCTCGACCTTGATATTCACGTCGCCAAAAATGAAATTTTATTTTCCCTATTGGGTCGTCATCTGTGGTTATAAAGTCCAGCATAGCATACAACATATTGTCGAAAAATCTTGATGCAGACACTGGGTCTGCGGCAACCAATTCTCCAGCTGCTTATTTATCCAAAAGTGGCGCATTCGCCCTTCTGATGTAATCTGCCAAATCTGACCACAGCCATTCTGCTGGACTGAGAGTCAAAAACCAAGTTGCAGAACGGTAATTTTCATGCATACATCTAAGATTATTTCTGGGGATTTTCCGGTACTGTTCCGTATTTCTTAGTCTTGAAAAAACAGTGTCCAAGTTTTGTTCGAGTTGTTGGTTATTTAGTAAGTCCAAATGCAATTATACTCTCGCATCGCGGTCACCACTTCCATATCCCTAAGTCAATTGACTGGCGCCAGAACGTGCTCAGTTCGTTCGACGACAACCGATTTCTTCAAATGCTGCGGGTAACTCCACAACAATTCCAGCGTATTGTAAACCTAGTGCAGCCCCATACAAATTTTATAAATCGTGGAGCGCGCCTACAAATACCTGCCGATTTGCAGGTGGCGATCGTTCTATTTCGACTTGGTTCGTCAGGCAACAGTGGGCCTGTTAAAAAAATTGCGACGCTCTTCGGAATTGGCGATGATGGCACATTAGCCAAAATAACAAGTCGAGTTTTTGATGCTATTTTGGATAAAATGAAGCAGTTCCTATATTGGCCAGATGAGCAAGAACGGCAAAAGATTGTGTCGCATACGACAAGTGAACTGCCGCACTGCATAGGACACATAGATGCCACAGAAATTAAGCTCGCAGAAAAGCCTCAGTACAATCATGAAGCTTACTTCTCGAGAAAACGAAATTATGTCATTAAATTGTAGGTGATATGCGATAACAAATTACGGATTCGCGACGTTATTGTCGGATACCCAGGAAGCTGGCAAGATGCAAAAATATTTATAAGCGGAATGATTTATAGGCGAAGTTCGGAGTACTTCAGTGGTGAGCAATGGATGGATGGCAGGTGATTCTGCATACCCACTGTCAAAATTCGTCATTGTTCCGTACAGAAGCAATTCACACTATATGGAAGCCGAAATGCAGAAACGCTTCAACAAACGCCATAGTCAATTCCGCGTCCGAGTAGAAAACTGCTTTGGATTGTTAAAAAACAAATTTTGCAGCTTGAAGGAAAAGCGAATAAGAATTGGAGACATGGCCAGCAAGAAATTTTTTTGTAAATGGGTAACAGTGTGCTGTATATTACACAAAATATTGCTCACTGATGAAGAAGCGGAAAGTATGCAAGCAGAGAGTGAAGTAGATGATGACTACTACCAAGAAGCAACTATGCACAAAAATTGTAATGAAGAAAAACGACAAGCAATGATTTAATTTTAAGCGAATAAATTTATTTTTTACCATATTTTAGCTCTAATTCATACTTTTTTAGTTCTTTCATTTGCTCTAATTCCAATTTTTTTATTTCAAATTCATTTTTTATTTTTTGCTCCTCCATCAGGAGCTGCCTGTTTTCAACATTTTGTTGAAATTGCATAGCTTCCATTTCTAGTAGTAAACGCTTTTCCTCTAGTTGCCGTTGCTGTTCCTGGTTCTTGCGCATCCATTCCTCTTTTTCAGCTTCGAACTTCAGTTTTATCAACTCATGTTCAGCTTCGAGCTTCAGCTTTTTCTCCTCATGCTGCAGCTGTCGCTCCTCCTTGTTGTGCATCCACTCTGTCTTCGATGTCTTGTAGTGCTTCCACAGCAGTTCGCTTCCTTTTTAGCCGTCCCACGAAAGACACTGGTACCTCAACCTCCGTGTCTTCCATGGGCGAATCAGCGTTATTTTCAGCTAAATAACACGATGCAAAGCTGCTGCAGGTTGCGTTGCCTTGTTCCGAATGCAACGCATACACCTCCGCATCTTTTTCTTTTGCAAAAATTGCCTCCAGCGAATCAAACTACGGGCATATTTCCTGCAATTTTGCTGTAATTGTACAATTTTTAATACAGTATTAAAGAAAAACAAATCATTTTATTAATCACACTTTGGATTGAAAAGTGACTGTCTTAATCATCTAATCCTGCACCAGTAGAGTTGCGCCATTCGTTGGCCTCATCATACTTCCTGCGCATATGGCGGATCTTACCTTTTATCATCGTCCAATTCGCCAGCTGTGGGTTTCTGTTAAACAAACGCAATATTTATAGACCTAACAATTCCAAAAAATGGCAAATGCGTTAGTGCTGAAAAAGCAGCGAATCACCATATTGTGCAACACTTTCTGATCAACTCAACAGCAATAAGTAGACTTGGGTCTGGGTTGAGGACTTGTTGATTTGAGAGTTAAAACGCAGGGTTGTATTTCGCCATACATTTTGTTTTGTAAAAGTGCTCAACTGCTCAACTGCACACAAAGCGTGAATACCCTAAATATCTCTTGTGCAATACTTGCGTGCGCTATTTCACAATACAACATTAACTCTCCTCTATCGATACCTCGCATGCATCGACAATGGCATGCATCAATAAGACCACATCCTATCGATGTTCATACAATGTTCAAGGAGTTGCCGCTAGGCCACATTTGGTCTCTGCTATACGCGCTAGGATTCTCTACGCTATGGTTACTACGTGGTTACTACGACGCTGATCCGAAAGTATGAACAATTCCACTATATCTGAGAACTCGCCCCACCAACGGCCTACTGGGTAGCCTTAGTTAGTCTCCAGAAAACGGCCGCATTAATCCCTCCAGATCACGGATACTAAGTATTTCTTCCCGTTGACTATAACTGCTCTCTTGCTGACGCAACTCAGCCTCTGCTTGCAATGCAGTCAAACGCAACTCAGCTACTCGTAGCTTTTGAACGTAAAGGCCTCTACGCAGACACGAAAACAGCCACCTAGCAAAAAGACAGACTTGTTTTGGTCACAAAAGGAAAAGTGTGTCTCTAGTATCAAAATGTGCATTTTATCGGAATTATTATCGATAATCAGCTGCTTTTTGGTCCTCCATGTTTTTTAATAGTGCTGTTTCATTTGCACACTCGTATACAAGCTTCTACTGCTCGCCAGCAATGGCGTCTATTTCACCACCGGCGTCAGCGTCTATTTCAACTATTGCATCAGCCATCGGCGCTGAAACAATTGCCGCAGTACATAGGGGAACTATGGGTACAAATCCCATCTGCACTACGGTGTTTCTGTTCCATAATTCGTTTTACAGCCACACGAAGTACATGAAACTGGGCGTCTTGCCGCACCTGCACGCATAAACGATCGAGTATAGCCACCAAGTCCTCTCTTGTTTTCTTTAAAATTTCATAATTTTGGCCACAACGAAAGCAACTGGGCTTACCCCACATCTGATTTGTAACCAATGCTTATGTTTTGTAAACAATGCTTTATTTTATTCAATACAATATCTTTTGTGCTTACGCTATTTCACAATACAACATTAAGGACTCTCCTCTATCGATACCTCGCATGCATCGACAATGGCATGCATCGAAAAGATCACATCCTATCGAGGTTCATACAATGTTCAAGGAGTTGCCACTATGCCACATTACAGTCGTTAGGTTTAAACCGTACTTAAGCTAGTTACACTCATTGTTTATATACTGAATGTCTAGTCGAAATTGCGGGTGCCATGACATGAGCCGCTGTTTTTCAAATTCGAAAACTGTAAGTTTAGTCTTACGATCGGCGTGTAGACTATAATTTCCATAGGGATAAAGAGCTGGAAAACACAAAAGGTCGAGAGATTTTTCCCAATGACTCATCGGAGCGTCGATAACTTTTTTCATTTGATATAAAGATGTTGATGTTGCATTGACTCTTTTTTCATTAATCGGATAAATAGTGTAGTTCTCATAATTACTATCAGTGTGATTCACAGGCGTCATAAGGGCTGGTTTTAATTTGTAATCATCACTCTCGGCTTTAATATTTGCATCACTACCTATTATACTTCCATCTGTTCATCCATTTCTTCGCAGTCTACTTCCATTAAGTTTTTTCTTATTTACAACATACGCAACATCATCCAAGCCAATTAGCAAATCGACTGCACAATTCGGGAGTTGTATGTATATCTTTGTATAATGGATTAATCGTTTTTAATTTTGTTATTATAAACAAGCAAAAACTTTATCGGCACAAAATGGACTCACATTTTTTTCTTGCGTATGTATTGAAGTTTTCTCTGCCGCAGTGACGTAAACGACGCTGACGTTGCGAAGCAACAGACACGAAGTCGATGGCGCGTGGCTTCGGCTTTTGTTGCTCAGTGCTACTTCCACTGCAGCAGAGAAAAAAATATCAGTTGCTTATGGGCAGCATGCTTCGTCAAGCATGTTAATTTTGGTGGTCAAATCGATTAACCCATAAATCAATTGTTTCATATATCTTAGAAAAGGAAAATGGGGTGATAAAATTAAGACCCCAATGAATGTTGATTCACATGAAGTGCAGTCAATGTATCAACTTTCTGGATGTCCCAATTCCGATGGTTTTGAAAGAGCTGCGCCACATTGCTGCGCCTTTTTTACGAATGTATCAATATTTGAAGTAGTACACGAAAGAATCAATTTAAAAAAATTCTCAAATTTTTTGACAACATTTATGTCATTTAATTTGCACATTAATTCTTCGCAACTCTGTAGCATGTTACGTCTACTGTAATGAGCTGATGGATTGGTAGCTACAAAGCCAAGCACGCGCTGGAGCACCGGCTATGGACGGCAGTCTTTGAGGGTGAGTTAGATAAATGGGTTGAAAATTTTGCAGATAACAGATAGATATAAACGCCCACCCTGCCATGATCATCCTTATCCAAAAATTATAAATGATCCCTTCAAAACACCTACAACACTACCTCACACTGCTGGTCTCAAACAAAAAAATTATTTTGTTAGACATTATAAACTGTTTATTAACATTAAAGATTAATTATACTAATAAAATAAGCAGACATGATAAAGAATGGTTACAAATCATAAAAAAAAAATGAATTAGGCAAGAAAACTAAATGACCAACAACAATTGATCCTATGTGCCATGCGTATAGGCATACACAAAAAAAAAATGCAAAGAAATTATATATATTTTTTTTTGTTTTGGTTTGGGTTACACTCACTCAAAACTGCATCCCATGTCGAAAGATCTTTCGCGCTGGACCTGTAAGGAAAGCACTTTTTTTTCCCCCCGTATGGGTTCCTCACAAAGAGGTGGGGCACTGCGACCAGAAGATCTTTTGTACCATACCCATAAATTACGGCAAAAGACTTTCCGCTTTCCGCATGAATAGCAGTAGGTCTTTTGTTGGTATTGACCTTAGGTGGAAGGGACTAATCCATTCCTTTCCCAAGTAACAGGCTCTGTCACATACCAGCGCGTCACAGAAAATATGTCTGGTGGTTTCAGCGTCCTCGAGACAGAGTCTGCACTCTGAAGAGTCCGATAGGCCAATTTTCTGTAGATGGTATCTAACAGTGTGGTGGTCAGGTAGGTATGCTACCAGAAGTTTTAAGTCCGCTCTGCCAAGACCTTTTGTCTTGATAATATCCACGGGTTTGACAAGCGCTTTTGCTTGAAGCAGCCCTGGTAAGGAGAACCAGTATCTCCTATGTTCTCTTGCAGCCCATTTGTTTACCATGGTTTTGATTGTGGACCAACCAATACCACAGAAAGGAGCAGGGGCAGTGGTCAGGGTGAAGGCACCTTGTCGTGCTAGATCGTCAGCGATCGTACTACCATCCACTCCTGGGTGTCCAGGTACCCAACATAGCACGACTTTGTTCCGGGGGACAGGGTAGGAGGTAATTATGGCATTCTTTAACTATCCTGGAGGAGATGCTAAATGATGATTGTGCCCAAATAGCAGCTTGGCTTTCTGAGTAGATACAGATATTTGCTCCCCTAGTTCCCTTGCTAAGGATACTATGGGCGCAGATATCTATAGCATGAATCTCTACTTGAAAGATGCACCCTACTCAGTTTTGGACCCATCCGTGAACTATTGTTGCCACCGGAGGTTTACACAGGAGCTGCCATCAGCCCAAGTCTCCCGACTTGGGAGAAGAGATCTAAATTTCTTGTTATGGAATAATTCCGTGATCATAAGATCTGATCTAGAGCAGATCGATACGTCAGGAAGGGATTATATAAGTGCGGCATGACCAGTGTCGCTTGCTTAGAGTTCAGATGTGATCTGCATGGCTGACTTTTGGATGAAAATGTGCAGTGGTGTAAGTCCAAGGACTGACACCATGACAGCTGTTGGACACATACGCATAGCTCCCGAGAGAGATAGGCATACTAATCTTTGAAGCTTGCTGCACTTCTTAATGGCCACATTTTGCTGCATCTTGGGCCACCACACAAGGGCTGCATATGTGACGATAGGCCGTACTATCATACGGTATATCCATTCTATAATATTTGGGCTGAAGCCCGAAGTGTTGCGAAAGAAATTCCTACAAGCCCACATGGCTCGAGTAGCTTTGGAGAGCAGTTGTTCTAACTGGGAGTTCCAGTTGAGTCGTTTGTCTGGGACCACACCTAGAAATTTTACCTGTTCTGAAAACTCCACCTCAGTGTTATTTATAACGAGGTTCCGACGCCTAATGTTGTATCTCTTCGTGAAGGGAACAATCACAGCTTTCTGGGGGTTGATGTTAAGCCCTTCGCTTAGACACCAGTTCAGGGTTATCTGTAGAGCATTATCCATTATCGCTATGATGGTGCTCTCATATTTGCCCGTCACTATGATAGCCAGGTCATAGGACTTTATTACCAAGCACTGTCAGTTTAGTTAACAGTTCATCGATCAAGAGAGACCATAGCAGGGGAGATAACACACCTCCTTGTGGACAACCTTTTACAGCTCTTATGCTGACTGCTGTACCATCTAGAGATGCAGTTATGTCCCTCTGTCGGAGCATGGATTCGATCCATGCGATCACGTGTGGTTCTATGTTTCTACGTGCCAACGCTCGAGAGATAGAACCAAAATCAGTGTTGTCGAAAGCTCCCTCGACATCCAGGAAGACGCACAAAGCTATGTTCTTGGAGTCAAAAGCGTTTTCAATCTTTCTGACTAGGTGGTGTAAAGCAACCTCTGTTGACTTCCCCTTGGAATAAGCAAACTGCATTGGATGCAACGGGGTCGTGACTTGCAGTTTGTTTTTGATATGCAGGTCGAGAAGCGTCTCTACTGTTTTCAGAAGGAATGATGTTAGACTGATTGGTCTGTATGACTTGGGCTTATCTATTGGCCTATTCCCAGATTTAGGGGTGAAAACCACCCGAACTCTCCTCCAAGAGTGAGGTATGTATCCCTAGTCAAAGCTTGCTCTAAGCAGACAAATCAGTGGGTTCAGAATGAAGTCCAGACATTTCTGGAGAAGTGCTGGAAAAATTCCGTCCCCACCAGGTGCCTTGAAAGGTTGAAAGGAGCCAATTGCCCATCTGACTTTGTCGGCATCAAATATTGTGCCAGATATTCTGGTAGCCCCTCGGAAGTTTGGCTCGATCCAATCTCCATTACAGATTGAAGAGCCAGGAAAGTGTGTTTGGAGTAAGAGCTCCAAAGCCATCACTCCTGCTTAACAGACCTACCCCGTTTGAGGACTCTTTGGCCATGACTCGTTGAAGTCTAGCCGCTTCTGTTGGGTTTTGGACACTATTGCAGAAGTTCTTCCAGGTTTCCCGTTTTAGGATAATTTTTAAGATATTTTATAAGGCTTCGGTGCGTCTCTTCGTCGCCGCTCAACAACAATTTAAAGGCACAGGACTGGATTCCCATCCAAAAAATAAAAGAATGATCGTGATGTGCTGTTGCATTTTGCACAACATTCTAAATGAGCACAATAGCACAATAAATGACACTTGGAAAGTTGGCACTTGTGAGCTTCGCGAGCAACCAATTCACACCAATATTTCTGGTGATTACTCACATGATGCAGAAGAAATTAGGTCTGCAATAGCAAGATTTTTCAATAATATTGAATTTGAATGAAACAATAAATAATTTAGTTAGTTAGTTATTTCCTTTATTTATATAATTTATAAATTTTGCTTAAAGCTAGCCATTTAGATTTGCAGAGTAAGACAATTTATCTTTTCAACTGGAACATTTAATTTTACATAATGAATAGATATTTTAAGTGTATTGTCGTTATACAGTCAAGGAAAGTGAATACAAAAACTTGGAATAAATAATAAAATCTTTCAATCAGGCACAAATGGTTTTTATTAAATTCAATAATTTAAGCTTGCAGCTATGTGTATTAAAAACTAACTTATTTCTAATACATTTTTCATAATATTGACAGTCTTACATTTCATTGACTAGTCACTCTAAAACACTAACTTATTTCTAATAACACATTTTTCATTCCTTTGTGGTGACTTCTTTAATCTTTTTTTATGGCTTGCAGCAACTTCTGTTGGAAAGCCTCCTGATTGTCGGCCATCCGCTCCAGAAGTGCTGCCTGCTCGCGAAGCACATCATTCCTGTCGCGAGCTGCTTCTACAAGCTCCGCTTGATAGTCGCGTTTAGTTCTCTTTGAAGGTGGCTCTAACTCGGTCGGGACGCATCAGCGTCATACACCACGAAATCCTCCGCTGCATTTAATGAAGCATCTGCAATATATTTAAAATTAGCGTTTCAATTGTATTTGATTTAGCTCAAAATATGTACTTACTTCTATTATCCATGTTCACCTCTTCTATATTATTAATCCTAAAAGAACCAAGTATTTCATGGACCTTTAGATAGTGGTACCAATTGGAAGGTGTCCCGCCACTTGGTCCTACCTTTTGCTTTTCCAATCTGTAAGTATTGTATAGTAAGTATTAAATGCATATAAATAATGAAAGCTGGGTTTTCCTTACCTATACTTCCTCGTCAGGTTATCTATTTTGGTCCGGGCATCTGACCAAGTTCCTCTGAAGCCGGACGCCTTCAGAGTTTCCGCCATTTCCATGTACACATGGGAGTTTTTTCGCACACCTATTAGATGGGCAATATTTTCTAACCACAGATCTAAGAGGTGGCTTTCTGAATCCGCGGTCCAACGCAGCCTACTTGTGGTCGCTTTTTTGTAATCTGCTGCTGCAATTAAAAAAAATATTTTTATACAATTTAAGTTAAAAAATAAACAATAAGATTTTTTACTTAAAAGTGCTTTGTTCCATTTTGATTTTATATTTAAAAGTTGCCACTCTTTTTCGTTTACATTTTCCCAGCGAATGACAAAAAAAGAGGTGCATAGAAAAAAAAACGAATAATTTCTCATCGGGACGCAATAAAATAGGAACATTTCCACAAGATGTTGGAATGATATTGAAATTTACGGAACGGGTAATTCATACGCAACATCTTCGACAAAAGATGTTAGATGTTAAATGTGCCCCAGTGTGAATAGCCTATAACAGCACATAACCCAAGGCACGTATGAGTGTTAGAAAATGTTTCTGATCCGGCCCAGCACACAAGAAAAATACTAGTACTCCAATTACACTTGCCAACATGCCTATAAAGGCCAACGTGTAAAAAAACTGTGTGAATGCAGGCAGCAGAAAACCTGCGCGAATATGAAGACGGCAAGACTACATAGAAGGCGCATCTGATATTAGTACCCCACAGAAACTATTGCTTGCATTTGTACATTAGCTTCTACATGCAACTTTGCAAATGCGGCGAGCCCAGTGGCAATGGCCTACTGGAATGCGTGTTCGACTAACAGTCTAATATGTCGAGGTTCGATTCTCAAACTGGATGTTATATCCAATTTGTCTTTTTGTATGGGGCACAAGTTTGGAAAATGAACTTTGTCCGATTGGCATAATATTCGTTCCTAAAGAAGCTGGCGAGGCAACTGATACGAATCCGGGCTCCTTTTTGCTCTAGGACGTTTAGTTTCCGAGATATAGCCACTTAAAGTTTGGAAAATGAACTTTGTCCGATTTGCTTGATATTGGTTCCTAAAGTAGCTGGCGAGGCAACTGATACGAATCCGGGCTCCTTTTTGCTCTAGGACGTTTAGTTTCCGAGATATAGCCACTTGAAGTTTGGAAAATGAACTTTGTCCGATTTGCTTAATATTGGTTCCTAAAGTAGCTGGCGAGGCAACTGATACGAATCCGGGCTCCTTTTTGCTCTAGGACGTCTAGTTTCCGAGATATGGCCATTTGAAGTTTGGAAAATGAATTTTGTCCGATTGTCATAATATTGGTTCCTAAAGTAGCTGACGAGGCAACTGATACGAATCCGGGCTCCTTTTTGCTCTAGGACGTCTAGTTTCCGAGATATAGCCACTTGAAGTTTGGAAAATGAACTTTGTCCGATTGGCATAATATTGGTTTTTAAAGTAGCTGGCGACGCAACTGATACGAATCCGGGCTCCTTTTTGCTCTAGGACGTCTAGTTTCCGAGATATGGCCATTTGAAGTTTGGAAAATGAACTTTGTCCGATTGGCATAATATTGGTTCCTAAAGTAGCTGGCGACGCAACTGATACGAATCCGGGCTCCTTTTTGCTTTAGGACGTCTAGTTTCCGAGATATGGCCATTTGAAGTTTGGAAAATGATCTTTGTCCGATTGGCATAATATTGGTTCCTAAAGTAGCTGACGAGGCAACTGATACGAATCCGGGCTCCTTTTTGCTCTAGGACGTCTAGTTTCCGAGATATAGCCATTTGAAGTTTGGAAAATGAACTTTGTCCGATAGGCTTAATATTGGTTCCTAAAGTAGCTGGCGACGCAACTGATACGAATCCGGGCTCCTTTTTGCTCTAGGACGTCTAGTTTCCGAGATACAGCCACTTGAAGTTTGGAAAATGAACTTTGTCCGATTGGCATAATATTGGTTTCTAAAGTAGCTGGCGACGCAACTGATACGAATCCGGGCTCCTTTTTGCTCTAGGACGTCTAGTTTCCGAGATATGGCCATTTGAAGTTTGGAAAATGAACTTTGTCCGATTGGCATAATATTGGTTCCTAAAATAGCTGGCGACGCAACTGATACGAATCCGGGCTCCTTTTTGCTTTAGGACGTCTAGTTTCCGAGATATGGCCATTTGAAGTTTGGAAAATGATCTTTGTCCGATTGGCATAATATTGGTTCCTAAAGTAGCTGACGAGGCAACTGATACGAATCCGGGCTCCTTTTTGCTCTAGGACGTCTAGTTTCCGAGATATAGCCATTTGAAGTTTGGAAAATGAACTTTGTCCGATTGTCATAATATTGGTTCCTAAAGTAGCTGGCGACGCAACTGATACGAATCCGGGCTCCTTTTTGCTCTAGGACGTCTAGTTTCCGAGATATGGCCATTTGAAGTTTGGAAAATGAACTTTGTCCGATTGTCATAATATTGGTTCCTAAAGTAGCTGACGAGGCAACTGATACGAATCCGGGCTCCTTTTTGCTCTAGGACGTCTAGTTTCCGAGATATAGCCACTTGAAGTTTGGAAAATTAACTTTGTCCGATTGGCATAATATTGGTTCCTAAAATAGCTGGCGACGCAACTAATACGAATCCGGGCTCCTTTTTGCTCTAGGACGTCTAGTTTCCGAGATATGGCCATTTGAAGTTTGGAAAATGAACTTTGTCCGATTGGCATAATATTGGTTCCTAAAGTAGCTGACGAGGCAACTGATACGAATCCGGGCTCCTTTTTGCTCTAGGACGTCTAGTTTCCGAGATATAGCCATTTGAAGTTTGGAAAATGAACTTTGTCCGATAGGCTTAATATTGGTTCCTAAAGTAGCTGGCGACGCAACTGATACGAATCCGGGCTCCTTTTTGCTCTAGGACGTCTAGTTTCCGAGATATAGCCATTTGAAGTTTGGAAAATGAACTTTGTCCGATTGGCATAATATTGGTTCCTAAAGTAGCTGACGAGGCAACTGATACGAATCCGGGCTCCTTTTTGCTCTAGGACGTCTAGTTTCCGAGATATGGCCATTTGAAGTTTGGAAAATGAACTTTGTCCGATTGTCATAATATTGGTTCCTAAAGTAGCTGACGAGGCAACTGATACGAATCCGGGCTCCTTTTTGCTCTAGGACGTCTTGTTTCCGAGATATAGCCACTTGAAGTTTGGAAAATGAACTTTGTCCGATTGGCATAATTTTGGTTTCTAAAGTAGCTGGCGACGCAACTGATACGAATCCGGGCTCCTTTTTGCTCTAGGACGTCTAGTTTCCGAGATATGGCCATTTAAAGTTTGGAAAATGAACTTTGTCCGATTGGCATAATATTGGTTCCTAAAGTAGCTGACGAGGCAACTGATACGAATCCGGGCTCCTTTTTGCTCTAGGACGTCTAGTTTCCGAGATATAGCCATTTGAAGTTTGGAAAATGAACTTTGTCCGATAGGCTTAATATTGGTTCCTAAAGTAGCTGGCGACGCAACTGATACGAATCCGGGCTCCTTTTTGCTCTAGGACGTCTAGTTTCCGAGATATGGCCATTTGAAGTTTGGAAAATGAACTTTGTCCGATTGTCATAATATTGGTTCCTAAAGTAGCTGACGAGGCAACTGATACGAATCCGGGCTCCTTTTTGCTCTAGGACGTCTAGTTTCCGAGATATAGCCACTTGAAGTTTGGAAAATGAACTTTGTCCGATTGGCATAATATTGGTTCCTAAAATAGCTGGCGACGCAACTAATACGAATCCGGGCTCCTTTTTGCTCTAGGACGTCTAGTTTCCGAGATATGGCCATTTGAAGTTTGGAAAATGAACTTTGTCCGATTGGCATAATATTGGTTCCTAAAGTAGCTGACGAGGCAACTGATACGAATCCGGGCTCCTTTTTGCTCTAGGACGTCTAGTTTCCGAGATATAGCCATTTGAAGTTTGGAAAATGAACTTTGTCCGATTGGCTTAATATTGGTTCCTAAAGTAGCTGGCGACGCAACTGATACGAATCCGGGCTCCTTTTTGCTCTAGGACGTCTAGTTTCCGAGATATAGCCATTTGAAGTTTGGAAAATGAACTTTGTCCGATTGGCATAATATTGGTTCCTAAAGTAGCTGACGAGGCAACTGATACGAATCCGGGCTCCTTTTTGCTCTAGGACGTCTAGTTTCCGAGATATGGCCATTTGAAGTTTGGAAAATGAACTTTGTCCGATTGTCATAATATTGGTTCCTAAAGTAGCTGACGAGGCAACTGATACGAATCCGGGCTCCTTTTTGCTCTAGGACGTCTTGTTTCCGAGATATAGCCACTTGAAGTTTGGAAAATGAACTTTGTCCGATTGGCATAATTTTGGTTTCTAAAGTAGCTGGCGACGCAACTGATACGAATCCGGGCTCCTTTTTGCTCTAGGACGTCTAGTTTCCGAGATATGGCCATTTGAAGTTTGGAAAATGAACTTTGTCCGATTGGCATAATATTGGTTCCTAAAGTAGCTGACGAGGCAACTGATACGAATCCGGGCTCCTTTTTGCTCTAGGACGTCTAGTTTCCGAGATATAGCCATTTGAAGTTTGGAAAATGAACTTTGTCCGATAGGCTTAATATTGGTTCCTAAAGTAGCTGGCGACGCAACTGATACGAATCCGGGCTCCTTTTTGCTCTAGGACGTCTAGTTTCCGAGATATGGCCATTTGAAGTTTGGAAAATGAACTTTGTCCGATTGTCATAATATTGGTTCCTAAAGTAGCTGACGAGGCAACTGATACGAATCCGGGCTCCTTTTTGCTCTAGGACGTCTAGTTTCCGAGATATAGCCACTTGAAGTTTGGAAAATGAACTTTGTCCGATTGGCATAATATTGGTTCCTAAAATAGCTGGCGACGCAACTAATACGAATCCGGGCTCCTTTTTGCTCTAGGACGTCTAGTTTCCGAGATATGGCCATTTGAAGTTTGGAAAATGAACTTTGTCCGATTGGCATAATATTGGTTCCTAAAGTAGCTGACGAGGCAACTGATACGAATCCGGGCTCCTTTTTGCTCTAGGACGTCTAGTTTCCGAGATATAGCCATTTGAAGTTTGGAAAATGAACTTTGTCCGATAGGCTTAATATTGGTTCCTAAAGTAGATGGCGACGCAACTGATACGAATCCGGGCTCCTTTTTGCTCTAGGACGTCTTGTTTCCGAGATATAGCCATTTGAAGTTTGGAAAATGAACTTTGTCCGATTGGCATAATATTGGTTCCTAAAGTAGCTGACGAGGCAACTGATACGAATCCGGGCTCCTTTTTGCTCTAGGACGTCTAGTTTCCGAGATATGGCCATTTGAAGTTTGGAAAATGAACTTTGTCCGATTGTCATAATATTGGTTCCTAAAGTAGCTGACGAGGCAACTGATACGAATCCGGGCTCCTTTTTGCTCTAGGACGTCTTGTTTCCGAGATATAGCCACTTGAAGTTTGGAAAATGAACTTTGTCCGATTGACATAATTTTGGTTCCTAAAGTAGCTGGCGACGCAACTGATACGAATCCGGGCTCCTTTTTGCTCTAGGACGTCTAGTTTCCGAGATATGGCCATTTGAAGTTTGGAAAATGAACTTTGTCCGATTGGCATAATATTGGTTCCTAAAGTAGCTGACGAGGCAACTGATACGAATCCGGGCTCCTTTTTGCTCTAGGACGTCTATTTTCCGAGATATAGCCATTTGAAGTTTGGAAAATGAACTTTGTCCGATAGGCTTAATATTGGTTCCTAAAGTAGCTGGCGACGCAACTGATACGAATCCGGGCTCCTTTTTGCTCTAGGACGTCTAGTTTCCGAGATATGGCCACTTGAAGTTTGGAAAATGAACTTTGTCCGATTGTCATAATATTGGTTCCTAAAGTAGCTGACGAGGCAACTGATACGAATCCGGGCTCCTTTTTGCTCTAGGACGTCTAGTTTCCGAGATATAGCCACTTGAAGTTTGGAAAATGAACTTTGTCCGATTGGCATAATATTGGTTCCTAAAGTAGCTGGCAACGCAACTGATACGAATCCGGGCTCCTTTTTGCTCTAGGACGTCTAGTTTCCGAGATATGGCCATTTGAAGTTTGGAAATGAACTTTGTCCGATTGGCATAATATTGGTTCCTAAAGTAGCTGACGACGCAACTGATACGAATCCGGGCTCCTTTTTGCTCTTGGACGTCTAGTTTCCGAGATATGGCCATTTGAAGTTTGGAAAATGAACTTTGTCCGATTGGCATAATATTGGTTCCTAAAGTAGCTGGCGACGCAACTGATACGAATCCGGGCTCCTTTTTGCTCTAGGACGTCTAGTTTCCGAGATATGGCCATTTGAAGTTTGGAAAATGAACTTTGTCCGATTGGCATAATATTGGTTCCTAAAGTAGCTGGCGACGCAACTGATACGAATCCGGGCTCCTTTTTGCTTTAGGACGTCTAGTTTCCGAGATATGGCCATTTGAAGTTTGGAAAATGATCTTTGTCCGATTGGCATAATATTGGTTCCTAAAGTAGCTGACGAGGCAACTGATACGAATCCGGGCTCCTTTTTGCTCTAGGACGTCTAGTTTCCGAGATATAGCCATTTGAAGTTTGGAAAATGAACTTTGTCCGATAGGCTTAATATTGGTTCCTAAAGTAGCTGGCGACGCAACTGATACGAATCCGGGCTCCTTTTTGCTCTAGGACGTCTAGTTTCCGAGATACAGCCACTTGAAGTTTGGAAAATGAACTTTGTCCGATTGGCATAATATTGGTTTCTAAAGTAGCTGGCGACGCAACTGATACGAATCCGGGCTCCTTTTTGCTCTAGGACGTCTAGTTTCCGAGATATGGCCATTTGAAGTTTGGAAAATGAACTTTGTCCGATTGGCATAATATTGGTTCCTAAAATAGCTGGCGACGCAACTGATACGAATCCGGGCTCCTTTTTGCTTTAGGACGTCTAGTTTCCGAGATATGGCCATTTGAAGTTTGGAAAATGATCTTTGTCCGATTGGCATAATATTGGTTCCTAAAGTAGCTGACGAGGCAACTGATACGAATCCGGGCTCCTTTTTGCTCTAGGACGTCTAGTTTCCGAGATATAGCCATTTGAAGTTTGGAAATTGAACTTTGTCCGATAGGCTTAATATTGGTTCCTAAAGTAGCTGGCGACGCAACTGCTACGAATCCGGGCTCTTTTTTGCTCTAGGACGTCTAGTTTCCGAGATATAGCCACTTGAAGTTTGGAAAATGAACTTTGTCCGATTGGCATAATATTGGTTCCTAAAGTAGCTGACGAGGCAACTGATACGAATCCGGGCTCCTTTTTGCTCTAGGACGTCTAGTTTCCGAGATATGGCCATTTGAAGTTTGGAAAATGAACTTTGTCCGATTGTCATAATATTGGTTCCTAAAGTAGCTGACGAGGCAACTGATACGAATCCGGGCTCCTTTTTGCTTTAGGACGTCTTGTTTCCGAGATATAGCCACTTGAAGTTTGGAAAATGAACTTTGTCCGATTGACATAATTTTGGTTCCTAAAGTAGCTGGCGACGCAACTGATACGAATCCGGGCTCCTTTTTGCTTTAGGACGTCTAGTTTCCGAGATATGGCCATTTGAAGTTTGGAAAATGATCTTTGTCCGATTGGCATAATATTGGTTCCTAAAGTAGCTGACGAGGCAACTGATACGAATCCGGGCTCTTTTTTGCTCTAGGACGTCTAGTTTCCGAGATATAGCCACTTGAAGTTTGGAA
This sequence comes from Chymomyza costata, assembly GCA_018150985.1. Lineage (NCBI taxonomy): Eukaryota > Metazoa > Arthropoda > Insecta > Diptera > Drosophilidae > Chymomyza > Chymomyza costata. Next base: position 10,468,417 of record JAECWU010000256.1, read on the forward strand.
AATGAACTTTGTCCGATTGGCATAATATTGGTTCCTAAAGTAGCTGACGAGGCAACTGATACGAATCCGGGCTCCTTTTTGCTCTAGGACGTCTAGTTTCCGAGATATGGCCATTTGAAGTTTGGAAAATGATCTTTGTCCGATTGGCATAATATTGGTTCCTAAAGTAGCTGACGAGGCAACTGATACGAATCCGGGCTCCTTTTTGCTCTAGGACGTCTAGTTTCCGAGATATAGCCATTTGAAGTTTGGAAATTGAACTTTGTCCGATAGGCTTAATATTGGTTCCTAAAGTAGCTGGCGACGCAACTGCTACGAATCCGGGCTCTTTTTTGCTCTAGGACGTCTAGTTTCCGAGATATAGCCACTTGAAGTTTGGAAAATGAACTTTGTCCGATTGGCATAATATTGGTTCCTAAAGTAGCTGACGAGGCAACTGATACGAATCCGGGCTCCTTTTTGCTCTAGGACGTCTAGTTTCCGAGATATGGCCATTTGAAGTTTGGAAAATGAACTTTGTCCGATTGTCATAATATTGGTTCCTAAAGTAGCTGACGAGGCAACTGATACGAATCCGGGCTCCTTTTTGCTCTAGGACGTCTAGTTTCCGAGATATGGCCATTTGAAGTTTGGAAAATGAACTTTGTCCGATTGGCATAATATTGGTTCCTAAAATAGCTGGCGACGCAACTGATACGAATCCGGGCTCCTTTTTGCTTTAGGACGTCTAGTTTCCGAGATATGGCCATTTGAAGTTTGGAAAATGATCTTTGTCCGATTGGCATAATATTGGTTCCTAAAGTAGCTGACGAGGCAACTGATACGAATCCGGGCTCCTTTTTGCTCTAGGACGTCTAGTTTCCGAGATATAGCCATTTGAAGTTTGGAAAATGAACTTTGTCCGATTGTCATAATATTGGTTCCTAAAGTAGCTGGCGACGCAACTGATACGAATCCGGGCTCCTTTTTGCTCTAGGACGTCTAGTTTCCGAGATATGGCCATTTGAAGTTTGGAAAATGAACTTTGTCCGATTGTCATAATATTGGTTCCTAAAGTAGCTGACGAGGCAACTGATACGAATCCGGGCTCCTTTTTGCTCTAGGACGTCTAGTTTCCGAGATATAGCCACTTGAAGTTTGGAAAATGAACTTTGTCCGATTGGCATAATATTGGTTCCTAAAATAGCTGGCGACGCAACTAATACGAATCCGGGCTCCTTTTTGCTCTAGGACGTCTAGTTTCCGAGATATGGCCATTTGAAGTTTGGAAAATGAACTTTGTCCGATTGGCATAATATTGGTTTCTAAAGTAGCTGGCGACGCAACTGATACGAATCCGGGCTCCTTTTTGCTCTAGGACGTCTAGTTTCCGAGATATGGCCATTTGAAGTTTGGAAAATGAACTTTGTCCGATTGGCATAATATTGGTTCCTAAAATAGCTGGCGACGCAACTGATACGAATCCGGGCTCCTTTTTGCTTTAGGACGTCTAGTTTCCGAGATATGGCCATTTGAAGTTTGGAAAATGATCTTTGTCCGATTGGCATAATATTGGTTCCTAAAGTAGCTGACGAGGCAACTGATACGAATCCGGGCTCCTTTTTGCTCTAGGACGTCTAGTTTCCGAGATATAGCCATTTGAAGTTTGGAAATTGAACTTTGTCCGATAGGCTTAATATTGGTTCCTAAAGTAGCTGGCGACGCAACTGCTACGAATCCGGGCTCTTTTTTGCTCTAGGACGTCTAGTTTCCGAGATATAGCCACTTGAAGTTTGGAAAATGAACTTTGTCCGATTGGCATAATATTGGTTCCTAAAGTAGCTGACGAGGCAACTGATACGAATCCGGGCTCCTTTTTGCTCTAGGACGTCTAGTTTCCGAGATATGGCCATTTGAAGTTTGGAAAATGAACTTTGTCCGATTGTCATAATATTGGTTCCTAAAGTAGCTGACGAGGCAACTGATACGAATCCGGGCTCCTTTTTGCTTTAGGACGTCTTGTTTCCGAGATATAGCCACTTGAAGTTTGGAAAATGAACTTTGTCCGATTGACATAATTTTGGTTCCTAAAGTAGCTGGCGACGCAACTGATACGAATCCGGGCTCCTTTTTGCTTTAGGACGTCTAGTTTCCGAGATATGGCCATTTGAAGTTTGGAAAATGATCTTTGTCCGATTGGCATAATATTGGTTCCTAAAGTAGCTGACGAGGCAACTGATACGAATCCGGGCTCTTTTTTGCTCTAGGACGTCTAGTTTCCGAGATATAGCCACTTGAAGTTTGGAAAATGAACTTTGTCCGATTGGCATAATATTGGTTCCTAAAGTAGCTGACGAGGCAACTGATACGAATCCGGGCTCCTTTTTGCTCTAGGACGTCTAGTTTCCGAGATATGGCCATTTGAAGTTTGGAAAATGATCTTTGTCCGATTGGCATAATATTGGTTCCTAAAGTAGCTGACGAGGCAACTGATACGAATCCGGGCTCCTTTTTGCTCTAGGACGTCTAGTTTCCGAGATATAGCCATTTGAAGTTTGGAAATTGAACTTTGTCCGATAGGTTTAATATTGGTTCCTAAAGTAGCTGGCGACGCAACTGCTACGAATCCGGGCTCTTTTTTGCTCTAGGACGTCTAGTTTCCGAGATATAGCCACTTGAAGTTTGGAAAATGAACTTTGTCCGATTGGCATAATATTGGTTCCTAAAGTAGCTGACGAGGCAACTGATACGAATCCGGGCTCCTTTTTGCTCTAGGACGTCTAGTTTCCGAGATATGGCCATTTGAAGTTTGGAAAATGAACTTTGTCCGATTGTCATAATATTGGTTCCTAAAGTAGCTGACGAGGCAACTGATACGAATCCGGGCTCCTTTTTGCTTTAGGACGTCTAGTTTCCGAGATATGGCCATTTGAAGTTTGGAAAATGAACTTTGTCCGATTGGCATAATATTGGTTCCTAAAATAGCTGGCGACGCAACTGATACGAATCCGGGCTCCTTTTTGCTTTAGGACGTCTAGTTTCCGAGATATGGCCATTTGAAGTTTGGAAAATGATCTTTGTCCGATTGGCATAATATTGGTTCCTAAAGTAGCTGACGAGGCAACTGATACGAATCCGGGCTCCTTTTTGCTCTAGGACGTCTAGTTTCCGAGATATAGCCATTTGAAGTTTGGAAAATGAACTTTGTCCGATTGTCATAATATTGGTTCCTAAAGTAGCTGGCGACGCAACTGATACGAATCCGGGCTCCTTTTTGCTCTAGGACGTCTAGTTTCCGAGATATGGCCATTTGAAGTTTGGAAAATGAACTTTGTCCGATTGTCATAATATTGGTTCCTAAAGTAGCTGACGAGGCAACTGATACGAATCCGGGCTCCTTTTTGCTCTAGGACGTCTAGTTTCCGAGATATAGCCACTTGAAGTTTGGAAAATGAACTTTGTCCGATTGGCATAATATTGGTTCCTAAAATAGCTGGCGACGCAACTAATACGAATCCGGGCTCCTTTTTGCTCTAGGACGTCTAGTTTCCGAGATATGGCCATTTGAAGTTTGGAAAATGAACTTTGTCCGATTGGCATAATATTGGTTCCTAAAGTAGCTGACGAGGCAACTGATACGAATCCGGGCTCCTTTTTGCTCTAGGACGTCTAGTTTCCGAGATATAGCCATTTGAAGTTTGGAAAATGAACTTTGTCCTATAGGCTTAATATTGGTTCCTAAAGTAGCTGGCGACGCAACTGATACGAATCCGGGCTCCTTTTTGCTCTAGGACGTCTAGTTTCCGAGATATAGCCATTTGAAGTTTGGAAAATGAACTTTGTCCGATTGGCATAATATTGGTTCCTAAAGTAGCTGACGAGGCAACTGATACGAATCCGGGCTCCTTTTTGCTCTAGGACGTCTAGTTTCCGAGATATGGCCATTTGAAGTTTGGAAAATGAACTTTGTCCGATTGTCATAATATTGGTTCCTAAAGTAGCTGACGAGGCAACTGATACGAATCCGGGCTCCTTTTTGCTCTAGGACGTCTTGTTTCCGAGATATAGCCACTTGAAGTTTGGAAAATGAACTTTGTCCGATTGGCATAATTTTGGTTTCTAAAGTAGCTGGCGACGCAACTGATACGAATCCGGGCTCCTTTTTGCTCTAGGACGTCTAGTTTCCGAGATATGGCCATTTGAAGTTTGGAAAATGAACTTTGTCCGATTGGCATAATATTGGTTCCTAAAGTAGCTGACGAGGCAACTGATACGAATCCGGGCTCCTTTTTGCTCTAGGACGTCTAGTTTCCGAGATATAGCCATTTGAAGTTTGGAAAATGAACTTTGTCCGATAGGCTTAATATTGGTTCCTAAAGTAGCTGGCGACGCAACTGATACGAATCCGGGCTCCTTTTTGCTCTAGGACGTCTAGTTTCCGAGATATGGCCATTTGAAGTTTGGAAAATGAACTTTGTCCGATTGTCATAATATTGGTTCCTAAAGTAGCTGACGAGGCAACTGATACGAATCCGGGCTCCTTTTTGCTCTAGGACGTCTAGTTTCCGAGATATAGCCACTTGAAGTTTGGAAAATGAACTTTGTCCGATTGGCATAATATTGGTTCCTAAAATAGCTGGCGACGCAACTAATACGAATCCGGGCTCCTTTTTGCTCTAGGACGTCTAGTTTCCGAGATATGGCCATTTGAAGTTTGGAAAATGAACTTTGTCCGATTGGCATAATATTGGTTCCTAAAGTAGCTGACGAGGCAACTGATACGAATCCGGGCTCCTTTTTGCTCTAGGACGTCTAGTTTCCGAGATATAGCCATTTGAAGTTTGGAAAATGAACTTTGTCCGATTGGCTTAATATTGGTTCCTAAAGTAGCTGGCGACGCAACTGATACGAATCCGGGCTCCTTTTTGCTCTAGGACGTCTAGTTTCCGAGATATAGCCATTTGAAGTTTGGAAAATGAACTTTGTCCGATTGGCATAATATTGGTTCCTAAAGTAGCTGACGAGGCAACTGATACGAATCCGGGCTCCTTTTTGCTCTAGGACGTCTAGTTTCCGAGATATGGCCATTTGAAGTTTGGAAAATGAACTTTGTCCGATTGTCATAATATTGGTTCCTAAAGTAGCTGACGAGGCAACTGATACGAATCCGGGCTCCTTTTTGCTCTAGGACGTCTTGTTTCCGAGATATAGCCACTTGAAGTTTGGAAAATGAACTTTGTCCGATTGGCATAATTTTGGTTTCTAAAGTAGCTGGCGACGCAACTGATACGAATCCGGGCTCCTTTTTGCTCTAGGACGTCTAGTTTCCGAGATATGGCCATTTGAAGTTTGGAAAATGAACTTTGTCCGATTGGCATAATATTGGTTCCTAAAGTAGCTGACGAGGCAACTGATACGAATCCGGGCTCCTTTTTGCTCTAGGACGTCTAGTTTCCGAGATATAGCCATTTGAAGTTTGGAAAATGAACTTTGTCCGATAGGCTTAATATTGGTTCCTAAAGTAGCTGGCGACGCAACTGATACGAATCCGGGCTCCTTTTTGCTCTAGGACGTCTAGTTTCCGAGATATGGCCATTTGAAGTTTGGAAAATGAACTTTGTCCGATTGTCATAATATTGGTTCCTAAAGTAGCTGACGAGGCAACTGATACGAATCCGGGCTCCTTTTTGCTCTAGGACGTCTAGTTTCCGAGATATAGCCACTTGAAGTTTGGAAAATGAACTTTGTCCGATTGGCATAATATTGGTTCCTAAAATAGCTGGCGACGCAACTAATACGAATCCGGGCTCCTTTTTGCTCTAGGACGTCTAGTTTCCGAGATATAGCCATTTGAAGTTTGGAAAATGAACTTTGTCCGATTGGCATAATATTGGTTCCTAAAGTAGCTGACGAGGCAACTGATACGAATCCGGGCTCCTTTTTGCTCTAGGACGTCTAGTTTCCGAGATATGGCCATTTGAAGTTTGGAAAATGAACTTTGTCCGATTGTCATAATATTGGTTCCTAAAGTAGCTGACGAGGCAACTGATACGAATCCGGGCTCCTTTTTGCTCTAGGACGTCTTGTTTCCGAGATATAGCCACTTGAAGTTTGGAAAATGAACTTTGTCCGATTGACATAATTTTGGTTCCTAAAGTAGCTGGCGACGCAACTGATACGAATCCGGGCTCCTTTTTGCTCTAGGACGTCTAGTTTCCGAGATATGGCCATTTGAAGTTTGGAAAATGAACTTTGTCCGATTGGCATAATATTGGTTCCTAAAGTAGCTGACGAGGCAACTGATACGAATCCGGGCTCCTTTTTGCTCTAGGACGTCTATTTTCCGAGATATAGCCATTTGAAGTTTGGAAAATGAACTTTGTCCGATAGGCTTAATATTGGTTCCTAAAGTAGCTGGCGACGCAACTGATACGAATCCGGGCTCCTTTTTGCTCTAGGACGTCTAGTTTCCGAGATATGGCCACTTGAAGTTTGGAAAATGAACTTTGTCCGATTGTCATAATATTGGTTCCTAAAGTAGCTGACGAGGCAACTGATACGAATCCGGGCTCCTTTTTGCTCTAGGACGTCTAGTTTCCGAGATATAGCCACTTGAAGTTTGGAAAATGAACTTTGTCCGATTGGCATAATATTGGTTCCTAAAGTAGCTGGCAACGCAACTGATACGAATCCGGGCTCCTTTTTGCTCTAGGACGTCTAGTTTCCGAGATATGGCCATTTGAAGTTTGGAAATGAACTTTGTCCGATTGGCATAATATTGGTTCCTAAAGTAGCTGACGACGCAACTGATACGAATCCGGGCTCCTTTTTGCTCTTGGACGTCTAGTTTCCGAGATATGGCCATTTGAAGTTTGGAAAATGAACTTTGTCCGATTGGCATAATATTGGTTCCTAAAGTAGCTGGCGACGCAACTGCTACGAATCCGGGCTCTTTTTTGCTCTAGGACGTCTAGTTTCCGAGATATAGCCACTTGAAGTTTGGAAAATGAACTTTGTCCGATTGGCATAATATTGGTTCCTAAAGTAGCTGACGAGGCAACTGATACGAATCCGGGCTCCTTTTTGCTCTAGGACGTCTAGTTCCCGAGATATAGCCATTTGAAGTTTGGAAAATGAACTTTGTCCGATAGGCTTAATATTGGTTCCTAAAGTAGCTGACGAGGCAACTGATACGAATCCGGGCTCCTTTTTGCTCTAGGACGTCTAGTTTTCGAGATATGGCCATTTGAAGTTTGGAAAATGAACTTTGTCCGATTGGCATAATATTGGTTCCTAAAGTAGCTGACGAGGCAACTGATACGAATCCGGGCTCCTTTTTGCTCTAGGACGTCTAGTTTCCGAGATATAGCCATTTGAAGTTTGGAAATTGAACTTTGTCCGATAGGCTTAATATTGGTTCCTAAAGTAGCTGGCGACGCAACTGCTACGAATCCGGGCTCTTTTTTGCTCTAGGACGTCTAGTTTCCGAGATATAGCCACTTGAAGTTTGGAAAATGAACTTTGTCCGATTGGCATAATATTGGTTCCTAAAGTAGCTGACGAGGCAACTGATACGAATCCGGGCTCCTTTTTGCTCTAGGACGTCTAGTTTCCGAGATATGGCCATTTGAAGTTTGGAAAATGAACTTTGTCCGATTGGCATAATATTGGTTCCTAAAGTAGCTGACGAGGCAACTGATACGAATCCAGGCTCCTTTTTGCTCTAGGACGTCTAGTTTCCGAGATATAGCCATTTGAAGTTTGGAAATTGAACTTTGTCCGATAGGCTTAATATTGGTTCCTAAAGTAGCTGGCGACGCAACTGATACGAATCCGGGCTCCTTTTTGCTCTAGGACGTCTAGTTTCCGAGATATGGCCATTTGAAGTTTGGAAAATGAACTTTGTCCGATTGTCATAATATTGGTTCCTAAAGTAGCTGGCGACGCAACTGCTACGAATCCGGGCTCTTTTTTGCTCTAGGACGTCTAGTTTCCGAGATATAGCCACTTGAAGTTTGGAAAATGAACTTTGTCCGATTGGCATAATATTGGTTCCTAAAGTAGCTGACGAGGCAACTGATACGAATCCGGGCTCGTTTTTGCTTTAGGACGTCTAGTTTCCGAGATATGGCCATTTGAAGTTTGGAAAATGAAATTTGTCCGATTGTCATAATATTGGTTCCTAAAGTAGCTGGCGACGCAACTGATACGAATCCGGGCTCCTTTTTGCTCTAGGACGTCTAGTTTCCGAGATATAGCCATTTGAAGTTTGGAAAATGAACTTTGTCCGATTGGCTAAATATTGGTAGCTGGCGACGCAACTGATACGAATCCGGGCTCCTTTTTGCTCTAGGACGTCTAGTTTCCGAGATATAGCCATTTGAAGTTTGGAAAATGAACTTTGTCCGATAGGCTTAATATTGGTTTATTGGCATAATATTGGTTCCTAAAGTAGCTGACGAGGCAACTGATACGAATCCGGGCTCGTTTTTGCTCTAGGACGTCTAGCTTCCGAGATATAGCCATTTGAAGTTTGGAAAATGAACTTTGTCCGATAGGCTTAATATTGGTTCCTAAATTAGCTGGCGACGCAACTGATACGAATCCGGGCTCCTTTTTGCTCTAGGACGTCTAGTTTCCGAGATATAGCCATTTGAAGTTTGGAAAATGAACTTTGTCCGATTGGCATAATATTGGTTCCTAAAGTAGCTGACGAGGCAACTGATACGAATCCAGGCTCCTTTTTGCTCTAGGACGTCTAGTTTCCGAGATATAGCCATTTGAAGTTTGGAAATTGAACTTTGTCCGATAGGCTTAATATTGGTTCCTAAAGTAGCTGGCGACGCAACTGATACGAATCCGGGCTCCTTTTTGCTCTAGGACGTCTAGTTTCCGAGATATGGCCATTTGAAGTTTGGAAAATGAACTTTGTCCGATTGTCATAATATTGGTTCCTAAAGTAGCTGACGAGGCAACTGATACGAATCCGGGCTCCTTTTTGCTCTAGGACGTCTAGTTTCCGAGATATGGCCATTTGAAGTTTGGAAAATGAACTTTGTCCGATTGGCATAATATTGGTTCCTAAAGTAGCTGACGACGCAACTGATACGAATCCGGGCTCCTTTTTGCTCTGGGACGTCTAGTTTCCGAGATATGGCCATTTGAAGTTTGGAAAATGAACTAATACGAATCCTGGCTCCTTTTTGCTCTAGGACGTCTAGTTTCCGAGATATGGCCATTTGAAGTTTGGAAAATGAACTTTGTCCGATTGGCATAATATTGGTTCCTAAAGTAGCTGACGAGGCAACTGATACGAATCCGGGCTCCTTTTTGCTCTAGGACGTCTAGTTTCCGAGATATAGCCATTTGAAGTTTGGAAAATGAACTTTGTCCGATAGGCTTAATATTGGTTCCTAAAGTAGATGGCGACGCAACTGATACGAATCCGGGCTCCTTTTTGCTCTAGGACGTCTTGTTTCCGAGATATAGCCATTTGAAGTTTGGAAAATGAACTTTGTCCGATTGGCATAATATTGGTTCCTAAAGTAGCTGACGAGGCAACTGATACGAATCCGGGCTCCTTTTTGCTCTAGGACGTCTAGTTTCCGAGATATGGCCATTTGAAGTTTGGAAAATGAACTTTGTCCGATTGTCATAATATTGGTTCCTAAAGTAGCTGACGAGGCAACTGATACGAATCCGGGCTCCTTTTTGCTCTAGGACGTCTTGTTTCCGAGATATAGCCACTTGAAGTTTGGAAAATGAACTTTGTCCGATTGACATAATTTTGGTTCCTAAAGTAGCTGGCGACGCAACTGATACGAATCCGGGCTCCTTTTTGCTCTAGGACGTCTAGTTTCCGAGATATGGCCATTTGAAGTTTGGAAAATGAACTTTGTCCGATTGGCATAATATTGGTTCCTAAAGTAGCAACTGATACGAATCCGGGCTCCTTTTTGCTCTAGGACGTCTATTTTCCGAGATATAGCCATTTGAAGTTTGGAAAATGAACTTTGTCCGATAGGCTTAATATTGGTTCCTAAAGTAGCTGGCGACGCAACTGATACGAATCCGGGCTCCTTTTTGCTCTAGGACGTCTAGTTTCCGAGATATGGCCACTTGAAGTTTGGAAAATGAACTTTGTCCGATTGTCATAATATTGGTTCCTAAAGTAGCTGACGAGGCAACTGATACGAATCCGGGCTCCTTTTTGCTCTAGGACGTCTAGTTTCCGAGATATAGCCACTTGAAGTTTGGAAAATGAACTTTGTCCGATTGGCATAATATTGGTTCCTAAAGTAGCTGGCAACGCAACTGATACGAATCCGGGCTCCTTTTTGCTCTAGGACGTCTAGTTTCCGAGATATGGCCATTTGAAGTTTGGAAATGAACTTTGTCCGATTGGCATAATATTGGTTCCTAAAGTAGCTGACGACGCAACTGATACGAATCCGGGCTCCTTTTTGCTCTTGGACGTCTAGTTTCCGAGATATGGCCATTTGAAGTTTGGAAAATGAACTTTGTCCGATTGGCATAATATTGGTTCCTAAAGTAGCTGGCGACGCAACTGCTACGAATCCGGGCTCTTTTTGCTCTAGGACGTCTAGTTTCCGAGATATAGCCACTTGAAGTTTGGAAAATGAACTTTGTCCGATTGGCATAATATTGGTTCCTAAAGTAGCTGACGAGGCAACTGATACGAATCCGGGCTCCTTTTTGCTCTAGGACGTCTAGTTCCCGAGATATAGCCATTTGAAGTTTGGAAAATGAACTTTGTCCGATAGGCTTAATATTGGTTCCTAAAGTAGCTGACGAGGCAACTGATACGAATCCGGGCTCCTTTTTGCTCTAGGACGTCTAGTTTTCGAGATATGGCCATTTGAAGTTTGGAAAATGAACTTTGTCCGATTGGCATAATATTGGTTCCTAAAGTAGCTGACGAGGCAACTGATACGAATCCGGGCTCCTTTTTGCTCTAGGACGTCTAGTTTCCGAGATATAGCCATTTGAAGTTTGGAAATTGAACTTTGTCCGATAGGCTTAATATTGGTTCCTAAAGTAGCTGGCGACGCAACTGCTACGAATCCGGGCTCTTTTTTGCTCTAGGACGTCTAGTTTCCGAGATATAGCCACTTGAAGTTTGGAAAATGAACTTTGTCCGATTGGCATAATATTGGTTCCTAAAGTAGCTGACGAGGCAACTGATACGAATCCGGGCTCCTTTTTGCTCTAGGACGTCTAGTTTCCGAGATATGGCCATTTGAAGTTTGGAAAATGAACTTTGTCCGATTGGCATAATATTGGTTCCTAAAGTAGCTGACGAGGCAACTGATACGAATCCAGGCTCCTTTTTGCTCTAGGACGTCTAGTTTCCGAGATATAGCCATTTGAAGTTTGGAAATTGAACTTTGTCCGATAGGCTTAATATTGGTTCCTAAAGTAGCTGGCGACGCAACTGATACGAATCCGGGCTCCTTTTTGCTCTAGGACGTCTAGTTTCCGAGATATGGCCATTTGAAGTTTGGAAAATGAACTTTGTCCGATTGTCATAATATTGGTTCCTAAAGTAGCTGGCGACGCAACTGCTACGAATCCGGGCTCTTTTTTGCTCTAGGACGTCTAGTTTCCGAGATATAGCCACTTGAAGTTTGGAAAATGAACTTTGTCCGATTGGCATAATATTGGTTCCTAAAGTAGCTGACGAGGCAACTGATACGAATCCGGGCTCGTTTTTGCTCTAGGACGTCTAGTTTCCGAGATATGGCCATTTGAAGTTTGGAAAATGAAATTTGTCCGATTGTCATAATATTGGTTCCTAAAGTAGCTGGCGACGCAACTGATACGAATCCGGGCTCCTTTTTGCTCTAGGACGTCTAGTTTCCGAGATATAGCCATTTGAAGTTTGGAAAATGAACTTTGTCCGATTGGCTAAATATTGGTAGCTGGCGACGCAACTGATACGAATCCGGGCTCCTTTTTGCTCTAGGACGTCTAGTTTCCGAGATATAGCCATTTGAAGTTTGGAAAATGAACTTTGTCCGATAGGCTTAATATTGGTTTATTGGCATAATATTGGTTCCTAAAGTAGCTGACGAGGCAACTGATACGAATCCGGGCTCGTTTTTGCTCTAGGACGTCTAGCTTCCGAGATATAGCCATTTGAAGTTTGGAAAATGAACTTTGTCCGATAGGCTTAATATTGGTTCCTAAAGTAGCTGGCGACGCAACTGATACGAATCCGGGCTCCTTTTTGCTCTAGGACGTCTAGTTTCCGAGATATAGCCATTTGAAGTTTGGAAAATGAACTTTGTCCGATTGGCATAATATTGGTTCCTAAAGTAGCTGACGAGGCAACTGATACGAATCCAGGCTCCTTTTTGCTCTAGGACGTCTAGTTTCCGAGATATAGCCATTTGAAGTTTGGAAATTGAACTTTGTCCGATAGGCTTAATATTGGTTCCTAAAGTAGCTGGCGACGCAACTGATACGAATCCGGGCTCCTTTTTGCTCTAGGACGTCTAGTTTCCGAGATATGGCCATTTGAAGTTTGGAAAATGAACTTTGTCCGATTGTCATAATATTGGTTCCTAAAGTAGCTGACGAGGCAACTGATACGAATCCGGGCTCCTTTTTGCTCTAGGACGTCTAGTTTCCGAGATATAGCCACTTGAAGTTTGGAAAATGAACTTTGTCCGATTGGCATAATATTGGTTCCTAAAGTAGCTGGCAACGCAACTGATACGAATCCGGGCTCCTTTTTGCTCTAGGACGTCTAGTTTCCGAGATATGGCCATTTGAAGTTTGGAAAATGAACTTTGTCCGATTGGCATAATATTGGTTCCTAAAGTAGCTGACGACGCAACTGATACGAATCCGGGCTCCTTTTTGCTCTGGGACGTCTAGTTTCCGAGATATGGCCATTTGAAGTTTGGAAAATGAACTTTGTCCGATTGGCATAATATTGGTTCCTAAAGTAGCTGGCGACGCAACTGCTACGAATCCGGGCTCTTTTTTGCTCTAGGACGTCTAGTTTCCGAGATATAGCCACTTGAAGTTTGGAAAATGAACTTTGTCCGATTGGCATAATATTGGTTCCTAAAGTAGCTGACGAGGCAACTGATACGAATCCGGGCTCCTTTTTGCTCTAGGACGTCTAGTTCCCGAGATATAGCCATTTGAAGTTTGGAAAATGAACTTTGTCCGATAGGCTTAATATTGGTTCCTAAAGTAGCTGACGAGGCAACTGATACGAATCCGGGCTCCTTTTTGCTCTAGGACGTCTAGTTTCCGAGATATGGCCATTTGAAGTTTGGAAAATGAACTTTGTCCGATTGGCATAATATTGGTTCCTAAAGTAGCTGACGAGGCAACTGATACGAATCCAGGCTCCTTTTTGCTCTAGGACGTCTAGTTTCCGAGATATAGCCATTTGAAGTTTGGAAATTGAACTTTGTCCGATAGGCTTAATATTGGTTCCTAAAGTAGCTGGCGACGCAACTGCTACGAATCCGGGCTCTTTTTTGCTCTAGGACGTCTAGTTTCCGAGATATAGCCACTTGAAGTTTGGAAAATGAACTTTGTCCGATTGGCATAATATTGGTTCCTAAAGTAGCTGACGAGGCAACTGATACGAATCCGGGCTCCTTTTTGCTCTAGGACGTCTAGTTTCCGAGATATGGCCATTTGAAGTTTGGAAAATGAACTTTGTCCGATTGGCATAATATTGGTTCCTAAAGTAGCTGACGAGGCAACTGATACGAATCCAGGCTCCTTTTTGCTCTAGGACGTCTAGTTTCCGAGATATAGCCATTTGAAGTTTGGAAATTGAACTTTGTCCGATAGGCTTAATATTGGTTCCTAAAGTAGCTGGCGACGCAACTGATACGAATCCGGGCTCCTTTTTGCTCTAGGACGTCTAGTTTCCGAGATATGGCCATTTGAAGTTTGGAAAATGAACTTTGTCCGATTGTCATAATATTGGTTCCTAAAGTAGCTGGCGACGCAACTGCTACGAATCCGGGCTCTTTTTTGCTCTAGGACGTCTAGTTTCCGAGATATAGCCACTTGAAGTTTGGAAAATGAACTTTGTCCGATTGGCATAATATTGGTTCCTAAAGTAGCTGACGACGCAACTGATACGAATCCGGGCTCCTTTTTGCTCTAGGACGTCTAGTTTCCGAGATATGGCCATTTGAAGTTTGGAAAATGAACTTTGTCCGATTGGCATAATATTGGTTCCTAAAGTAGCTGACGAGGCAACTGATACGAATCCGGGCTCCTTTTTGCTCTAGGACGTCTAGTTTCCGAGATATGGCCATTTGAAGTTTGGAAAATGAACTTTGTCCGATTGGCATAATATTGGTTCCTAAAGTAGCTGACGACGCAACTGATACGAATCCGGGCTCCTTTTTGCTCTAGGACGTCTAGTTTCCGAGATATGGCCATTTGAAGTTTGGAAAATGAACTTTGTCCGATTGGCATAATATTGGTTCCTAAAGTAGCTGACGACGCAACTGATACGAATCCGGGCTCCTTTTTGCTCTAGGACGTCTAGTTTCCGAGATATGGCCATTTGAAGTTTGGAAAATGAACTTTGTCCGATTGGCATAATATTGGTTCCTAAAGTAGCTGACGAGGCAACTGATACGAATCCGGGCTCCTTTTTGCTCTAGGACGTCTAGTTTCCGAGATATAGCCATTTGAAGTTTGGTTAATGGACTTTGTCCGATTGGCTAAATATTGGTTCCTAAAGTAACTGGCGACGCAACTGATACGAATCCGGGCTCCTTTTTGCTCTAGGACGTCTAGTTTCCGAGATATAGCCATTTGAAGTTTGGAAATTGAACTTTGTCCGATAGGCTTAATATTGGTTCCTAAAGTAGCTGGCGACGCAACTGATACGAATCCGGGCTCCTTTTTGCTCTAGGACGTCTAGTTTCCGAGATATAGCCACTTGAAGTTTGGAAAATGAACTTTGTCCGATTGGCATAATATTGGTTCCTAAAGTAGCTGGCGACGCAACTGATACGAATCCGGGCTCCTTTTTGCTCTAGGACGTCTAGTTTCCGAGATATAGCCATTTGAAGTTTGGTTAATGGACTTTGTCCGATTGGCTAAATATTGGTTCCTAAAGTAACTGGCGACGCAACTGATACGAATCCGGGCTCCTTTTTGCTCTAGGACGTCTAGTTTCCGAGATATAGCCATTTGAAGTTTGGAAAATGAACTTTGTCCGATTGGCTGACGAGGCAACTGATACGAATCCGGGCTCCTTTTTGCTCTAGGACGTCTAGTTTCCGAGATATAGCCACTTGAAGTTTGGAAAATGAACTTTGTCCGATTGGCATAATATTGATTCCTAAAGTAGCTGGCAACGCAACTGATACGAATCCGGGCTCCTTTTTGCTCTAGGACGTCTAGTTTCCGAGATATGGCCATTTGAAGTTTGGAAAATGAACTTTGTCCGATTGGCATAATATTGGTTCCTAAAGTAGCTGACGACGCAACTGATACGAATCCGGGCTCCTTTTTGCTCTTGGACGTCTAGTTTCCGAGATATAGCCACTTGAAGTTTGGAAAATGAACTTTGTCCGATTGGCATAATATTGGTTCCTAAAGTAGCTGACGAGGCAACTGATACGAATCCAGGCTCCTTTTTGCTCTAGGACGTCTAGTTTCCGAGATATAGCCATTTGAAGTTTGGAAATTGAACTTTGTCCGATAGGCTTAATATTGGTTCCTAAAGTAGCTGGCGACGCAACTGATACGAATCCGGGCTCCTTTTTGCTCTAGGACGTCTAGTTTCCGAGATATAGCCACTTGAAGTTTGGAAAATGAACTTTGTCCGATTGGCATAATATTGGTTCCTAAAGTAGCTGGCGACGCAACTGATACGAATCCGGGCTCCTTTTTGCTCTAGGACGTCTAGTTTCCGAGATATAGCCATTTGAAGTTTGGTTAATGGACTTTGTCCGATTGGCTAAATATTGGTTCCTAAAGTAACTGGCGACGCAACTGATACGAATCCGGGCTCCTTTTTGCTCTAGGACGTCTAGTTTCCGAGATATAGCCATTTGAAGTTTGGAAAATGAACTTTGTCCGATTGGCATAATATTGGTTCCTAAAGTAGCTGACGAGGCAACTGATACGAATCCGGGCTCCTTTTTGCTCTAGGACGTCTAGTTTCCGAGATATAGCCACTTGAAGTTTGGAAAATGAACTTTGTCCGATTGGCATAATATTGATTCCTAAAGTAGCTGGCAACGCAACTGATACGAATCCGGGCTCCTTTTTGCTCTAGGACGTCTAGTTTCCGAGATATGGCCATTTGAAGTTTGGAAAATGAACTTTGTCCGATTGGCATAATATTGGTTCCTAAAGTAGCTGACGACGCAACTGATACGAATCCGGGCTCCTTTTTGCTCTAGGACGTCTAGTTTCCGAGATATAGCCATTTGAAGTTTGGAAAATGAACTTTGTCCGATTGGCATAATATTGGTTCCTAAAGTAGCTGACGAGGCAACTGATACGAATCCGGGCTCCTTTTTGCTCTAGGACGTCTAGTTTCCGAGATATAGCCACTTGAAGTTTGGAAAATTAACTTTGTCCGATTGGCATAATATTGGTTCCTAAAGTAGGTGTCGAGGCAACTGATACGAATCCGGGCTCCTTTTTGCTCTAGGACGTCTAGTTCCCGAGATATAGCCATTTAAAGTTTGGAAAATGAACTTTGTCCGATAGGCTTAATATTGGTTCCTAAAGTAGCTGACGAGGCAACTGATACGAATCCGGGCTCCTTTTTGCTCTAGGACGTCTAGTTTCCGAGATATAGCCATTTGAAGTTTGGAAAATGAACTTTGTCCGATTGGCATAATATTGGTTCCTAAAGTAGCTGACGAGGCAACTGATACGAATCTGGGCTCCTTTTTGCTCTAGGACGTCTAGTTTCCGAGATATAGCCACTTGAAATTTGGAAAATGAACTTTGTCCGATTGGCATAATATTGGTTCCTAAAGTAGCTGACGACGCAACTGATACGAATCCGGGCTCCTTTTTGCTCTAGGACGTCTAGTTTCCGAGATATGGCCATTTGAAGTTTGGAAAATGAACTTTGTCCGATTGGCATAATATTGGTTCCTAAAGTAGCTGACGAGGCAACTGATACGAATCCGGGCTCCTTTTTGCTCTAGGACGTCTAGTTTCCGAGATATGGCCATTTGAAGTTTGGAAAATGAACTTTGTCCGATTGGCATAATATTGGTTCCTAAAGTAGCTGACGACGCAACTGATACGAATCCGGGCTCCTTTTTGCTCTAGGACGTCTAGTTTCCGAGATATAGCCATTTGAAGTTTGGAAAATGAACTTTGTCCGATTGGCATAATATTGGTTCCTAAAGTAGCTGACGAGGCAACTGATACGAATCCGGGCTCCTTTTTGCTCTAGGACGTCTAGTTTCCGAGATATAGCCACTTGAAGTTTGGAAAATGAACTTTGTCCGATAGGCTTAATATTGGTTCCTAAAGTAGCTGGCGACGCAACTGATACGAATCCGGGCTCCTTTTTGCTCTAGGACGTCTAGTTTCCGAGATATAGCCATTTGAAGTTTGGAAAATGAACTTTGTCCGATTGGCATAATATTGGTTCCTAAAGTAGCTGGCAACGCAACTGATACGAATCCGGGCTCCTTTTTGCTCTAGGACGTCTAGTTTCCGAGATATGGCCATTTGAAGTTTGGAAAATGAACTTTGTCCGATTGGCATAATATTGGTTCCTAAAGTAGCTGACGACGCAACTGATACGAATCCGGGCTCCTTTTTGCTCTAGGACGTCTAGTTTCCGAGATATAGCCACTTGAAGTTTGGAAAATGAACTTTGTCCGATTGGCATAATATTGGTTCCTAAAGTAGGTGACGAGGCAACTGATACGAATCCGGGCTCCTTTTTGCTCTAGGACGTCTAGTTTCCGAGATATAGCCATTTGAAGTTTGGAAAATGAACTTTGTCCGATAGGCTTAATATTGGTTCCTAAAGTAGCTGACGAGGCAACTGATACGAATCCGGGCTCCTTTTTGCTCTAGGACGTCTAGTTCCCGAGATATAGCCATTTGAAGTTTGGAAAATGAACTTTGTCCGATAGGCTTAATATTGGTTCCTAAAGTAGCTGACGAGGCAACTGATACGAATCCGGGCTCCTTTTTGCTCTAGGACGTCTAGTTTCCGAGATATAGCCATTTGATGTTTGGAAAATGAACTTTGTCCGATTGGCATAATATTGGTTCCTAAAGTAGCTGACGAGGCAACTGATACGAATCCGGGCTCCTTTTTGCTCTAGGACGTCTAGTTTCCGAGATATAGCCACTTGAAGTTTGGAAAATGAACTTTGTCCGATTGGCATAATATTGGTTCCTAAAGTAGGTGACGAGGCAACTGATACGAATCCGGGCTCCTTTTTGCTCTAGGACGTCTAGTTCCCGAGATATAGCCATTTGAAGTTTGGAAAATGAACTTTGTCCGATTGGCTTAATATTGGTTCCTAAAGTAGCTGACGAGGCAACTGATACGAATCCGGGCTCCTTTTTGCTCTATTACGTCTAGTTTCCGAGATATGGCCATTTGAAGTTTGGAAAATGAACTTTGTCCGATTGTCATAGTATTGGTTCCTAAAGTAGGTGACGAGGCAACTGATACGAATCCGGGCTCCTTTTTGCTCTAGGACGTCTAGTTCCCGAGATATAGCCATTTGAAGTTTGGAAAATGAACTTTGTCCGATAGGCTTAATATTGGTTCCTAAAGTAGCTGACGAGGCAACTGATACGAATCCGGGCTCCTTTTTGCTCTAGGACGTCTAGTTTCCGAGATATAGCCATTTGAAGTTTGGAAAATGAACTTTGTCCGATAGGCTTAATATTGATTCCTAAAGTAGCTGGCGACGCAACTGATACGAATCCGGGCTCCTTTTTGCTCTAGGACGTCTAGTTTCCGAGATATGGCCATTTGAAGTTTGGAAAATGAACTTTGTCCGATTGGCATAATATTGGTTCCTAAAGTAGGTGACGAGGCAACTGATACGAATCCGGGCTCCTTTTTGCTCTAGGACGTCTAGTTCCCGAGATATAGCCATTTGAAGTTTGGAAAATGAACTTTGTCCGATAGGCTTAATATTGGTTCCTAAAGTAGCTGACGAGGCAACTGATACGAATCCGGGCTCCTTTTTGCTCTAGGACGTCTAGTTTCCGAGATATGGCCATTTGAAGTTTGGAAAATGAACTTTGTCCGATTGTCATAATATTGGTTCCTAAACTAGGTGACGAGGCAACTGATACGAATCCGGGCTCCTTTTTGCTCTAGGACGTCTAGTTTCCGAGATATAGCCATTTGAAGTTTGGAAAATGAACTTTGTCCGATAGGCTTAATATTGATTCCTAAAGTAGCTGGCGACGCAACTGATACGAATCCGGGCTCCTTTTTGCTCTAGGACGTCTAGTTTCCGAGATATGGCCATTTGAAGTTTGGAAAATGAACTTTGTCCGATTGGCATAATATTGGTTCCTAAAGTAGGTGACGAGGCAACTGATACGAATCCGGGCTCCTTTTTGCTCTAGGACGTCTAGTTCCCGAGATATAGCCATTTGAAGTTTGGAAAATGAACTTTGTCCGATAGGCTTAATATTGGTTCCTAAAGTAGCTGACGAGGCAACTGATACGAATCCGGGCTCCTTTTTGCTCTAGGACGTCTAGTTTCCGAGATATGGCCATTTGAAGTTTGGAAGTTTGGCTGACGAGGCAGCTGATACGAATCCGGGCTCCTTTTTGCTCTAGGACGTCTAGTTTCCGAGATATGGCCATTTGAAGTTTGGAAAATGAACTTTGTCCGATTGTCATAATATTGGTTCCTAAAGTAGCTGACGAGGCAACTGATACGAATCCGGGCTCCTTTTTTGCTCTAGGACGTCTAGTTTCCGAGATATAGCCACTTGAAGTTTGGAAAATGAACTTTGTCCGATTGGCATAATATTGGTTCCTAAAGTAGCTGACGAGGCAACTGATACGAATCCGGGCTCCTTTTTGCTCTAGGACGTCTAGTTTCCGAGATATGGCCATTTGAAGTTTGGAAAATGAACTTTGTCCGATTGTCATAATATTGGTTCCTAAAGTAGCTGACGAGGCAACTGATATGAATCCGGGCTCCTTTTTGCTCTAGGACGTCTAGTTTTCGAGATATAGCCACTTGAAGTTTGGAAATTGAACTTTGTCCGATAGGCTTAATATTGGTTCCTAAAGTAGCTGGCGACGCAACTGATACGAATCCGGGCTCCTTTTTGCTCTAGGACGTCTAGTTTCCGAGATATGGCCATTTGAAGTTTGGAAAATGAACTTTGTCCGATTGTCATAATATTGGTTCCTAAAGTAGCTGGCGACGCAACTGATACGAATCCGGGCTCTTTTTTGCTCTAGGACGTCTAGTTTCCGAGATATAGCCACTTGAAGTTTGGAAAATGAACTTTGTCCGATTGGCATAATATTGGTTCCTAAAGTAGCTGACGAGGCAACTGATACGAATCCGGGCTCCTTTTTGCTCTAGGACGTCTAGTTTCCGAGATATGGCCATTTGAAGTTTGGAAAATGAACTTTGTCCGATTGTCATAATATTGGTTCCTAAAGTAGCTGGCGACGCAACTGATACGAATCCGGGCTCCTTTTTGCTCTAGGACGTCTAGTTTCCGAGATATAGCCATTTGAAGTTTGGAAAATGAACTTTGTCCGATTGGCTAAATATTGGTTCCTAAAGTAGCTGGCGACGCAACTGATACGAATCCGGGCTCCTTTTTGCTCTAGGACGTCTAGTTCCCGAGATATAGCCATTTGAAGTTTGGAAAATGAACTTTGTCCGATAGGCTTAATATTGGTTCCTAAAGTAGCTGACGAGGCAACTGATACGAATCCGGGCTCCTTTTTGCTCTAGGACGTCTAGTTTCCGAGATATGGCCATTTGAAGTTTGGAAAATGAACTTTGTCCGATTGGCATAATATTGGTTCCTAAAGTAGCTGACGAGGCAACTGATACGAATCCGGGCTCCTTTTTGCTCTAGGACGTCTAGTTTCCGAGATATGGCCATTTGAAGTTTGGAAAATGAACTTTGTCCGATTGTCATAATATTGGTTCCTAAAGTAGCTGACGAGGCAACTGATACGAATCCGGGCTCCTTTTTTGCTCTAGGACGTCTAGTTTCCGAGATATAGCCACTTGAAGTTTGGAAAATGAACTTTGTCCGATTGGCATAATATTCGTTCCTAAAGTAGCTGACGAGGCAACTGATACGAATCCGGGCTCCTTTTTGCTCTAGGACGTCTAGTTTCCGAGATATGGCCATTTGAAGTTTGGAAAATGAACTTTGTCCGATTGTCATAATATTGGTTCCTAAAGTAGCTGACGAGGCAACTGATACGAATCCGGGCTCCTTTTTGCTCTAGGACGTCTAGTTTTCGAGATATAGCCACTTGAAGTTTGGAAATTGAACTTTGTCCGATAGGCTTAATATTGGTTCCTAAAGTAGCTGGCGACGCAACTGATACGAATCCGGGCTCCTTTTTGCTCTAGGACGTCTAGTTTCCGAGATATGGCCATTTGAAGTTTGGAAAATGAACTTTGTCCGATTGTCATAATATTGGTTCCTAAAGTAGCTGGCGACGCAACTGATACGAATCCGGGCTCTTTTTTGCTCTAGGACGTCTAGTTTCCGAGATATAGCCACTTGAAGTTTGGAAAATGAACTTTGTCCGATTGGCATAATATTGGTTCCTAAAGTAGCTGACGAGGCAACTGATACGAATCCGGGCTCCTTTTTGCTCTAGGACGTCTAGTTTCCGAGATATGGCCATTTGAAGTTTGGAAAATGAACTTTGTCCGATTGTCATAATATTGGTTCCTAAAGTAGCTGGCGACGCAACTGATACGAATCCGGGCTCCTTTTTGCTCTAGGACGTCTAGTTTCCGAGATATGGCCATTTGAAGTTTGGAAAATGAACTTTGTCCGATTGGCATAATATTGGTTCCTAAAGTAGCTGACGAGGCAACTGATACGAATCCGGGCTCCTTTTTGCTCTAGGACGTCTAGTTTCCGAGATATGGCCATTTGAAGTTTGGAAAATGAACTTTGTCCGATTGTCATAATATTGGTTCCTAAAGTAGCTGACGAGGCAACTGATACGAATCCGGGCTCCTTTTTTGCTCTAGGACGTCTAGTTTCCGAGATATAGCCACTTGAAGTTTGGAAAATGAACTTTGTCCGATTGGCATAATATTGGTTCCTAAAGTAGCTGACGAGGCAACTGATACGAATCCGGGCTCCTTTTTGCTCTAGGACGTCTAGTTTCCGAGATATGGCCATTTGAAGTTTGGAAAATGAACTTTGTCCGATTGGCATAATATTGGTTCCTAAAGTAGCTGACGACGCAACTGATACGAATCCGGGCTCCTTTTTGCTCTAGGACGTCTAGTTTCCGAGATATAGCCATTTGAAGTTTGGAAAATGAACTTTGTCCGATTGGCATAATATTGGTTCCTAAAGTAGCTGACGAGGCAACTGATACGAATCCGGGCTCCTTTTTGCTCTAGGACGTCTAGTTTCCGAGATATAGCCACTTGAAGTTTGGAAAATGAACTTTGTCCGATAGGCTTAATATTGGTTCCTAAAGTAGCTGGCGACGCAACTGATACGAATCCGGGCTCCTTTTTGCTCTAGGACGTCTAGTTTCCGAGATATAGCCATTTGAAGTTTGGAAAATGAACTTTGTCCGATTGGCATAATATTGGTTCCTAAAGTAGCTGGCAACGCAACTGATACGAATCCGGGCTCCTTTTTGCTCTAGGACGTCTAGTTTCCGAGATATGGCCATTTGAAGTTTGGAAAATGAACTTTGTCCGATTGGCATAATATTGGTTCCTAAAGTAGCTGACGACGCAACTGATACGAATCCGGGCTCCTTTTTGCTCTAGGACGTCTAGTTTCCGAGATATAGCCACTTGAAGTTTGGAAAATGAACTTTGTCCGATTGGCATAATATTGGTTCCTAAAGTAGGTGACGAGGCAACTGATACGAATCCGGGCTCCTTTTTGCTCTAGGACGTCTAGTTCCCGAGATATAGCCATTTGAAGTTTGGAAAATGAACTTTGTCCGATAGGCTTAATATTGGTTCCTAAAGTAGCTGACGAGGCAACTGATACGAATCCGGGCTCCTTTTTGCTCTAGGACGTCTAGTTCCCGAGATATAGCCATTTGAAGTTTGGAAAATGAACTTTGTCCGATAGGCTTAATATTGGTTCCTAAAGTAGCTGACGAGGCAACTGATACGAATCCGGGCTCCTTTTTGCTCTAGGACGTCTAGTTTCCGAGATATAGCCATTTGATGTTTGGAAAATGAACTTTGTCCGATTGGCATAATATTGGTTCCTAAAGTAGCTGACGAGGCAACTGATACGAATCCGGGCTCCTTTTTGCTCTAGGACGTCTAGTTTCCGAGATATAGCCACTTGAAGTTTGGAAAATGAACTTTGTCCGATTGGCATAATATTGGTTCCTAAAGTAGGTGACGAGGCAACTGATACGAATCCGGGCTCCTTTTTGCTCTAGGACGTCTAGTTCCCGAGATATAGCCATTTGAAGTTTGGAAAATGAACTTTGTCCGATTGGCTTAATATTGGTTCCTAAAGTAGCTGACGAGGCAACTGATACGAATCCGGGCTCCTTTTTGCTCTATTACGTCTAGTTTCCGAGATATGGCCATTTGAAGTTTGGAAAATGAACTTTGTCCGATTGTCATAGTATTGGTTCCTAAAGTAGGTGACGAGGCAACTGATACGAATCCGGGCTCCTTTTTGCTCTAGGACGTCTAGTTCCCGAGATATAGCCATTTGAAGTTTGGAAAATGAACTTTGTCCGATAGGCTTAATATTGGTTCCTAAAGTAGCTGACGAGGCAACTGATACGAATCCGGGCTCCTTTTTGCTCTAGGACGTCTAGTTTCCGAGATATAGCCATTTGAAGTTTGGAAAATGAACTTTGTCCGATAGGCTTAATATTGATTCCTAAAGTAGCTGGCGACGCAACTGATACGAATCCGGGCTCCTTTTTGCTCTAGGACGTCTAGTTTCCGAGATATGGCCATTTGAAGTTTGGAAAATGAACTTTGTCCGATTGGCATAATATTGGTTCCTAAAGTAGGTGACGAGGCAACTGATACGAATCCGGGCTCCTTTTTGCTCTAGGACGTCTAGTTCCCGAGATATAGCCATTTGAAGTTTGGAAAATGAACTTTGTCCGATAGGCTTAATATTGGTTCCTAAAGTAGCTGACGAGGCAACTGATACGAATCCGGGCTCCTTTTTGCTCTAGGACGTCTAGTTTCCGAGATATGGCCATTTGAAGTTTGGAAAATGAACTTTGTCCGATTGTCATAATATTGGTTCCTAAAGTAGGTGACGAGGCAACTGATACGAATCCGGGCTCCTTTTTGCTCTAGGACGTCTAGTTTCCGAGATATAGCCATTTGAAGTTTGGAAAATGAACTTTGTCCGATAGGCTTAATATTGATTCCTAAAGTAGCTGGCGACGCAACTGATACGAATCCGGGCTCCTTTTTGCTCTAGGACGTCTAGTTTCCGAGATATGGCCATTTGAAGTTTGGAAAATGAACTTTGTCCGATTGGCATAATATTGGTTCCTAAAGTAGGTGACGAGGCAACTGATACGAATCCGGGCTCCTTTTTGCTCTAGGACGTCTAGTTCCCGAGATATAGCCATTTGAAGTTTGGAAAATGAACTTTGTCCGATAGGCTTAATATTGGTTCCTAAAGTAGCTGACGAGGCAACTGATACGAATCCGGGCTCCTTTTTGCTCTAGGACGTCTAGTTTCCGAGATATGGCCATTTGAAGTTTGGAAAATGAACTTTGTCCGATTGGCATAATATTGGTTCCTAAAGTAGCTGACGAGGCAACTGATACGAATCCGGGCTCCTTTTTGCTCTAGGACGTCTAGTTTCCGAGATATGGCCATTTGAAGTTTGGAAAATGAACTTTGTCCGATTGTCATAATATTGGTTCCTAAAGTAGCTGACGAGGCAACTGATACGAATCCGGGCTCCTTTTTTGCTCTAGGACGTCTAGTTTCCGAGATATAGCCACTTGAAGTTTGGAAAATGAACTTTGTCCGATTGGCATAATATTGGTTCCTAAAGTAGCTGACGAGGCAACTGATACGAATCCGGGCTCCTTTTTGCTCTAGGACGTCTAGTTTCCGAGATATGGCCATTTGAAGTTTGGAAAATGAACTTTGTCCGATTGTCATAATATTGGTTCCTAAAGTAGCTGACGAGGCAACTGATATGAATCCGGGCTCCTTTTTGCTCTAGGACGTCTAGTTTTCGAGATATAGCCACTTGAAGTTTGGAAATTGAACTTTGTCCGATAGGCTTAATATTGGTTCCTAAAGTAGCTGGCGACGCAACTGATACGAATCCGGGCTCCTTTTTGCTCTAGGACGTCTAGTTTCCGAGATATGGCCATTTGAAGTTTGGAAAATGAACTTTGTCCGATTGTCATAATATTGGTTCCTAAAGTAGCTGGCGACGCAACTGATACGAATCCGGGCTCTTTTTTGCTCTAGGACGTCTAGTTTCCGAGATATAGCCACTTGAAGTTTGGAAAATGAACTTTGTCCGATTGGCATAATATTGGTTCCTAAAGTAGCTGACGAGGCAACTGATACGAATCCGGGCTCCTTTTTGCTCTAGGACGTCTAGTTTCCGAGATATGGCCATTTGAAGTTTGGAAAATGAACTTTGTCCGATTGTCATAATATTGGTTCCTAAAGTAGCTGGCGACGCAACTGATACGAATCCGGGCTCCTTTTTGCTCTAGGACGTCTAGTTTCCGAGATATAGCCATTTGAAGTTTGGAAAATGAACTTTGTCCGATTGGCTAAATATTGGTTCCTAAAGTAGCTGGCGACGCAACTGATACGAATCCGGGCTCCTTTTTGCTCTAGGACGTCTAGTTCCCGAGATATAGCCATTTGAAGTTTGGAAAATGAACTTTGTCCGATAGGCTTAATATTGGTTCCTAAAGTAGCTGACGAGGCAACTGATACGAATCCGGGCTCCTTTTTGCTCTAGGACGTCTAGTTTCCGAGATATGGCCATTTGAAGTTTGGAAAATGAACTTTGTCCGATTGGCATAATATTGGTTCCTAAAGTAGCTGACGAGGCAACTGATACGAATCCGGGCTCCTTTTTGCTCTAGGACGTCTAGTTTCCGAGATATGGCCATTTGAAGTTTGGAAAATGAACTTTGTCCGATTGTCATAATATTGGTTCCTAAAGTAGCTGACGAGGCAACTGATACGAATCCGGGCTCCTTTTTTGCTCTAGGACGTCTAGTTTCCGAGATATAGCCACTTGAAGTTTGGAAAATGAACTTTGTCCGATTGGCATAATATTCGTTCCTAAAGTAGCTGACGAGGCAACTGATACGAATCCGGGCTCCTTTTTGCTCTAGGACGTCTAGTTTCCGAGATATGGCCATTTGAAGTTTGGAAAATGAACTTTGTCCGATTGTCATAATATTGGTTCCTAAAGTAGCTGACGAGGCAACTGATACGAATCCGGGCTCCTTTTTGCTCTAGGACGTCTAGTTTTCGAGATATAGCCACTTGAAGTTTGGAAATTGAACTTTGTCCGATAGGCTTAATATTGGTTCCTAAAGTAGCTGGCGACGCAACTGATACGAATCCGGGCTCCTTTTTGCTCTAGGACGTCTAGTTTCCGAGATATGGCCATTTGAAGTTTGGAAAATGAACTTTGTCCGATTGTCATAATATTGGTTCCTAAAGTAGCTGGCGACGCAACTGATACGAATCCGGGCTCTTTTTTGCTCTAGGACGTCTAGTTTCCGAGATATAGCCACTTGAAGTTTGGAAAATGAACTTTGTCCGATTGGCATAATATTGGTTCCTAAAGTAGCTGACGAGGCAACTGATACGAATCCGGGCTCCTTTTTGCTCTAGGACGTCTAGTTTCCGAGATATGGCCATTTGAAGTTTGGAAAATGAACTTTGTCCGATTGTCATAATATTGGTTCCTAAAGTAGCTGGCGACGCAACTGATACGAATCCGGGCTCCTTTTTGCTCTAGGACGTCTAGTTTCCGAGATATAGCCATTTGAAGTTTGGAAAATGAACTTTGTCCGATTGGCTAAATATTGGTTCCTAAAGTAGCTGGCGACGCAACTGATACGAATCCGGGCTCCTTTTTGCTCTAGGACGTCTAGTTTCCGAGATATAGCCATTTGAAGTTTGGAAAATGAACTTTGTCCGATAGGCTTAATATTGGCTCTTAAAGTAGCTGGCGACGCAACTGATACGAATCCGGGCTCCTTTTTGCTCTAGGACGTCTAGTTTCCGAGATATAGCCATTTGAAGTTTGGAAAATGAACTTTGTCCGATAGGCTTAATATTGGTTCCTAAAGTAGCTGGCGACGCAACTGATACGAATCCGGGCTCCTTTTTGCTCTAGGACGTCTAGTTTCCGAGATATGGCCATTTGAAGTTTGGAAAATTAACTTTGTCCGATAGGCTTAATATTGGCTCCTAAAGTAGCTGGCGACGCAACTGATACGAATCCGGGCTCCTTTTTGCTCTAGGACGTCTAGTTTCCGAGATATAGCCATTTGAAGTTTGGAAAATGAACTTTGTCCGATAGGCTTAATATTGGTTCCTAAAGTAGCTGGCGACGCAACTGATACGAATCCGGGCTCCTTTTTGCTCTAGGACGTCTAGTTTCCGAGATATGGCCATTTGAAGTTTGGAAAATTAACTTTGTCCGATAGGCTTAATATTGGCTCCTAAAGTAGCTGGCGACGCAACTGATACGAATCCGGGCTCCTTTTTGCTCTAGGACGTCTAGTTTCCGAGATATAGCCATTTGAAGTTTGGAAAATGAACTTTGTTCGATTGTCACAATATTGGTTCCTAAATTAGCTGGCGACGCAACTGATACGAATCCGGGCTCGTTTTTGCTCTAGGACGTCTGGTTTCCGAGATATAGCCATTTGAAGTTTGGAAAATGAACTTTGTCCGATAGGCTTAATATTGGTTCCTAAATTAGCTGGCGACGCAACTGATACGAATCCGGGCTCCTTTTTGCTCTAGGACGTCTAGTTTCCGAGATATGGCCATTTGAAGTTTGGAAAATGAACTTTGTCCGATAGGCTTAATATTGGTTCCTAAAGTAGCTGGCGACGCAACTGATACGAATCCGGGCTCCTTTTTGCTCTAGGACGTATAGTTTCCGAGATATAGTCACTTGAAGTTTGGAAAATGAACTTTGTCCGATTGGCTAAATATTGGTTCCTAAAGTAGCTGGCGACGCAACTGATACGAATCCGGGCTCCTTTTTGCTCTAGGACGTCTAGTTTCCGATTGATTTGTCCGATTGGTCCCTAAAGTAGCTGGCGACGCAACTGATACGAATCCGGGCTCCTTTTTGCTCTAGGACGTCTAGTTTCCGAGATATGGCCATTTGAAGTTTGGAAAATGAACTTTGTCCGATAGGCTTAATATTGGTTCCTAAAGTAGCTGGCGACGCAACTGATACGAATCCGGGCTCCTTTTTGCTCTAGGACGTCTAGTTTCCGAGATATGGCCATTTGAAGTTTGGAAAATGAACTTTGTCCGATTGTCATAATATTTGTTCTTATAGTAGCTGGCGACGCAACTGATACGAATCCGGGCTCTTTTTTGCTCTAGGACGTCTAGTTTCCGAGATATAGCCACTTGAAGTTTGGAAAATGAACTTTGTCCGATTTGTTTAATATTGGTTCCTACAGTAGCTGGCGACGCAACTGATACGAATCCGGGCTCCTTTTTGCTCTAGGACGTCTAGTTTCCGAGATATGGCCATTTGAAGTTTGGAAAATGAACTTTGTCCGATTGTCATAATATTTGTTCTTATAGTAGCTGGCGACGCAACTGATACGAATCCGGGCTCTTTTTTGCTCTAGGACGTCTAGTTTCCGAGATATAGCCACTTGAAGTTTGGAAAATGAACTTTGTCCGATAGGCTTAATATTGGTTCCTAAAGTAGCTGGCGACGCAACTGATACGAATCCGGGCTCCTTTTTGCTCTAGGACGTCTAGTTTCCGAGATATGGCCATTTGAAGTTTGGAAAATGAACTTTGTCCGATTGTCATAATATTTGTTCTTATAGTAGCTGGCGACGCAACTGATACGAATCCGGGCTCTTTTTTGCTCTAGGACGTCTAGTTTCCGAGATATAGCCACTTGAAGTTTGGAAAATGAACTTTGTCCGATTTGTTTAATATTGGTTCCTACAGTAGCTGGCGACGCAACTGATACGAATCCGGGCTCCTTTTTGCTCTAGGACGTCTAGTTTCCGAGATATAGCCACTTGAAGTTTGGAAAATGAACTTTGTCCGATTGGCTAAATATTGGTTCCTAAAGTAGCTGGCGACGCAACTGATACGAATCCGGGCTCCTTTTTGCTCTAGGACGTCTAGTTTCCGAGATATAGCCACTTGAAGTTTGGAAAATGAACTTTGTCCGATTGGCATAATATTGGTTCCTAAAGTAGCTGACGAGGCAACTGATACGAATCCGGGCTCCTTTTTGCTCTAGGACGTCTAGTTTCCGAGATATGGCCATTTGAAGTTTGGAAAATGAACTTTGTCCGATTGTCATAATATTTGTTCCTAAAGTAGCTGGCGACGCAACTGATACGAATCCGGGCTCTTTTTTGCTCTAGGACGTCTAGTTTCCGAGATATAGCCACTTGAAGTTTGGAAAATGAACTTTGTCCGATTGGCATAATATTGGTTCCTAAAGTAGCTGACGAGGCAACTGATACGAATCCGGGCTCCTTTTTGCTCTAGGACGTCTAGTTTCCGAGATATGGCCATTTGAAGTTTGGAAAATGAACTTTGTCCGATTGTCATAATATTGGTTCCTAAAGTAGCTGGCGACGCAACTGATACGAATCCGGGCTCCTTTTTGCTCTAGGACGTCTAGTTTCCGAGATATAGCCATTTGAAGTTTGGAAAATGAACTTTGTCCGATTGGCTAAATATTGGTTCCTAAAGTAGCTGGCGACGCAACTGATACGAATCCGGGCTCCTTTTTGCTCTAGGACGTCTAGTTTCCGAGATATAGCCATTTGAAGTTTGGAAAATGAACTTTGTCCGATTGGCTAAATATTGGTTCCTAAAGTAGCTGGCGACGCAACTGATACGAATCCGGGCTCCTTTTTGCTCTAGGACGTCTAGTTTCCGAGATATGGCCATTTGAAGTTTGGAAAATTAACTTTGTCCGATAGGCTTAATATTGGCTCCTAAAGTAGCTGGCGACGCAACTGATACGAATCCGGGCTCCTTTTTGCTCTAGGACGTCTAGTTTCCGATTGATTTGTCCGATTTGTCCCTAAAGTAGCTGGCGACGCAACTGATACGAATCCGGGCTCCTTTTTGCTCTAGGACGTCTAGTTTCCGAGATATGGCCATTTGAAGTTTGGAAAATGAACTTTGTCCGATTGTCATAATATTTGTTCTTAAAGTAGCTGGCGACGCAACTGATACGAATCCGGGCTCCTTTTTGCTCTAGGACGTCTAGTTTCCGAGATATAGCCATTTGAAGTTTGGAAAATGAACTTTGTCCGATAGGCTTAATATTGGTTCCTAAAGTAGCTGGCGACGCAACTGATACGAATCCGGGCTCCTTTTTGCTCTAGGACGTCTAGTTTCCGAGATATGGCCATTTGAAGTTTGGAAAATGAACTTTGTCCGATTGTCATAATATTTGTTCTTAAAGTAGCTGGCGACGCAACTGATACGAATCCGGGCTCTTTTTTGCTCTAGGACGTCTAGTTTCCGAGATATAGCCACTTGAAGTTTGGAAAATTAACTTTGTCCGATAGGCTTAATATTGGTTCCTAAAGTAGCTGGCGACGCAACTGATACGAATCCGGGCTCCTTTTTGCTCTAGGACGTCTAGTTTCCGAGATATGGCCATTTGAAGTTTGGAAAATTAACTTTGTCCGATAGGCTTAATATTGGCTCCTAAAGTAGCTGGCGACGCAACTGATACGAATCCGGGCTCCTTTTTGCTCTAGGACGTCTAGTTTCCGAGATATAGCCATTTGAAGTTTGGAAAATGAACTTTGTCCGATAGGCTTAATATTGGTTCCTAAAGTAGCTGACGAGGCAACTGATACGAATCCGGGCTCCTTTTTGCTCTAGGACGTCTAGTTTCCGAGATATGGCCATTTGAAGTTTGGAAAATTAACTTTGTCCGATAGGCTTAATATTGGCTCCTAAAGTAGCTGGCGACGCAACTGATACGAATCCGGGCTCCTTTTTGCTCTAGGACGTCTAGTTTCCGAGATATAGCCATTTGAAGTTTGGAAAATGAACTTTGTTCGATTGTCATAATATTGGTTCCTAAATTAGCTGGCGACGCAACTGATACGAATCCGGGCTCGTTTTTGCTCTAGGACGTCTGGTTTCCGAGATATAGCCATTTGAAGTTTGGAAAATGAACTTTGTCCGATAGGCTTAATATTGGTTCCTAAATTAGCTGGCGACGCAACTGATACGAATCCGGGCTCCTTTTTGCTCTAGGACGTCTAGTTTCCGAGATATGGCCATTTGAAGTTTGGAAAATGAACTTTGTCCGATAGGCTTAATATTGGTTCCTAAAGTAGCTGGCGACGCAACTGATACGAATCCGGGCTCCTTTTTGCTCTAGGACGTATAGTTTCCGAGATATAGTCACTTGAAGTTTGGAAAATGAACTTTGTCCGATTGGCTAAATATTGGTTCCTAAAGTAGCTGGCGACGCAACTGATACGAATCCGGGCTCCTTTTTGCTCTAGGACGTCTAGTTTCCGATTGATTTGTCCGATTGGTCCCTAAAGTAGCTGGCGACGCAACTGATACGAATCCGGGCTCCTTTTTGCTCTAGGACGTCTAGTTTCCGAGATATGGCCATTTGAAGTTTGGAAAATGAACTTTGTCCGATTGTCATAATATTTGTTCTTAAAGTAGCTGGCGACGCAACTGATACGAATCCGGGCTCCTTTTTGCTCTAGGACGTCTAGTTTCCGAGATATAGCCATTTGAAGTTTGGAAAATGAACTTTGTCCGATAGGCTTAATATTGGTTCCTAAAGTAGCTGGCGACGCAACTGATACGAATCCGGGCTCCTTTTTGCTCTAGGACGTCTAGTTTCCGAGATATGGCCATTTGAAGTTTGGAAAATGAACTTTGTCCGATTGTCATAATATTTGTTCTTATAGTAGCTGGCGACGCAACTGATACGAATCCGGGCTCTTTTTTGCTCTAGGACGTCTAGTTTCCGAGATATAGCCACTTGAAGTTTGGAAAATGAACTTTGTCCGATTTGTTTAATATTGCTTCCTACAGTAGCTGGCGACGCAACTGATACGAATCCGGGCTCCTTTTTGCTCTAGGACGTCTAGTTTCCGAGATATAGCCACTTGAAGTTTGGAAAATGAACTTTGTCCGATTGGCTAAATATTGGTTCCTAAAGTAGCTGGCGACGCAACTGATACGAATCCGGGCTCCTTTTTGCTCTAGGACGTCTAGTTTCCGAGATATAGCCACTTGAAGTTTGGAAAATGAACTTTGTCCGATTGGCATAATATTGGTTCCTAAAGTAGCTGACGAGGCAACTGATACGAATCCGGGCTCCTTTTTGCTCTAGGACGTCTAGTTTCCGAGATATGGCCATTTGAAGTTTGGAAAATGAACTTTGTCCGATTGTCATAATATTTGTTCCTAAAGTAGCTGGCGACGCAACTGATACGAATCCGGGCTCTTTTTTGCTCTAGGACGTCTAGTTTCCGAGATATAGCCACTTGAAGTTTGGAAAATGAACTTTGTCCGATTGGCATAATATTGGTTCCTAAAGTAGCTGACGAGGCAACTGATACGAATCCGGGCTCCTTTTTGCTCTAGGACGTCTAGTTTCCGAGATATGGCCATTTGAAGTTTGGAAAATGAACTTTGTCCGATTGTCATAATATTTGTTCCTAAAGTAGCTGGCGACGCAACTGATACGAATCCGGGCTCTTTTTGCTCTAGGACGTCTAGTTTCCGAG
Source organism: Chymomyza costata (assembly GCA_018150985.1). NCBI lineage: Eukaryota > Metazoa > Arthropoda > Insecta > Diptera > Drosophilidae > Chymomyza > Chymomyza costata. Next base: position 10,501,584 of record JAECWU010000256.1, read on the forward strand.
ATATAGCCACTTGAAGTTTGGAAAATGAACTTTGTCCGATTGGCATAATATTGGTTCCTAAAGTAGCTGACGAGGCAACTGATACGAATCCGGGCTCCTTTTTGCTCTAGGACGTCTAGTTTCCGAGATATGGCCATTTGAAGTTTGGAAAATGAACTTTGTCCGATTGTCATAATATTGGTTCCTAAAGTAGCTGGCGACGCAACTGATACGAATCCGGGCTCCTTTTTGCTCTAGGACGTCTAGTTTCCGAGATATAGCCACTTGAAGTTTGGAAAATGAACTTTGTCCGATAGGCTTAATATTGGTTCCTACAGTAGCTGGCGACGCAACTGATACGAATCCGGGCTCCTTTTTGCTCTAGGACGTCTAGTTTCCGAGATATAGCCACTTGAAGTTTGGAAAATGAACTTTGTCCGATTGGCATAATATTGGTTCCTAAAGTAGCTGACGAGGCAACTGATACGAATCCGGGCTCCTTTTTGCTCTAGGACGTCTAGTTTCCGAGATATGGCCATTTGAAGTTTGGAAAATGAACTTTGTCCGATTGTCATAATATTTGTTCCTAAAGTAGCTGGCGACGCAACTGATACGAATCCGGGCTCCTTTTTGCTCTAGGACGTCTAGTTTCCGAGATATGGCCATTTGAAGTTTGGAAAATTAACTTTGTCCGACAGGCTTAATATTGGTTCCTAAAGTAGCTGGCGACGCAACTGATACGAATCCGGGCTCTTTTTTGCTCTAGGACGTCTAGTTTCCGAGATATAGCCACTTGAAGTTTGGAAAATGAACTTTGTCCGATTGGCTTAATATTGGTTCTTAAAGTAGCTGGCGACGCAACTGATACGAATCCGGGCTCTTTTTTGCTCTAGGACGTCTAGTTTCCGAGATATAGCCACTTGAAGTTTGGAAAATGAACTTTGTCCGATTGGCTAAATATTGGTTCCTAAAGTAGCTGGCGACGCAACTGATACGAATCCGGGCTCCTTTTTGCTCTAGGACGTCTAGTTTCCGAGATATAGCCACTTGAAGTTTGGAAAATGAACTTTGTCCGATTGGCATAATATTGGTTCCTAAAGTAGCTGACGAGGCAACTGATACGAATCCGGGCTCCTTTTTGCTCTAGGACGTCTAGTTTCCGAGATATGGCCATTTGAAGTTTGGAAAATGAACTTTGTCCGATTGTCATAATATTTGTTCCTAAAGTAGCTGGCGACGCAACTGATACGAATCCGGGCTCCTTTTTGCTCTAGGACGTCTAGTTTCCGAGATATGGCCATTTGAAGTTTGGAAAATTAACTTTGTCCGACAGGCTTAATATTGGTTCCTAAAGTAGCTGGCGACGCAACTGATACGAATCCGGGCTCTTTTTGCTCTAGGACGTCTAGTTTCCGAGATATAGCCACTTGAAGTTTGGAAAATGAACTTTGTCCGATTGGCTTAATATTGGTTCTTAAAGTAGCTGGCGACGCAACTGATACGAATCCGGGCTCTTTATTGCTCTAGGACGTCTAGTTTCCGAGATATAGCCACTTGAAGTTTGGAAAATGAACTTTGTCCGATTGGCATAATATTGGTTCCTAAAGTAGCTGACGAGGCAACTGATACGAATCCGGGCTCCTTTTTGCTCTAGGACGTCTAGTTTCCGAGATATGGCCATTTGAAGTTTGGAAAATGAACTTTGTCCGATTGTCATAATATTGGTTCCTAAAGTAGCTGGCGACGCAACTGATACGAATCCGGGCTCCTTTTTGCTCTAGGACGTCTAGTTTCCGAGATATAGCCATTTGAAGTTTGGAAAATGAACTTTGTCCGATTGGCTAAATATTGGTTCCTAAAGTAGCTGGCGACGCAACTGATACGAATCCGGGCTCCTTTTTGCTCTAGGACGTCTAGTTTCCGAGATATGGCCATTTGAAGTTTGGAAAATTAACTTTGTCCGATTGTCATAATATTTGTTCTTATAGTAGCTGGCGACGCAACTGATACGAATCCGGGCTCTTTTTTTGCTCTAGGACGTCTAGTTTCCGAGATATAGCCACTTGAAGTTTGGAAAATGAACTTTGTCCGATTTGTTTAATATTGGTTCCTACAGTAGCTGGCGACGCAACTGATACGAATCCGGGCTCCTTTTTGCTCTAGGACGTCTAGTTTCCGAGATATAGCCACTTGAAGTTTGGAAAATGAACTTTGTCCGATTGGCTAAATATTGGTTCCTAAAGTAGCTGGCGACGCAACTGATACGAATCCGGGCTCCTTTTTGCTCTAGGACGTCTAGTTTCCGAGATATAGCCACTTGAAGTTTGGAAAATGAACTTTGTCCGATTGGCATAATATTGGTTCCTAAAGTAGCTGACGAGGCAACTGATACGAATCCGGGCTCCTTTTTGCTCTAGGACGTCTAGTTTCCGAGATATGGCCATTTGAAGTTTGGAAAATGAACTTTGTCCGATTGTCATAATATTTGTTCCTAAAGTAGCTGGCGACGCAACTGATACGAATCCGGGCTCTTTTTTGCTCTAGGACGTCTAGTTTCCGAGATATAGCCACTTGAAGTTTGGAAAATGAACTTTGTCCGATTGGCATAATATTGGTTCCTAAAGTAGCTGACGAGGCAACTGATACGAATCCGGGCTCCTTTTTGCTCTAGGACGTCTAGTTTCCGAGATATGGCCATTTGAAGTTTGGAAAATGAACTTTGTCCGATTGTCATAATATTGGTTCCTAAAGTAGCTGGCGACGCAACTGATACGAATCCGGGCTCCTTTTTGCTCTAGGACGTCTAGTTTCCGAGATATAGCCATTTGAAGTTTGGAAAATGAACTTTGTCCGTTTGGCTAAATATTGGTTCCTAAAGTAGCTGGCGACGCAACTGATACGAATCCGGGCTCCTTTTTGCTCTAGGACGTCTAGTTTCCGAGATATAGCCATTTGAAGTTTGGAAAATGAACTTTGTCCGATTGGCTAAATATTGGTTCCTAAAGTAGCTGGCGACGCAACTGATACGAATCCGGGCTCCTTTTTGCTCTAGGACGTCTAGTTTCCGAGATATGGCCATTTGAAGTTTGGAAAATTAACTTTGTCCGATAGGCTTAATATTGGCTCCTAAAGTAGCTGGCGACGCAACTGATACGAATCCGGGCTCCTTTTTGCTCTAGGACGTCTAGTTTCCGATTGATTTGTCCGATTTGTCCCTAAAGTAGCTGGCGACGCAACTGATACGAATCCGGGCTCCTTTTTGCTCTAGGACGTCTAGTTTCCGAGATATGGCCATTTGAAGTTTGGAAAATGAACTTTGTCCGATTGTCATAATATTTGTTCTTAAAGTAGCTGGCGACGCAACTGATACGAATCCGGGCTCCTTTTTGCTCTAGGACGTCTAGTTTCCGAGATATAGCCATTTGAAGTTTGGAAAATGAACTTTGTCCGATAGGCTTAATATTGGTTCCTAAAGTAGCTGGCGACGCAACTGATACGAATCCGGGCTCCTTTTTGCTCTAGGACGTCTAGTTTCCGAGATATGGCCATTTGAAGTTTGGAAAATGAACTTTGTCCGATTGTCATAATATTTGTTCTTAAAGTAGCTGGCGACGCAACTGATACGAATCCGGGCTCTTTTTTGCTCTAGGACGTCTAGTTTCCGAGATATAGCCACTTGAAGTTTGGAAAATTAACTTTGTCCGATAGGCTTAATATTGGTTCCTACAGTAGCTGGCGACGCAACTGATACGAATCCGGGCTCCTTTTTGCTCTAGGACGTCTAGTTTCCGAGATATAGCCACTTGAAGTTTGGAAAATGAACTTTGTCCGATAGGCTTAATATTGGTTCCTACAGTAGCTGGCGACGCAACTGATACGAATCCGGGCTCCTTTTTGCTCTAGGACGTCTAGTTTCCGAGATATAGCCACTTGAAGTTTGGAAAATGAACTTTGTCCGATTGGCATAATATTGGTTCCTAAAGTAGCTGACGAGGCAACTGATACGAATCCGGGCTCCTTTTTGCTCTAGGACGTCTAGTTTCCGAGATATGGCCATTTGAAGTTTGGAAAATGAACTTTGTCCGATTGTCATAATATTTGTTCCTAAAGTAGCTGGCGACGCAACTGATACGAATCCGGGCTCCTTTTTGCTCTAGGACGTCTAGTTTCCGAGATATGGCCATTTGAAGTTTGGAAAATTAACTTTGTCCGACAGGCTTAATATTGGTTCCTAAAGTAGCTGGCGACGCAACTGATACGAATCCGGGCTCTTTTTTGCTCTAGGACGTCTAGTTTCCGAGATATAGCCACTTGAAGTTTGGAAAATGAACTTTGTCCGATTGGCTTAATATTGGTTCTTAAAGTAGCTGGCGACGCAACTGATACGAATCCGGGCTCTTTTTTGCTCTAGGACGTCTAGTTTCCGAGATATAGCCACTTGAAGTTTGGAAAATGAACTTTGTCCGATTGGCTAAATATTGGTTCCTAAAGTAGCTGGCGACGCAACTGATACGAATCCGGGCTCCTTTTTGCTCTAGGACGTCTAGTTTCCGAGATATAGCCACTTGAAGTTTGGAAAATGAACTTTGTCCGATTGGCATAATATTGGTTCCTAAAGTAGCTGACGAGGCAACTGATACGAATCCGGGCTCCTTTTTGCTCTAGGACGTCTAGTTTCCGAGATATGGCCATTTGAAGTTTGGAAAATGAACTTTGTCCGATTGTCATAATATTTGTTCCTAAAGTAGCTGGCGACGCAACTGATACGAATCCGGGCTCCTTTTTGCTCTAGGACGTCTAGTTTCCGAGATATGGCCATTTGAAGTTTGGAAAATTAACTTTGTCCGACAGGCTTAATATTGGTTCCTAAAGTAGCTGGCGACGCAACTGATACGAATCCGGGCTCTTTTTTGCTCTAGGACGTCTAGTTTCCGAGATATAGCCACTTGAAGTTTGGAAAATGAACTTTGTCCGATTGGCTTAATATTGGTTCTTAAAGTAGCTGGCGACGCAACTGATACGAATCCGGGCTCTTTATTGCTCTAGGACGTCTAGTTTCCGAGATATAGCCACTTGAAGTTTGGAAAATGAACTTTGTCCGATTGGCATAATATTGGTTCCTAAAGTAGCTGACGAGGCAACTGATACGAATCCGGGCTCCTTTTTGCTCTAGGACGTCTAGTTTCCGAGATATGGCCATTTGAAGTTTGGAAAATGAACTTTGTCCGATTGTCATAATATTGGTTCCTAAAGTAGCTGGCGACGCAACTGATACGAATCCGGGCTCCTTTTTGCTCTAGGACGTCTAGTTTCCGAGATATAGCCATTTGAAGTTTGGAAAATGAACTTTGTCCGATTGGCTAAATATTGGTTCCTAAAGTAGCTGGCGACGCAACTGATACGAATCCGGGCTCCTTTTTGCTCTAGGACGTCTAGTTTCCGAGATATGGCCATTTGAAGTTTGGAAAATTAACTTTGTCCGATTGTCATAATATTTGTTCTTATAGTAGCTGGCGACGCAACTGATACGAATCCGGGCTCTTTTTTGCTCTAGGACGTCTAGTTTCCGAGATATAGCCACTTGAAGTTTGGAAAATGAACTTTGTCCGATTTGTTTAATATTGGTTCCTAAAGTAGCTGGCGACGCAACTGATACGAATCCGGGCTCCTTTTTGCTCTAGGACGTCTAGTTTCCGAGATATAGCCACTTGAAGTTTGGAAAATGAACTTTGTCCGATTGGCTAAATATTGGTTCCTAAAGTAGCTGGCGACGCAACTGATACGAATCCGGGCTCCTTTTTGCTCTAGGACGTCTAGTTTCCGAGATATAGCCACTTGAAGTTTGGAAAATGAACTTTGTCCGATTGGCATAATATTGGTTCCTAAAGTAGCTGACGAGGCAACTGATACGAATCCGGGCTCCTTTTTGCTCTAGGACGTCTAGTTTCCGAGATATGGCCATTTGAAGTTTGGAAAATGAACTTTGTCCGATTGTCATAATATTTGTTCCTAAAGTAGCTGGCGACGCAACTGATACGAATCCGGGCTCTTTTTTGCTCTAGGACGTCTAGTTTCCGAGATATAGCCACTTGAAGTTTGGAAAATGAACTTTGTCCGATTGGCATAATATTGGTTCCTAAAGTAGCTGACGAGGCAACTGATACGAATCCGGGCTCCTTTTTGCTCTAGGACGTCTAGTTTCCGAGATATGGCCATTTGAAGTTTGGAAAATGAACTTTGTCCGATTGTCATAATATTGGTTCCTAAAGTAGCTGGCGACGCAACTGATACGAATCCGGGCTCCTTTTTGCTCTAGGACGTCTAGTTTCGAGATATAGCCATTTGAAGTTTGGAAAATGAACTTTGTCCGATTGGCTAAATATTGGTTCCTAAAGTAGCTGGCGACGCAACTGATACGAATCCGGGCTCCTTTTTGCTCTAGGACGTCTAGTTTCCGAGATATAGCCATTTGAAGTTTGGAAAATGAACTTTGTCCGATTGGCTAAATATTGGTTCCTAAAGTAGCTGGCGACGCAACTGATACGAATCTTTATGCATCCGGGCTTTTTGTTGGTCTAGTTTCCGAGATATGGCCATTTGAAGTTTGGAAAATTAACTTTGTCCGATA